>CAWUFW010012917.1:0-510534 GCA_963921515.1 Calotriton arnoldi
CACAGTAACACTTCATTATCATGAGACCAAATATCACCATCACTGCAGCAAGGGCATTCTTAGCATCATCAACATCATGTACATCAGAAGCAAAAGCACTAGAGAACAGAAAGTTGCTTTATTCAGCATATGTGGCATTAAAAGTAGAAGTCCGGTAGGAACATAAACAAAGGCCAATGGCCAGTCCATCAACAAAGTCACAAGTGGGTGACAGTGGCAGATGCCACCCTACACATGCCTGCACAAAACCAGGGACAATCCACTAGGAGGGGCAACCGGGGGGGTAGGCCAGGCACCGCAGGGACAGGATCAGGGCTCACCAGGAGGAAGCAGGGAAGGGGTGGTGGGTGCTGGAGAGCCACTGACAACTGCAGTGGAGGTGTCTGACATGGTGTGTGCCGGCACAACTGGGGGCATGGCTCAGATGTTGTGGGTGCCGGCACGACTGCAGTGGACCCTGCAGATGGAGTGGACAGGTCCGCCACTGCAGTGCCCAAGTCAGACAGGGTGGTAGTGGACTCCACTGCAGTGCCTACCACCAGGGGAGGAGAATGGGGAACAGGCAAGGTGGGCTGGACAGAGGGGAGGACACCCTCACCACATCAGTGGCACAGACAAGCGCAGCGGGGGTGTGGTGCCGGGAGAGCAAGTGGCAGGGGGAGAAGGCCGGAGCCTCTTGGGGATGGTATATCTGTGGGTGGGGGAACCTGGGGCAGGGTGTGGCGGGGGCACCTGTGGAGTGGGGGCCTGAGGGATGGAGGAAGGTGACCTGGTGCTTGAGCTGCAGGGCGGCGGCGGGGTCTTGCTCTTACCACTCCGGGGGACTTGCGGGTGGGGGCCTCAGTCTGTCTGCGCCTGGGGGAGGGTGTCCGGGGGCGAGGGGCACTCTGCTCCGTGTGGGGGCTTCCTCTTCCCCCTGGATGCTGGGGCAGCTGGATCGGAGGGGAAGAGGCCGAGGTCACTGAGGAAGAGGCGCTGGGTCTTTGGGGTTGCAGGTGAGGCAAGGGAGGGTGCTTTGGAGGAGAGGCAACTGAGGACTGCGCAGTGCCCGTGGATGCGTGTGTGTGTACCAGGGCCCCATCCCCTGTGAGTCTGGTTTCAGTCCCCTGACTGTGCGTGCGTGTGCGTTTAGTTTGTGGCGTGTGTGTCTGTGTGCTGGATGTGTGTGTGCTGGTGTGTGCCTGTGCCGGTGTGTGTGTGCTTGGGACGGGCAAGGTGCTGGGGAGTGTGGATGGAGCAGAGGCAGGAGGGGTGAGGGACTGTCTGAGGAGGGACACTGCTGCCGTCAGGGAGGAGTCCATGGACCTGTTGCCCCTCTGTAGGTCAGACATGCCCGATGAGATGCCCTCCATGAACGACACCAGCTGAGTCAACAGTGCGGTGTGCGCATGGAGGACACTCAGCATGGCTGTCTGCCCTACATGGAGCTGGCGAAGGAGGTACACAGACTCCTCACTCAGGGCAGCAGGGGACACAGGGGCAGGGGGTGCGGTGCCTGGGCCAAAGGAGACACGCTCCCGAACATGGGAGCCTCCACGGACCTTGGGAATGGGAGCCGATGGGAGGGCGGTGGTGGTGCTGGTGGTGGCGGGGACAGCAACACTAGCTGGGGTGTGGTGGCTGCTGACACCCGCCTCCACAAGGGAGTCATCCTCCGAGTTGCTCTGGTCCTCAGCTGAGGTGGATGGTGCTGAGGATTCCTCGGTGTGGCTCCCCTCGCCCTCCGTGCCACTGGGTCCCTCCGACCACTCCTCGGCTGCTGACCCAGTCTGGCTCTCTGGCTCCTCCTGGTCCGTGGAGCTGTCCCCTTCCGTGGCCGTGGATGTATCTGCAAACAATGGGGAAACAGACAGACATCAGTCACCTGCACAAAACGCACACACCACTGTGAGCACAGCACATCACAGAGCAAGCCCTGGCATCATTAGTTGTACATTGCTAAAAGTGCCCTAACTGAACAGGAGAAGCCAATTGTCAGTCTGATGCCAAGCATGGCACTCACATCCCACATGGCCTTGCACCCATCTGTCTGGTGTCTGTTGGATTGCAACACCCCAGTGTGGACACATGCACCAAGTACACAGTAGTTGGACAGTGCAGAGGACACGGTGTGGACACATCACAGCTCTTGCCACTGAGTCAGTACAGGTTTCCGGATGAAAGGGATGCCCAGAGTCAAATAGGAAATGCATGTGATGCATACCAGCGACAGACACCATGATGCACCCATGTCCTGATAGCCAGCGCCACTATGGTGTGCATGTAGCACATGTCACTCCCCTGCAGGACCACAAATAAGTTGACACATGCCATGGCAGAGGCATGACTGTTAAGTCATACATCACTGTCTCAGTGATGTATGACTTGGCAGCCAGACAACAACACTATGCACTGTGTCACAATAGTAGGTCATGGGGAATGCAAGTCCTGGAGCTGCACAAGTGCACATGTACATCCCCCACACAACACATCATCTCAACCCTCATCTGTCCAGGTCACACCTATTGGACATATGGGAGACCTGTGACACTACCCTCTGAACCTGAGCCCCTCACAATTTGCTGTGAATGGGGAACAGCTGCCTGAACATCACATTCGCATACCCCAGTCTGCACGGGCAGCTGATCAAACACCTATGTGACACACAAGTATCGTCTCCTATGGTCACATCTCCAGGGGCATGCTGAGCCCCTACCAAGAAACACCCCAGCAGTCCTGGCAACTAATCCACAGCACACTGACACAGAGGCAGACACCGGAGGGGTCAAATCACTGTGCACAATGTGTCAGCTGATACACGGGAGTGGGAGTACAGAGTGCATTGCATGGCCTGGAGTAGGCATGACTGTCCTGCTCCACATGAATGAGGGATGTGCCCTGGACAGTGGATAGCTGGCTATGTATGTGTGACACACGTAATCTGCACACTCCTGGGGCACAAACATTGTTCCCACCCGCTGCATGGGCGTGTGCCACATACCCCAGGCACATGTGGTGGCTCAGCTCAGCAAGTGGACCGCATATCAAAGCAACACGCAGATCACATGTCCAAACCCAGGCGTTGTGTGAACAATGGACCCACCCATGATGCCCACAACAGAGTTAGGGAAACAGATGCTGTCCCCCACCTTTAGTGAAGCAAACTGCAAGGACACAGTCCCAAGTGACACAATTCCCTGACTGTAAGGGCCACACCTGGGTATCAGATGAGCAGTGGGCAGTGCACAATAGAGGGACATGGCTCCTGGACAACATGACTGCTGCACTGTGGCAGTTGAACCAGGCCAGAGGAGGGCACAAAGCATGTAATACAGAGTTCACAGTGCAGTCTTTGACTCACCCCCTCCTTGCTGCTGTCTGGCCTTCAGCTGCCCATCCAGGTCTGGAAAGACCACCGCCAGGATCTGGAGCATGTGGGGGGTCAGGGTCCGTGTTCCGCCCCTCCTGCGAGGAGGCGACAGCTTCAGCTGGACCCGTGCAATCCTCCGGGTCCAGCCCCGAAGGTCCTGCCACCTCTTCTGGCAGTTGCGGATCCGGCGCTTGTAGACCCCCACGGACCGGACAGCCCGGACGATGTCCTTCCAGATTTCCTGCTTCCGATGGGCATTAACCTGTGAGGATGACAAAGTGAAAAGGCCATTACCACACATGCAACATATCCGTGCATGACACAGTTGTATATACATGTCTCAATCACAGGGGCACATGATGTACACAGGCAGTGCAAAGCTGACCATGGACAGTTTGCCAGACGTCACTACATGGTATCATTGCATGGGAAGTAAAACCATGTTCAAATGCACTGTCACTGCACCATACCTGTCCAGTGCAAGTCACTACACACTATGGGGGGTGACAACTACTCAGTGAGCCTGCTAGCCAGTGGCGTGCAGACTCTCAGCCTTGCTAGTCAGACAAAATGCACATTCAGAAAGGCAGTGCACAGAACACTCACCTGCTCCCCTGGTGTCCCATACAGCTTGCTGTACTGTGGAAGTAGGCTGTCCAGCAGGGCCTGGTTCTCTTCAAGGCTGAAGGCTGGGGCTCTCTCCACAGTACGTGCCATTGCAGGGTCCAGAGGGGCAGAGACAGCAGCAGTGCAGTGGCAGATGTCGTCTTGGAGCATGTAGTGCAGGCAAGTGGGCTCTCAGGGGAACAGCCAGCAATATATATGTGCTGGAGAGGCAGATACTGTCCCTTGTGTCCAAAGTGATAGGTCCAAGTCGTTTGCATCTTCTGAATCTGGCCAATCCATGGAATAGCAGCACCAAAACACGCCCACAGCATCCTTCAAATCTTCAACTTCATGACATACATGATTTTGCAACATTGTTGTGGGTGACCAACTGATTTTCCAGCAACCGACTCGTTCGAAATTCGAAAACGCGTCCGTTGCCAGGCAAGCCCATTGTCAATGGGTGCGCACCGATCGGTCCATTGCGGTACAACGCGCACAGGGGTACAACGCGTACCGCACACATTGAAAGCAATGGGCCGGCCGGAGGCACCGATCGGTCCATTGCAGTTCAACGCGCACAGGGGTACAACGCGTACCCGACACATTGAAAGCAATGGGCCGGCCGGAGGCACCGATCGGTCCATTGCTGTTCAACGCGCACAGGGGTACAACGCGTACCCGCACACATTGAAAGCAATGGGCCGGCCGGAGGCACCGATCGGTCCATTGCTGTTCTACGCATCACTGTACATGTGACTGGCATATGTCAGCATGCCTGTCTCAGATGGACATATGCCAGCCACAGATAGCTCCCAGGGAGTGAGGGGCACACCTACATCACGACAGCCTGTCCAAACTTTATCATTAGGCATGTAAGGCTGCATTTCCTATTGTGTGTATGTTGGTGTACATGTTGTCCTGTGGGTGTCACCTGTGGGCAGCCACCCCCAGGCTGTGCACGTGTTCATGGGGACAGGATCCTGGGTGTTACGTGTACGTGACCACTGTGATGTGCAACTGTTCATATCTGTGCATGTGCCATGGTCACATTTCACAGTGGTGTATGTGTATGTCATGTCACATACCCCGTGAGTCCCATGTGGGACGGTATGTTTGAGCCAGGGTGTCCCAGTGGCACAATAGTGATGGTCCTCCACAGTCTTTGTGCATGTGGTGTTTACAATGTCTCTGATTTCATGTGCACAATGGGAGACAGTCTCCACATCCACGTTGTGTGTGCATGGACTCTGATGTTGTGCGTGTGTGTCACAGACGTCCATGTCTGTCCTGCCGTGGCAAGTGGGGCCACTACCTGTGGGGGTCATGGTTGTTTTGCTGTGGTGTATACATGATACTCCATGTAATGCCAGTGTCCATGTGGCATTACAGGGTCCCTGGGAATGTACCTGTCGTTGAGCTGTGGTGCCTGGGGCACATCTGTCCTCACATGTCCCTGTGGGGGTTATTGTGACACGGCAGCAGGAGATGGGAACTGTGACACTGCCTCATGATATCCAATGGGCCAACCTGGGACTAATTGATGCCACCTGTTGGACCGTGTTGACAGATGTTGGCCATGTATGTACCATACATGTCCTTCCGGTACTGCACACTTCATGTAGTTGTGCCTCATAATGATGTATGTTGGGATCTTGAGTGTGTTCAATGCCGCATATGTGGGGTGACTGACAATCTTGCTTACTTCTCCTCTGCACTGCAGGGCTCCTGCTGTCCATCGGCCATTCCCAGACCTGGCAACGATGGTGGAACGGGACAGCATCCGACGGTACCGCTTCACCAGGCAGCTGATTGAGGATTTGGCAGTGCAGTTGTCCCCACATTTGCAGCCTGGCCGGCCGTATCCTACAGCGCTGACCCCCAAGGTGAAGGTGATGGCAGCCCTACACTTCTTTGCCACTGGTACCTTCCAACATACTGTGGCGACTGCTGGTGGGATGTCACAGACCATGTTCAGCCGTGTGCTCCGCGATGTTATGGCGGCAATGTTGCTCTTCCTGAACCGGTACATCTATTTCCCTAGACTGCGACGACTCACTGACGTGAAGAGTGACTTTTATGCCCTGGGGAGGATGCCGCATGTAATTGGCTCCATTGATGGGACACATGTGGCTTTGGTACCACCACAGGCCCAGGAGCAGGCCTACAGGAACCGCAAGCACTACCACTCGGTCAATGCACTGGTGGTGTGTCTTGCAGACATGACCATCACACACGTGGTGTGTGCCCGTTTCCCTGGTTCAGCACACGATGCCTTTGTGATGAGGAGTAGTCGCATCCCCAGGATGATGGCACAGATGCAGAACCAGCGTGCCTGGCTTGTCGGTGTGTACTGACTTTGTGCCATTGTGTGTGATCTGATCTGTAGTATTCCGCCCACTGTTCCAAGTCAGCTAATGTGCACTTGTCTGTCCGTAGGTGACTCGGGATACCCCAACATGCCGTGGTTGCTGACACCCCTCAGGAACCCTGTGACACCTGCCCAGATGCGCTACAATGAGGCACATGGTCGGACCAGGAGAGTGATTGAGCGGACCTTTGGTCTCCTGAAGAGCCGCTTCCGCTGCCTGGACAAGACCGGAGGGTCCCTCCCATATGCCCCTGCGAAAGTGTGCAAGATTATCATCGTCTGCTGCATGCTCCACAACCTGGCAGTGCGGAAGGAGTTGCCTCTCATCCAGGATGACAATGACCAACATCCGCCACCTGTGGAGGATCCTGGCCTGGACCATGATGCCAGTGACGATGATGATGATGATGATGGTGATGGTGATGTCCGCACACAGCTCATCACCAACTCCTTTAGCTGAATGTGAGTATCCTGAGGTGTCATGTCAATGATGTGAGTTGGCATGATGTGTGGGTGGTGCTCTGGTGCTGTGGGAGTGTGTCCATGGGCCACTTGACTGGATGTGTGTTGCGATGTGTGGTGACAGGTGGGCTGTACTCCCCAACAGTGTTGACATGCTAACTTGGTTCTGGGTGGGTATCTTGTAACATGTATTGTGCATGTGTTTTGCTGTTCTGTCCTGTACTCCATTGCTTTTGACTGTGTGTCATTTCTGTCCTTCACAGGGTACTTTCAGATTAGTTTGGTCAACTGTGTCCACCGACGACGTGATTGCACATCCAGGCTGGTAGCTGTTGTGTCCCTACAGGTGATGTGCGCCACACCCATGGACTTCCTTCCGTCTACAGTTGTTGACTGTGTGCCCGCTGCCAGGTGGGGTTACCTTGCATCTGTAGTGGTTACGGCATGTTGCAACTGTGTAATAAACCTGTGCTTCACTTTGTGATGTGCGTTGTCTGTGGTCACATATTTGACTGCCATTTGCTTACTGCACCTGTGGGCTACTTGACTACAACTGGGAATGGGTGTGGTGTCTGTGCATTGCACCGTCTTCCCTGGCAACATCAGTGTAGGCAATGAGTCAGATGGCCTAGGTGTGTATGTGTCGTGTAGCCCTGGTGGTGTGTCTCCCTCATGTGTGTCACGTTTCCTGTACTCACATGCCTGTGTTGTCCTTGCTGTTGCAGTTCGCATACACAGTGTAATTTTGCAGTTCATCATCCCCATAACAGCACCCACGTTGGAATCACGACAGAGGCAAGTATGGTGTATTAGTGTGTTTATTGTGATACATTTGTGTTAATAGTGCATAGGATGGGTTGTGCTGTACATGAATCTTGCAATCCCAAGTTCCTAGGTGAATTGAAAGTCCGGGTAGACAGGATCCCCAGTATCGGGGCCACAGTTGTCTGACACATTGGTCCAACTTGTACTCCCCATGCAATGTGTGGGAGTAGTGTTGCCGTCAACAGGGTGAACAGTCTGTGCACAAAGGCGAACATCCAGAACAGGTTCAGGCTTCCTGGGAGTTGCGCTTGGCCATCGGCCTCTCACTTTTCCCTCCTCGGACGACCCCTCTTCTTGGGGGGCCCTCAAGTGCAGGCTGCTGCGGTGCAGGGGACTCTCCGCCAGAGTCCTCCTCCCTCCCTGTGGCAGTTGCAGTTTGTTCGGCACCAGATGCTGTTGGCACACAGGGAGGTGTGGACTGGTTGCTGTTCATCTGGCGGAGGCATTGTAAAATGTCCCTGTGCACCGCCGTCATCTCATGCAGTGCATCCCACTTGGACTCCACGCGGGACATGTGTGAGTCCACACGGGACATGTGTGACTCCACGTGGGACATGTGGGAGTCCAAGCGGGCATGATGGGCAGCCTGCTGCTGTTTAATGTCTCTGAGGAGCCCCACTACCTGGCTGAGCTCTCCGGTGCTGGACTGGTACGCATCAGCTATGCGTACCAGTTGTGGGTCATCATGCACACCAGCAACGTCTGCAAGCAGCGACCTCTGTCTCCCACCCCTCCCACCACCCCTGCTGACATGTGCAGTGTGTGCAGTGGCACGCACAGATAACCCTGGTCCACCTTGGGGGTTGGTGGTGGTGGTGGTGTCCATGGCCCCAGGTTGGTCCAGGGTCACTGTGCTGGTGTTGCTCCTTATTCTGTCCATGTCGGCAGGGATGGTATTCGTGGTGACAGTCGTTGTAGGGGTGGGTGCAGGGGGTGCAGCTGGTGGTCCTGCTGGTGCTGCAGCTGGTGGTCCTGCTGGTGCTGCATGTTGACTTGCACCGGATGTGCCAGGTTGTTCTTCATCGTCCGAGGAGGACAGAGGCTGTACGACGCCAGTGAGCTCGGCATCCTCTTGAGCCTGGGACTGGGACTCCTCAGCGTCTGCTGCTGTGTCCCCATCATCACCTGTTTTTGGGAGACACAAACAATGTATGTCATGTTTCTGCAGGCATCAATGGTTGAGACACATGACAGTTGTGACTGTGCCTCTGGGTGCGGGCCTGTACATTGCATTGTCCTGAGTCGTCACAGTCAGGGGTTGATATTGGTGTGGCACATTGTCCTGCATTATTTGGGCATTTCTATGTATTTTCTGGGGTGTGAACATGGTCTGCATTGGTTGTGTTTGGTTGGCAGCCGGACCTCCTTCCCACCCACCCAGCCAGTCAGTTATCCCACCATGGAACGTGCTTGCGTTGCAGGGAGTGTAAGTTGTCTCTCAGGATGTCAGTCAGTGGTGTCCTGCTGTTTGTTGGTGCACAGTTGGCAGCAGGGCCTTGTGCTCCCCACAGCAGTAGCCAGTGTCAGCCATCTTGTGAGTCCTTCTCCACTCCCTGTGATGTGAGCATGGTTCAGGGTGGTGTTGATGGGACAGTTGTGGGGGTGACCAATATCAGTGACTACGACTCCCATCATGCTATTGCCTCCACCCCCTTCCCACCATGCCCATGCTTCCTTCCTTTTGACTCTGCTTCCCTGTGGGGTGGGCTGGCTGTGCTGACAGGATGGCTGGGAGTGTTGTCCTGGCAGTTGTTTGGCTAAGAGTCCCAAGAGTGTCCCTGTGCTTCACACAACATAACCCAGGGTGGTGGTTCTTTGTGGGATCTTGTGTTAGGATGGAGGGCATTGCATTCTACCAGGTGGGTACTGTGGAGTTTGTGTTGGGGGGGTGTGAGGGGAGGTGCTTGTGACTATAGTCAGTGCTGCAAGTCCCCCTTCCCACCCAGCCAGCCAGCCAGATATCCCACCATGGAACGTGCTTGCATTGCAGGGAGTGTAAGTTGTCTCTCAGGATGTCAGTCAGTGGTGTCCTGCTGTTTGTTGGTGCACATTTGCCAGCAGGGCCTTGTGCTCCCCACAGCAGTAGCCAGTGTCAGCCATCTTGTGAGTCCTTCTCCACTCCCTGTGATGTGAGCATGGTTCAGGGTGGTGTTGATGGGACAGTTGTGGGGGTGAGCTATGTCTGTGACTACGACTCCCATCATGCCATTGCCTCCACCCCACTTCCCAGCATTCCCATACTTACTTGCTTTTGTGTGGAGTTCAGTGTGTGTGGGTGTGAGAGCAATGGCAAGATGGCTGACAGTGGTGTCCTGCTGTTGGTTGGTGTGCAGTACCCAGCATGCCCTTGTGCTCCCCACGACACAGCAACAGTGTCAGACATCTTTGATGGGCCTTTCCACTCTCTGTGGGATGTGCATGCGTGAGTGTGAGCTTGCTGGGCCATGTGGTGGGGGATGTAGAGCTGTGACTACGACTCCCATCATGCTATTGCCTCCTCCCCCTTCCCAGCATGCCCATGCTTCCTTCCTTTGACTCTGCTTCCCTGTTGGGTGGGCTGGCTGTGCTGACAGGATGGCTGGGAGTGTTGTCCTGGCAGTTGTTTGGCTAAGAGTCCCAAGAGTGTCCCTGTGCTTCACACAACATAACCCAGGGTGGTGGTTCTTTGTGGGATCTTGTGTTAGGATGGAGGGCATTGCATTCTACCAGGTGGGTACTGTGGAGTTTGTGTTGGGGGGTGTGAGGGGAGGTGCTTGTGACTATAGTCAGTGCTGCAAGTCCCCCTTCCCACCCAGCCAGCCAGATATCCCACCATGGAACGTGCTTGCATTGCAGGGAGTGGAAGTTGTCTCTCAGGATGTCAGTCAGTGGTGTCCTGCTGTTTGTTGGTGCACATTTGCCAGCAGGGCCTTGTGCTCCCCACAGCAGTAGCCAGTGTCAGCCATCTTGTGAGTCCTTCTCCACTCCCTGTGATGTGAGCATGGTTCAGGGTGGTGTTGATGGGACAGTTGTGGGGGTGACCAATATCAGTGACTACGACTCCCATCATGCTATTGCCTCCACCCCCTTCCCAGCACGCCCATGCTTCCTTCCTTTTGATTCTGCTTCCCTGTGGGGTGGGCTGGCTGTGCTGACAGGATGGCTGGGAGTGTTGTCCTGGCAGTTGTTTGGCTAAGAGTCCCAAGAGTGTCCCTGTGCTTCACACAACATAACCCAGGGTGGTGGTTCTTTGTGGGATCTTGTGTTAGGATGGGGGCATTGCATTCTACCAGGTGGGTTCTGTGGAGTTTGTGTTGGGGTGTGTGTGAGGGGAGGTGCTTGTGACTATGGTCAGTGCTGCAAGTCCTCCTTCCCACCCAGCTAGCCAGATATCCCACCATGGAACGTGCTTGCATTGCAGGGAGTGTAAGTTGTCTCTCAGGATGTCAGTCAGTGGTGTCCTGCTGTTTGTTGGTGCACAGTTGCCAGCAGGGCCTTGTGCTCCCCACAGCAGTAGCCAGTGTCAGCCATCTTGTGAGTCCTTCTCCACTCCCTGTGATGTGCGCATGGTTCATGGTGGTGTTGATGGGGCAGTTGTGGGGGGCAATATGTGTGACTGCGACTCCCATGATGCTATTGGCTACACTGACTTGGCCAGCATACACAGAATTCCTTCCTTTGAGTGTTCTTCACTGTGTGTTGGTGTTGTTGTGGTGGCTACATGTCTGGATGTGTTTGTTAGTTCTATTTGTGCCACTGCCTAGCTGTAGTTGTAGTTGTTTGTACATGTGATGGCACAGTTGGATGTGACTTTTTTGATGGCATGTGTTGTGTTTATCTGACTGACATACACATTTTGGGTTGATTCTGTTCTGGTTGCTGTGTAATTGCTATGAGTGCATGGTTTGACTCTCCCTTGACAGTGATGTGTGTGTGTTTTGTGGCAGTATATTGTGTACATTTGTTGTGTACTCACCAGGCTCTGGGATGTCCTCTAGTCCATATACGCTCACTGGCGGAAGGATGGCCCGCACCTTCTCCTCCCAGGGCCTGAGGTATATTGGCTTGGCAGGAGGGCCACTGCCGGTGTGTTGGCTGTTGATGTAGTCTTGCTTCAGCATTTTCTGTACCCTCCTGCGCACGTCATACCACCTGTTCTGGATGTCGGTCTTTGTGCGCCGACATGGTGATTGGGCGTTCACCCTGTTGATGATCCTCTCCCACATCTTTGTTTTCTGCGACATGGGGGTCTGTTGGACCAATGTGCCAAACAGCTGTGGCTCCACCCTGAGGATCTCGTCTACCATGACTTCCAATTCACTATCTAGGAACTTGGGATTCTTCTTGGGGGCATGGTGATGGGTGGTGATGGTGGGTGATGTGTGTGTTGGTGTGCAGGTGAGGGTGTGTGAGTGTGTGTTTTGCTGGGTGTATGTGAGGTAGGTATTTGTTGGTGTGCTGATGGTGTGTGGCTTGTGTGAGGGATGAGCTGTGGGTGTGTGGTTGCTTTCTCTTGGGTGCTGGCAGTGGAATGGCATTTGCAAAGGCTCATGGTAGTGATTTGTGTCCTTTATATAGGTGGAGTTGTGGGTGTGTCTTTGTTCTCTGTCCCCACCCCCCAGTATTTATTGGCTTGGTAATTGCTTGTTTGGCCTTTTTTGGGTGATTTTTCCTTTGTGCTGTTTGTGTATGTTGGAAACGTTCTTGTGACCGAGTCGGACCCTGCATTGGTCTCGTACGGTGTTCTCCGTTTCGTTCACGCTGTGTTTGTGCAGTTTTCTATGCTGCGTACGCGTCGGTCGCGGTGTATTGTGTTCCTTCGGCTCGGTTTTGTATGCGTGTCGGTCGTACGGCTTGGCCTCCGTCCGACTCGCTCGTGGTTTTCGCGCCTTGCATCGTACTTTGCGGTTTGGAGTTCGTGTGTACGTTTCGGTCGGATTTGTTCCGGGTGCGTGTCGGTCGGTTGGATTCGCGTGTTTTTCCGGCCGGATTGCTGCTTTCCGTGCGGCTCGGTCGGTCGACTTTGTTTCGGTACGTGTCGGTCGGATTTTTCGCGCCTTGCATCGTACTTGGCGTGTTGTGCGCCACGGGTACGTGTCGGTCGGTATTTTTTCCGGATCCGAGTCGGTCGGTGCTTTTTCCGGCCCGAATCGGAATCGACCCCTCAGATGGGACAATTAGTGAGACCAAACTGACCTTCAATACACAATGGAGAACGGAGCTCAGTATGTGTGCCACTGCTAATCCACAGAAAGGAACACAACTTTTCTTTGCCTCCCAGAGGGTTCCAATTAAGTCGGTGTTCTGAGAATACAAGGCATTGCCCGCACAGGCTGACAGTAAGACTACGTAATCCGTGATTTTGTGAAGACAGACGTCCTTCGGTTATTTCCATGAAGACCCAAATCATGGAAGTGAAATAGGAACAACGGTGCCCACTGAAAGCTTTTGGGTGATGCGAATGGTTCCGATTTGTGAGCGCAAATGGCGCCTAACCGAGCTTGGCGCGTGGATGTAGTTGCACTGGTCACACCACCCTGGAGCCGGCCGTGAGGCCACATTTCAGTCTATAATCTTTTTGGCCGTTCTGCCACTAAAGACAGACACCAACCATATGCAAATTAATTTTGGCCCTGGTCCAATAGGAACAGTCAGACCTTAGCTTCCAGGCTATGTCTTCCCTGAAAGGGGACATAATACTCCTCAGATGTGCCTCAGTGAGATGCAGCTCACTTCCTTTGGTACTGCAAGCCCAAGAGCCAGTAGCGGCCCGTGGAGGGAGGTCCTTGGGGCGGTGAGGCGGGGCGGGGGAGGGTCAGGGTGGGGGTAGTAAACACCGGAATATGGATGAACGGAGGTAAGTAAACAATTAAATAAATAAAACGAATTTTATGCGATGCAGCGCGCGCAACGAAATTCGTTTTATTTATTTAATTGTTTACTTACCTCCGTTCATCCATATTCCGGTGTTTACTACCCCCCACCCTGACCCTCCCCCCCCGCCTCACCGCCCCACGGAACTCCCTCCACAGGCCGCTACTGCCAAGAGCCATGTCTGAGCCATGTCTGTTGCACTTGTGGCATCATAGTAAAACAACAAAAGTTGATGGGTAGGATGTTTGGAAAGGTCTCAGCCGCTGAAAATTGTTCTGTGCCACATTCCAGCCCATTGCTTTTCTTAATTGCCCACTGTGCTGCAACCATATGCATATCTGTTTTGGTCCTGTTTCAATAGGACCAGCACAGCACCAACTGCCAGACCATGCCTCTCTGAACAGGAACACAACAACCCCAGACTCATCCCTACCTACATGAGCAGGTCCATGATAATGTCTCGCCACTGGGAGAAACAAGCTATCTGTCAACACAGGCCTTCCATCACCTGAAAACCAAACGTCAACTTCTCTCTTGACACAACCTGCTCTAACCCAGCCTTGCTGTTCTGCTTCTGACACTTCCTTCTGAAGTCTCTTAACGTCCTCCCATGTATCAGCTATGGTTAACAAGAGGTTGTAATGGATCTCCTCCGTTCCTTCATTTTTGTATTCGTCATTGAAAGTATGAGCATTTAAGGCACAATATCTGGCTAGCTCATCTTCATATCTATTGGCCAATGTCACATAATCATCCCCTTGCGGTGTGCGGAACATTTCACAACCACAATCTATGCAGGTAGCTTTAGTGCCTTCTAACAAGTTATGCACACTTTCTCTATTGCGAATCGAAGACCTTCAAGAGGTCATAAATTCCGTTGTGACCCTAACTGTCCAAAGTCATGGACGACACCAAAGTCATACTTGCAGTCACTTTCAGCTGGTCTGAAACACAGCAAGCCCTAGTAAGAGCAATCAATTCAGCCACTTGTGCAGAAAACACTCCTTAAAGCCAGGAGGCTTTGACCACAACTGAGACAGTACAGATTACATAGACAGCTCTCAGGCTTCCTTCATTGTCTCGTAAACAGGAACCATCAACAAACATTACATAATCTGATTCCGGTAGTGGCAAATCTTGTATGTCAGGTATTGGCTTGGTGCACATTTCAGTAACACCGAGACAGTCATTTTTAACCTCACCCTCAACAACATCATTTGCAGGAACAGGCAACAGATTACCAGGATTCAATGTAGTACATCTCTTAAGGGTTATGTTGTCCGCCACAAGTATGGCTTGCTCATACTTGGTCAGAAGGCTATTGGTAAGGTGTAGGATTCTGGTGCGTGTTAACAATAGTTCCACAGAATGGGGGACAAAAACTGTTAGAGGATGACCCTTAACAATGCTTTCACACTACTCAATGCAGACATCTGGGGAGGCCACAGCCTTGAGACAGCTGGGCAAAGCAGCAGCTACTGGGTCAAGTGTAGCTGAAAAATATGCAACAGGTCTGCGAGCATTCTGCGTTAGCACTGAGAGAGTGCATCCCTCCCTCTCACTGTGAAACAAAGTAAAACATTTATTGTAATCCGGCATTCCCAATGCTGGGGCACAACAAAGACTTTCTCCCAGCTCTGAGAAGCCATGCATGCAACTGTCATCCCATGGTACCGGATCTGACACATCCTTGTGTGTCAGCATCTGCAAAGGCTTGGCCACTATGGAAAAGTTGGAAATCCACTGTCGACGGTAGCCCACCATTCCCAAGAAAATTCTGAGTTCTTTCTGAGTGTTTGGCAGATTCATTTTCAGAATCGCTGAGATTCTCTCTTGTGACACCTTCCTGGCTCCTTACTCATTGTGATGTCTGAGATACAGGACTTCTTTCTTACAGTACTGCAACTTTGTCGGTGATACTTTATGTCCATTCTTAGCTAAGTGGTTGAGCAATGCAATAGTATCTTGTCTGCTAGCTTCCTGTGTATTTGATGCCACAAATAGGCCATCAATGTACTGGATCAAGACTGAGTGATAGGACATTACCAGGGACTCCATATTCTTTTTAATGATCTGGTTGAAGAGGAATGGACTCTCCGTATACCCTTGTGGGACTAGGCACCGTACCAAAACATGCTGCCTAACCAAATTGCAAAAATAAACTGACTTTCTTCATGCAACGGTATGGAAAAAAGGCTTGGCACAAATCAATGACAGGGAACCACTCGGCCTCACATGGAATCTGAAATAAAACCACAGCTGAATTCGGTACCACAGGACAACAAGGGACTACTATGATGTTGATCTTTCTCAAATCCTGCACTTCTAGCTACTTGTTATTGGGCTTCTGCAAACCCATAATGGGTAAATTACATGGACTTCCCATAATCTCCTTCAGAATGCCTTGTTGAATCATTGAGTCAAGCACAGGAGTAATCCCAGCAATGGTTTTTGGGGTCAGATTATATTGCGGGATTCTCTGATACTCAGCATTATGTTTCACTGTTATGCAGATTGGTTCAACACCTTTAATGAGACCTTAGTCATTCCCTGAAAAGTCCCAGACTTCAGGTAGCACTGTTTCTCTCAGTTCTAGTGGCAAATCATTGCATGTCAACATGGGGTACAGTCTGATATCTGAATTCTGATTCACAAGTTTGAAGACAACATCTCCATCAGGAGTTTGAAAATCAATGCCCTTTGGGGTACAGTAAATGGAACAATTTAGCTTGCACAAAAGATCACATCCAAGCAGATTTATGGGAATGGAATCACACACCACAAATCCGTGATTCTCCTTAAAGGATCCTATTTCAACTGGTAATTCTTCAGTAACAGGGCTAGTCATTTGTTTGTTGGCAACTCCTACAACTTGGATTCTTTTTCCAGAGAGGGGCAGGTTGGGAACCTCTGCTGTACTAACAGTAGAGCAGGTAGCACCTGTATCAATCAAGAATGATACGGGGCGGCCATTCACCTCACCATCCATGAATGAACAACTCTGGTCTACCTCTAAAGTTGCACCAAGCATGCAATCCTCCTCCTCCCTCAGGCACCGTCATTGAGACAGGTCTGAACTGCAATGCTCATCTGCTTGTATTATAGGGTACTGTTGATACATACCCTGATTTACAAAAGGGTTGTTGTTCACTTTGAGGACCAGATTCAGTTTAAATCTGGAAGCATTTGTGTTCAGGTGTGGCCTTGGGGCTTGTGGAACCTGCATTACCTGAGCTTGGGGAACCTGAAAATTTTGCGTCCTTTGCCTCTGTACATGCTGTGTCTGAACTGTATTATTATTTTGAGGTTGCACAAATCCATTATTCTGAACCTGATTTCCAGCAGTCAATCGAAATTTCCTCTTCCAATTTCCTAACTTTCTGCAAACATGACAAGGATTCGACTTCTTCAAAGTCGCCACATCAATCCCTGTACTCAGATCAATTGGAACACCACTACCTCTACCTTGTTGTCGAAACCCATTACCATCTTTCATCGTCATAACTCCCTGTTAACACACTCCCTGCTAGGGACCAACATTCCCAACAAATTTCTAATTCTGACCTCGCTGCGCAGGTTTCATCTGTACCATCATCAACTTCTCCTTCAGTTTCTTGTGCTTCATCTCCAATTCATCTCTGCAATACATCACATACCTCAAGATCTCATCAATTAACTTATTCTGCTAACAAATCAGATGCTGTTGAATCATCCTGCTAATTTCAGGTTTTAATCCCTCCACAAATCTGAACACAAAATGTCCTATGTCTTTGGCTTCAATAGTCTCTGTACCACTGTACTATTTAAACCTAGCCACAGTCTCTCATAGTAAGAGTGTTTCGTTTTTTTGGACTCTTAGGCCATTCTGTCAGTCTTGAGCCAATCAGTATCTTTGAGGCATACCTTCGACTTCAAAAATGTAATCACATGGTGATTTTTTTTCATCACTAACAGTGATGGAGCCTTTGTCACAAGTTGTCTCATGGGCTCCTGATCAGGCCATTCTATAGACACCTTACATTCAGCCCACAAATCACTCAGTACTGCAATGTCAAACAAGTTATTCACATCTGTCCACAAAAACTTTGATATTTTCATAAACCGATCAACCGGTTTGTACCAGTTCATTGGCTTCTCTCTCAATTTTGGGGAATTATTTGTGAATTACGCAAGATCACTTCTACTCCAAAGCACATAAACATAACCTCCATCAGGTATTTCTCTCAATGGAAAATTTGACAGACCCTCTTCGTCTGCTACAGACAGAGGCAACTCTACCCTTGGTTTCTTTTGTTCTTTATTTATTATCTCTCACTGAAGACTGAGCAGTATTTCCGCTTGGTCCTGCACTTCCACCTTCATCTAAGATTTTTATTTGTTTGAGCTAGTCATCAGGTTCTTGGGCACTAAACCCAGGTTGGTCTACAGGGGCATTAATGATTAATTCTCCTCTAAATATACCAGGAATTACATTAGTTGGTGAATTCAAAAGAGACATGTCAGAAATTGGCAACCCCATAGGTATTTCTGTCCTGGGGGTACTGTAATTAACACTTGGAGGCACAGTCGAGTTGAGCATGAAAAGAGGTGGTGAAATTTGGGAAAAACTTACATGCGGGGAAAATCCTGTTTGATTTAAAGTTGGATCTGCACTTGCAGCGCATGGAGTATTCACCTGTGTCGGAACCAAAGGAACTTAAGAAACCCTTTTCATTGTCAGGCCAGCAGGAGTATTACCTGTGGCACCTACTTCATCAGGAACAGCCAAAGTATGCGTTCCCTGTCAATCCAGGGTTATACAGAAGAACAAC
Source organism: Calotriton arnoldi (assembly GCA_963921515.1). NCBI lineage: Eukaryota > Metazoa > Chordata > Amphibia > Caudata > Salamandridae > Calotriton > Calotriton arnoldi. The sequence goes on from CAWUFW010012917.1 coordinate 18,278, forward strand.
GGGACCTATAGTAATGGGAACAGTAGGTACATGTGGGGCATGCTAAGCAATCGGGTTAATGGGTGTACTAGTGCCTGTATTCTCTCCCATTAAATTAGAACTTGTATACACTGGTGTGGTAGTTATTCCTGTAGCTCCAGTGACGCCTGCACCACTGCTTCTTTCTTGTTTAGCTTCATTACATGGAGGTGGATGGGTCGACAATAATGCGTTCAAAAGATCATCACTAGAATCACTATGACAGGCCTCATCTTCACTTTCTGCATTTTCTGTCTTTTTCACTTATTCTTTTTCTTCTTCTCTTCCTTTCCTGTCTCTGTCTCTTCACTTGTTAATGCGGGGTACAATCTACCTCCTTCTATCATATCGGTTCTCCACCTCTTTTGTTCTGCATCCCATCTAGCACCAGCGTCAGTATACACTGCCTTTTTAGGTCTTCCCTGAAATTTTCCTTCTGCCTTTCCTGAGCTGCTCGCTCACAAGCATTAAGTGCTTCGTACTGTGCAGGTCTGGGAGGCGCTTTCATGTCGTATAATAATCTCCTCAGATTTTCAAAGATTCTCAAATTAAATGTGCCATAGCGTGGAAACATCAATGCACCTTGTTTCTCAGTGATCTTATGCCATTGGTTAAGCCAAATGCATGAATGGAGACCTTCATTTATAGTCATATAATGACCTGGGGTATCCTCAGGTGGTGCCTCTTCTCCCTCACTAGCAGGTATCTTTACATCTTCCCTAAACAAGACTCGTACAGCCTTAAAGAATTTCCTTTTTCAACAGTAAATCAACAATTACAATGATCTTTTTGTCTCAAACCAGGAAAGTTTTCTTTACCCACAGTTCTCATTCGGCATCAACAACCAATTCCAGCATGGCTTTACACCAACCCGCCAATACCCGCTTGGAACACTGCAGCGTCACTCTCACTCCTTACAGCGGCTCACCCTCCTTTACAATTCTTCACAATCACGTTCCCTCAGCAATTTACGCAAAACAAATATAAGTAATTTCAACAACCAACTGTGTCGGCTCCTCTAAAGAAATTATAGTATTCATGCACACAAGAAATGGTCGAGAGCAACACTTTCGGACCTATCCTGACATGAACTTCAAATAAAACCTCTACCAGTGGGGTCTCACTCATATTGATACAGTTCCTCCCTGTGCATTGAGATTCACTATACCAACCAAACTTCACAATCACTCAAAGTTTAAGTCCCTATCCAAATTGTGCTGTTGATGATGTTTCACGACCAGCACCACAACACAGCAGACAACTTCAATATAGTTTATTCTACACATTTTTAATAGCATCCTAGAATCTTAGGGTATGTCGGACCAAATAGCCACTTCAACTTCTCTGCATTAAGTGCCACATTCACAGAACAACTTAAAACAGCTCCGCCGAACACCACACAATCACTGCAAGACACTGCAAGCTAAGCATAAGCAATTGCAATGCGCAACCCTTCTAATACTCACACCTCTGCAGTTACAACTCATTCCCGAACCGCTGGAATTCCATCAATCCTCCAACCAAACCATGGGCTTTAAGGGGTTTGGTCTGGGTTTGGGCAGTTTCTGAATGGTACAACCTTACTCCTTCACAATAGTGACAACCATCCGACAATGCTACCAGTTAATCCAGCACTAGGCCGAGCTTACGGTTGGGTATTTGATGAATCTTTTTGTGCAACTGAGAGGTGATGAGAGTGAGCATTTGATGAAACACATTTAATTAACAGCGTAAACCTATTTGGCTTCGCAATAAGGACCAGGAACCAGTAAATAAAGTTAAGAGGTTTTATTATAGCCTTATAGCCCGCTGCCGAGGGCTATAACAGTTGTTAAAGGCCCTGATCCCGAGTTATAGGCCCGAGCCGCAGGCGAGGCCTATAACGAGGGAGAGGGCCTTTAACAACTGGTATAGCCTGAGGCAGAAGGGCTATAGAGTTATTAGAACATTCCACCCACTAAGGGTAGAATGTTCTAAATTAAAAATGGAGAAACAAAAAGACAAACATTGGAATGTTGGAGTGCTGGGCTTATACCAGCCATTATAAGCCCAGAGCTACTCCATTGTCTTCAATGGAGCTCCCAACATTCCAATGTTCTAATACAAATTAGCAGTCAGACTAATGTAAATCAATCTCAATACCATGCTTTAAAGGTGCAGAATAACAACTGGGTAACCAAACCTCCTGAAGAAGTTCAGGCGCATCATTATGAGACAAACAAGAAGTTCAGTCACAGCAATACAAAGAACTAACAGCAGAATTTGGTGTTCAGAGAAGAGTCTCTGATCTCTCCTAAACATGAGTAATATCTAAAGTCATCTAATTTAGAGTTTAAAACTAATGAGGCTGGTTAAGTCTAAAAGATTCTCAAAAAGATGTGAAAATCCAGAAAAAAAAGAAAAATTGGGGGAAGTTGTGGGAAGGTGTCAGCATTTTCAGAAGCTAGGTCAAGTGTCTTCTAAGGGTAGGGAAAGAAGTTTTAGCCTAAGCCACACTACCAGCTTTCTACAGCACACCTTGTTCTGTTAAGACAAACCTCTTTCGGGCACATGCTTTTTTTGCTCTGCAAATGCCTCTATTGCCTTAGATTGAGTTCACTTCTCTCCCCTCAGAAATGGCTTGTTGAATTCCCACCTGCCTGAGACCTTGCTACTTATGTTTGACTACCTCATGCTCTCTACCAACTATGTAATTGGGATAGTTTAGCAGGTATGCAGGATGCGGTTGGGGTTAATTTCATATGACTTTTTCCTTTCTGTGCCCCCTTGCTGCCCCTGATTGTGCTCGTTTTTTTTCCTTTCTGTGCCCCCTTGCTGCCCCTGATTGTGCTCTGTTTTTCCTTTCTGTGCCCCCTTGCTGCCCCTGATTGTGCTCATTTTTTTTTCCTTTCTGTGCCCCCTTGATGCCCTGATTGTGCTCGTTTTCCTTCTGTGCCTGTTTCCCGCCGCTGCGCCTCTGCGGCCCGCCCCTCACTGCCCATTCGCTGCCCCATTCCCTGCTCCTCCCTCCCACCTCCCCATTTATGGCGGCCGCTGCGTGGTGAAGAGAGCGACCCCTGACCTTGACTGGTAGGTCGCTCCCCACCACACAGCTCCGTCTGTGTGCCCTGCTGCTGCCCCTGATTGTGCTCTGCTTTTTCCTTTCTGTGCCCCCTTGCTGCCCCTGATTGTGCTCGTTTTTCCTTTCTGTGCCCCCTTGCTGCCCCTGATTGTGCTCGTTTTTTTTTCCTTTCCGTGCCCCTTGCTGCCCCTGATTGTGCTCGTTTTTCCTTTCTGTGCCCCTTGCTGCCCCTGATTGTGCTCGTTTTTCCTTTCTGTGCCCCCTTGCTGCCCCTGATTGTGCTCGTTTTTCCTTTCTGTGCCCCCTTGCTGCCCCTGATTGTGCTCGGTTTTTTCCTTTCTGTGCCCCCTTGCTGCCCCTGATTGTGCTCTGCTTTTTTCCTTTCTGTGCCCCCTTGCTGCCCCTGATTGTGCTCGTTTTTTTTCCTTGCTGTGCCCCCTTGCTGCCCCTGATTGTGCTCTGTTTTTCCTTTCTGTGCCCCCTTGCTGCCCCTGATTGTGCTCGTTTTTCCTTTCTGTGCCCCCTTGCTGCCCCTGATTGTGCCTCGTTTTTTTCCTTTCTGTGCCCCCTTGCTGCCCCTGATTGTGCTCGTTTTTTCCTTTCTGTGCCCCCTTGCTGCCCCTGATTGTGCTCGTTTTTTTCCTTTCTGTGCCCCCTTGCTGCCCCTGATTGTGCTCGTTTCTTTCCCTTTCTGTGCCCCCTTGCTGCCCCTGATTGTGCTCGTTTTTTTCCTTTCTGTGCCCCCTTGCTGCCCCTGATTGTGTTCGTTTTTTTCCTTTCTGTGCCCCCTTGCTGCCCCTGATTGTGCTCGTTTTTCCTTTCTGTGCCCCCTTGCTGCCCCTGATTGTGCTCATTTTTTTTTCCTTTCTGTGCCCCCTTGATGCCCTGATTGTGCTCGTTTTCCCTTCTGTGCCTGTTACCCGCCGCTGCGCCCTGCGGCCCCGCCCCTCACTGCCCATTCGCTGCCCCATTCCCTGCTCCTCCCTCCCACCTCCCCATTTATGGCGGCCGCTGTGCGGCGCTGCGCGCTGGCGCGCCGAGGCGCGCCTAAGGCAAGCCCGTCTGCACCCATCCGCGCCGTGACCGCGCCCAGCGCCAGACCCCTGGTCCGGGCATCCCCGCGCCCGCCACATCAACAGACGCCGATACGACGCCAGCACCCTCCACGCACTCAACCCCGGAAAAGATCACGCCTGCTACCAGGCCACCCCGAAGCGCACCAAAGGGCCCTTCACCTGCCGGAACTGCAGCTTCGCCAGCACCCGCCCCGCCAAACCACCGCCCAGGAAAGAACCCAACTACCTCAGATGCATCCTCCTCAACACCCGCTTCCGCCCGCAAACACGCCATCGAACTCTGGGACCTTCTCGACTCAACCTCCCCAGACGCCGCATTCCTGACGGAGACCTGGCTGAATCTCGCTTCAGCCCCCGACATCGCCATTGCCATCCCGGACGGATACAAGATCACCCGCAGGGACCGCACCAACGGAGTCGGAGGAGGCATCGCCATCGTCCACAGGAACATCCTCAGAGTCTCAACCAACACCGACGACACCCTCAGCACCGCCGAACACATGCACTTCCAGATCCACAATGATCCCAACACCACCCTCAGAGGAACCCTCATCTACAGACCCCCCGGACCTCGACCACAGTTCAGCGATTCCATCGCTGACTTCGTCAGCACACACGCCATCGCCTCCACGGACTACATCCTCCTCGGGGACCTGAACTTCCACCTCGAGAACAACAAGGACACCAACTCCACCACCCTGATCGACAACCTCGCCACCCTCGGACTCAGACAGCTCGTGACTACACCCACCCACGCTGCCGGCCACACGCTAGACTCCATCTTTTCCGCAAGCCCACACGTCTCCTTCAACCACACCTCCGAACCCCACTGGACTGACCACCACTGCATCCACTTCACCTACAGGAAGCCCACCACGCACCACCGCACCGAACAAATGCCTCGCCGCTGCTGGAGCAGAGTCACGGAAGACCAGCTAACCACAACCCTCGCCCTGAGCCCACCCGCCGAACCCTCCGACCCCGACACCGCCGCCCGCAACCTCAGACAGTGGATCGACGACTGCGCCAACACCCTCGCCCGCTCAAGAATCCGCCCAACAGACACACCAGCAAGAAAGCCACCTGGTTCACCGAAGACCTCCAGGCCTCCAAACGAACATGCCGAAAACTGGAGAAGATCTGGCTCCACGAACGGACAGCGGACAGCTACGCCGCCCACAAGAGCGCCACCCGCAGTCACCATCACCTCATCAGATCCGCCAAAAGGGCCTCACTCAAAGACCGCCTAGACAACAACGCACACAACAGCAAAGAGCTCTTCAACATCGTGAAGGAACTCTCCAACCCCAGCTCCAACACCAACGACATCCAGCCATCGCGAGACCTGTGCGACTCACTGGCCACCTTCTTCCACCGCAAAATCGCCGACACCACGACCGCCCCGGCAACCACCGAGACCACTGCCCCCACAACCACCAACCGCCTGCTCTCCTGGACCAACATCAACGACGAGGACACCAGCGAGATCATGAACACCATCCACTCCGGTTCACCGCTAGACCCGTGCCCTCACCACATCTTCAACAAAGCCAGTACAGCCATCGCGCCCCATCTCCGGAAAATAATCAACATCTCCTTCGAGACAGCAACCTTCCCGGAAAGCTGGAAGCACGCCGAGATCACCGCCTTACTCAAGAAACCCAAGGCAGACCCCAAGGACCTCAAGAACTTCCGACCCATCTCTCTGCTCCCGTTCCCCGCGAAGGTCACCGAGAAAATCGTCAACAAACAACTGACCCGCTACCTCGAGGAGAACAACATCCTGGACCCTTCCCAGTCCGGCTTCCGCAGCAACCACAGCACCGAAACCGCCCTCATCGCCGCCACCGATGACATCAGGACCCTGCTAGACAACGGAGAAACAGCAGCCCTCATCCTCCTGGACCTATCAGCCGCCTTCGACACGGTCTGCCACCACACACTACGAACATGCCTTCACGACGCCAGGATCCAAGAGAAGGCCCTGGACTGGACCACATCCTTCCTTTCCGGCAGAACACAAAGCGTCCGCCTCGCCCCCTTCCGATCCAAGGCCACCAAGATCATCTGCGGCATACCCCAAGGCTCCTCCCTCAGCCCAACGCTGTTCAACATCTACATGGCACCCTCGCCCACGTCGCCCGACAGCACAACCTCAACATCATCTCCTACGCCGACGACACCCAGCTGATCCTCTCCTCACCAAAGACCCTCACACCGCCAAAGCCCACCTCCACGAAGGAATGAAGGCCGTCGCCGAATGGATGAGGACCAGCCGCCTGAAGCTGAACTCGGACAAGACGGAGGTCCTCATCCTTGGTTCCAACCCTTCAGCCTGGGACGACTCCTGGTGGCCAACATCACTGGGAACAGCCCCGCCACCCACCGACCACGTACGCAACCTAGGGGTCATCCTCGACCCCACCCTCTCCATGACTAAGCAGGTCAACGCCGTTTCCTCATCCTGCTTCAACATCCTCCGAATGCTCCGCAGGATCTTCAAGTGGATCCCCACCGAAACAAGAAAAACAGTCACCCAGGCCCTCGTCACCAGCAGGCTGGACTACGGAAACGCCTCTACGCAGGAATGACGGCTAAGCTCCTGAGACGGCTGCAACGCATCCAGAACGCCTCTGCACGTCTTATCCTCGACATCCCCCGACGCAGCCACATCACACCCCACCTGAGAGACCTGCACTGGCTCCCTGTCAACAAGAGGATAACCTTCAAGCTCCTCACCCACGCACACAAAGCACTCCACAACTCCGGACCAGCCTACCTCAACAGACGACTCAGCTTCTACACCCCCACCCGCCAGCTCCGCTCGACCAGCCTCGCCCTCGCCACAGTCCCCCGCATCCGGAAAACGACCGCCGGCGGCAGATCCTTCTCCCACCTCGCCGCCAAGACCTGGAACACCCTCCCCACCAACCTCCGACAGACCCAAGACCTACTGGCCTTCAGAAGACTCCTCAAGACCTGGCTCTTCGATCAGTAGCAGCACCACCCCCTCTTCCCCCAGCGCCTTGAGACCCTCGCGGGTATGTAGTGCGCTTTATAAGTGACATGATTGATTGATTGATTGATATGACTGATAATACAATACTGTCTTTCGGATTCTAGAACCAGTAAACTTGTTTTTGGGTTGTGTCAGTCCCGTTTTTGATGAAACACGTTGCTTGTTACATTATCGATTCCAGCAAGCCCGTTATTGTGATGGGTCTCAATTGGGTATTGTCCAGTTCCTACACATTTCTTGATGCATTGCTAATAGGTATGCTGTCACTGAGTTCCCTCTAATTGTTTCATTACATTAGACCTGATATTTGCATACTATTAATTTGACTCCTTTTAGAGCCACTGAGTATCCCTTTGACTGGATGATTTGATACTTGTCAGGAACGGATCGTGGTGTAGCCAGTTGAATTGGGTAATTAGATATCCTCTCATGTGCATGAGATTTCAACTGTACAGTCTGGTCTGGCTAGTAACTATATTAGCTTTGAGTGGTATAATAATTGCTATACTCACGAGTCCCTGTGGTAAAACACAAGGAGATGATGGACAGAGCGCTGAAACTTTTCAGACACTCATCCCCAGTCACAGATCTGGATTCAATACACAAGAAAAGGTAGTGATGGTTCAACAGGATTGCACATCAATCATGGACAGTAAATTGTTTCGATTTTTCAATAAATACTAATAGTACTGGTGCCCCTCAAGGTAACCGAATAAAGACACCCCACTACCACAGATGTCACCCCACAGGAGTTCCTAAGAGCTCCCGTGCAGAACTTAAAAAAACCACTGTACCTCGGCACTCTTAGAATATCTCACAGTTGTCAAATAATATGACACAATTATAGTTCAGCAAATGATGTGATTACTCACAGGAAACCAATCCATACAATCAGTCTAATATACAATACCATTTAATATCAAGTGATGACATTTCATACAGATGTACACAACCAATAATCAGGGTATGATCCAAGACACAGACATATGTTCTTTAAAAGTCCACAGAAGTCAAGGTCATACGGCCACTTTGTTAGCAGTGATGGAAAAACAGCCGACACGTGTTTCGTTACAAAGTAACTTCTTCAAGGCTTTAAATATAGATGAATGTGGATTCAAGAAGATTCCGATTTTTCAAAATTCTAGTATTCTATAGTTGATGGCGTAGAAAACATTTGAGAAACCCTTGGTTAGGAAATCGTGTGAGTCTCTGGTCAGTCGTATGAAGTAACTTCAAATGGGGCAATATGTAAAGGAGGGATTTGTTCGGTATTTTGCCTAACCCCAGTGACGCGAAGCACAATGTGCTAGTCTCCCACTCGTATTATGTACAAAGTACTTTGGGTATACGACGTCGGAATACGGCGGACGCGTCGTTTCCAGAGAGGCATAGCATAGCCTTTCATATCACTCCAAATAAGACTACTGAACGAATGCTATTCTGAGATATCTACATAATACGAGTGGGAGACTAGCACATTGTGCTTCGCGTCACTGGGGGTAGGCAAAATACCGAACGAATCCCTCCTTTACATATTGCCCCATTTGAAGTTACTTATTTTAAGAGACAATGGTCCCTGTGTAGACAATTGATTGAAATCAAATAAATATAGCCCCAATCGGTACTATATTGTGACCATTGTTCCATCCGGAACAAAGGCAGTTTTAATATGCAATTATAGATATACGCAACATAAAATTTAATAACAGTAGGACACAAGCCTGTATCCAAAAAACTCACATCACAAAAGAAAACAAGAGAAGGCTCAGGCAGCATGTAGTTGTCTGCGTCAAATCAATACAATGGAGCAAACAGCAATAAGAGGAGGTCACCTTTACACATAATGTAACTAATAAATAACAGTGTATAAGGTTAACAATTTTGTCGACGGCGTTTCGATCCTTAACACAATTATCGGATCATCATCAGGACTTGCAAAATAGTGCCTGAAAACATTTTGCCTGCAATTAACTGGGAGCGAGTGCTGGGAGCAGAGCAATGCGGGATGAGGGATGAGCTTCCATGGGTGACCGGGAGCGATCTTCAACCGCGTGGTGGGATAATTGAACACGTAAGTAATCACAATGGATTAGAGGTCCGTATGGGAAGGCGCCACAGGCATCTAATTGGGCGGCAATTGAAACCAATCACAATGGATTAGGAGTCCGTAAAGGAAGGCGCTGCAGGCATCTATTATGGCGGCAATTGAAACCAATCACATGGAGGAAGGTAGCATAGAGGCATCTGCTATCGAAAAAAGGTCACTGGGGTTAGGCAAAATACCGAACGAATCCCTCCTTTACATATTGCCCCATTTGAAGTTACTTCATACGACTGACCAGAGACTCACACGATTTCCTAACCAAGGGTTTCTCAAATGTTTTCAACGCCATCAACAATAGGATACTAAAAATCGGAATCTTTTTGAATCCACAATCATCTATATTTAAAGCCTTGAAGAAGTTACTTTGTAACGAAACACGTGTCGGCTGTTTTTCCATCACTGCTAACAAAGAGGCCATATGACCTTGACTTCCGTGGACTTTTAAAGAACATATGTCTGTGTCTTGGATCATACCCCGATTATTGGTTGTGTACATCTGTATGAAATGTCATCACTTGATATTAAATTATATTGTGCAGTAGACTGATTGTATGGATTGGTTTCCTGTGAGTAATCACATCATTTGCTGAACTATAATTGTGTCATATTATTTGACAACTGTGAGATATTCTAAGAGTGCCGAGGTACAGTGGTTTTTTAAGTCACAGATCTGGGTTGAATCCATCATCATTATTTAGCTCACTTCTCCTCCCCAGTTCAGACACAGACATATGCAAATCAGTCTTGACCCTGTGCCTCATGGGAACAGTCCAGCCCGAACTGCCAAGCCATGTCTTCCCTGGACCGGAAATAAGCATCCTGGGACCGGTTTCGGGGTAACACCCCTCATCAGCCAGGCTAGCTTGAATCCAGTGGCAGAGTGAGCAAGGGACCCACGTCTGGGCATACCTTGCCAACTTAGGGTGAACAAAGCAAACATAAGGAGATGATGGACGGAGCGCTGAAACTTTTCAGACACTCACCCTCAGTCACAGATCTAGGTTGAATCCATCATCATTCTTTAGCTCACTTCGCCACCCAAGTTCAGACACAGCGATATGCAAATTAGTCTTGACCCTGTACCTCATGGGAACAGTCCAGCCCGAACTGCCAAGCCATGTCTTGCCTGGACCGGAAACAAGCATCCTGGGACCGGTTTCAGGGTTACACCCCTCATCAGCCAGGCTAGCCTGAATCCAGTGGCAAAGTGAGCAAGGGACCCACGTCTGGGCATACCCTGCCAACTTAGGGCGAACAAAGCAAACACAAGGAGATGATGGACGGAGCGCTGAAACTTTTCAGACACTCACCCCCAGTCACAGATCTGGGTTGAATCCATCATCATTCTTTAGCTCACTTCGCCTCCCCAGTTCAGACACAGACATATGCAAATCAGTCTTGACCCTGTGCCTCATGGGAACAGTCCAGCCCGAACTGCCAAGCCATGTCTTCCCTGGACCGGAAATAAGCATCCTGGGACCGGTTTCGGGGTAACACCCCTCATCAGCCAGGCTAGCTTGAATCCAGTGGCAGAGTGAGCAAGGGACCCACGTCTGGGCATACCTTGCCAACTTAGGGTGAACAAAGCAAACATAAGGAGATGATGGACGGAGCGCTGAAACTTTTCAGACACTCACCCTCAGTCACAGATCTAGGTTGAATCCATCATCATTCTTTAGCTCACTTCGCCACCCAAGTTCAGACACAGCGATATGCAAATTAGTCTTGACCCTGTACCTCATGGGAACAGTCCAGCCCGAACTGCCAAGCCATGTCTTGCCTGGACCGGAAACAAGCATCCTGGGACCGGTTTCAGGGTTACACCCTCATCAGCCAGGCTAGCCTGAATCCAGTGGCAAAGTGAGCAAGGGACCCACGTCTGGGCATACCCTGCCAACTTAGGGGCGAACAAAGCAAACACAAGGAGATGATGGACGGAGCGCTGAAACTTTTCAGACACTCACCCCCAGTCACAGATCTGGGTTGAATCCATCATCATTCTTTAGCTCACTTCGCCTCCCCAGTTCAGACACAGCTATATGCAAATCAGTCTTGACCCTGTGCCTCATGGGAACAGTCCAGCCCGAACTGCCAAGCCATGTCTTCCCTGGACCGGAAACAAGCATCTTGGGACCGGTTTCGGGGTAACACCCCTCATACGCCAGGCTAGCTTGAATCCAGTGGCAAAGTGAGCAAGGGACCCAGGCCTGGGCATACCCTGCCAACATAGGGCGAACAAAGCAAACACAAGGAGATGATGGACGGAGCGCTGAAACTTTCCAGTCACTCACCCCCAGTCACAGATCTGGGTTGAATCCATCATCATTCTTTAGCTCACTTCGCCACCCCAGTTCAGACATACCTATATGCAAATCAGTCTTGACCCTGTGCCTCATGGGAACAGTCCAGCCCGAACTGCCAAGCCATGTCTTCCCTGGACCGGAAACAAGCATCTTGGCACCGGTTTTGGGGTAACATCCCTCATTAGCCAGGCTAGCTTGAATCCAGTGGCAGTGTGAGCAAAGGACCCACGTCTGGGCATACCCTGCCAACTTAGGGCGAACAAAGCAAACACAAGGAGATGATGGACGGAGCGCTGAAACTTTTCAGACACTCACCCCCAGTCACAGATCTGGGTTGAATCCATCATCATTATTTAGCTCACTTCTCCTCCCCAGTTCAGACACAGCTATATGCAAATCAGTCTTGACCCTGTGCCTCATGGGAACAGTCCAGCCCAAACTGCCAAGCCATGTCTTCCCTTAACCGGAAACAAGCATCCTGGGACCGGTTTCGGGGTAACACCCCTCATCAGCCAGGCTAGCTTGAATCCAGTGGCAAAGTGAGCAAGGGACCAACGTCTGGGCATACCCTACCAACTTAGGGTGAACAAAGCAAACACAAGGAGATGATGGACGGAGCGCTGAAACTTTTCAGACACTCACCCACAGTCACAAATCTGGGTTGAATCCATCATCATTCTTTAGCTCACTTCGCCGCCCCAGTTCAGACACAGCTATATGCAAATCAGTCTTGACCCTGAACCTCATGGGAACAGTCCAGCCCGAACTGCCAAGCCATGTCTTCCCTGGACCGGAAACAAGCATCCTGGGACGGGTTTGGGAGTAACACCCCTCACTAGCCAGGCTAAATTGAATCCAGTGGCAAAGTGAGCAAGGGACCCACGTCTGGGCATACCCTGCCAACTTAGGGCGAACAAAGCAAACACAAGGAAATGATGGACGGTGCGCTGAAACTTTTTAGACACTCACCCCCAGTCACAGATCTGGGTTGAATCCATCATCATTTTTTAGCTCACTTCGCCTCCCCAGTTCAGACACAGCTATATGCAAATCAGTCTTGACCCTGTGCCTCATGGGAACAGTCCAGCCCGAACTGCCAAGCCATGTCTTCCCTGGACCGGAAACAAGCATCCTGGGACCAGTTTCGGGGTAACGCCAATCATCAGCCAGGCTAGCTTGAATCCAGTGGCAAAGTGAGCAAGGGGCCAACGTCTTGACATACCTTGCCAACTTAGGGCGAACAAAGCAAACACAAGGAAATGATGGAAGGTGCGCTGAAACTTTTTAGACACTCACCCCCAGTCACAGATCTGGGTTGAATCCATCATCATTCTTTAGCTCACTTCGCCTCCCCAGTTCAGACACAGCTATATGCAAATCAGTCTTGACCCTGTGCCTCATGGGAACAGTCCAGCCTGAACTGCCAAGCCATGTCTTCCCTGGACCGGAAACAAGCATCCTGGGACCAGTTTCGGGGTAACACCAATCATCAGCCAGGCTAGCTTGAATCCAGTGGCAAAGTGAGCAAGGGTCCAACGTCTTGACATACCCTGCCAACTTAGGGCCAACAAAGCAAACACAAGGAGATGATGGACGGAGTGCTGAAACTTTCCAGACACTCACCCCCAGTCACAGATCTGGGTTGAATTCATCATCATTGTTTAGCTCACTTCGCCTACCCAGTTCAGACACAGATATATGCAAATCAGTCTTGACCCTGTGCCTCATAGGAAGAGTCCAGCCCGAAGTGCCAAGCCATGTCTTCCCTTGACCAGAAACAAGCATCCTGGGACTGGTTTCGGGGTAACACCCCTAATCAGCCAGGCTAGCTTGAATCCAGTGACAAAGTGAGCAAGGGACCCACGTCTGGGCATACTCCTACAAACCCAATTTTATTTTCAATTGTATCCAATAAAAATAATCTTTAACTAACTCATTGAAGAATCCCTGAGCATTATTGTTGTGCTCCCAGAGTATTACTGAATCACATCCTTAGCGTAGGGACCCTTGTTCCTTATAGTGTTAAATCACCCTTGGTCCCTAGGTATCATTGGGTTTTCCTTATTTAAATATAAGCCACACTACGGCAAAGAATCAAAGGGGTAAGCATAGAGGTCTCTACCTTTCAAAGTTCAAGGAAAAGTGGCCAATATCAACCTGTGAGAACACTAGTTAATACCACACGAATCTTTGGGTAACACCCACCACTCACACCATCAGGGGCTCAATTTTCCTTTCCATTCTCACGTTGATCTGCAACGTTAACAAAGTCTCCCAGGGCAGTCCTGAGAACAACATTGCCTCTGGGTACCTGTGACTCCTCACAACATTGCTGAACAAAGCCTGTCAGTTAACGCTCTGGCTCTGCATGTTTCTTGTCAAGGTCTTCTTCCCAGGCTCTCTATCGCTAATACAGAATTACATCTATTCTCAAACTAACAGACCATGTGAACATTACTTGCAAAGAAAAGACACGCAGGCAGAAAATGGAAAACAGCATTTATACAGAAACACAGGCCCATTCATGCTAACTTAACATGCTAATTCAGTGGTGGACATTTAATATGCATGTGCACATACAACTACAAATGAATAAGAAATGTCAGCACATTAGATTCAGAATTAGATTCATATTACATTTCAGTAAATGTGAAATGACTTTGGATGCACAAATAAAAATGTGACTGAGAACTACATTATGAATACCAATGCGAAAACATTATTGCATACATTTACATAAATCATTCTCGTTTCTAAAGTAAATACATTTTAATAGTGTGAGGATGGTTTTTATCAAGTCTCTAAGGAGTATACATTGTTTCAATAAAGTTAGGGCACACAGTATGTATGATTCGTAGTTCTACAGTTAATGCACTTCAGTACTGAGTTCAAGTGCAACCCTTTACATTAATAATGTTAGCACTCACAACCATGTACTACTAGGGGGACATATATATTGTGGATTAGTGATGTTCCACCATCAATATATGATATAAATTAACAATATTCTTTGTTTACTGTGGAAACGTTTGAAAATGTATATTCACTATGATATTTAGGGCCATATTATCAAGAACGGGCGATAACATTATCGCCGCTTTAGCGGCAGGAAACTGCCGCTAAAGCGGCGATAAGGGGCTTGATAATAATCCATACAGACATAAAATGTATCTTCCAATAGAAGCCCAGGTTTGATGTCCTTCACACCAGAACCTGGGCTTCTATTGGAATTCTATAGGGCATATTATCAAGCCCCTTATCGCCGCTTTAGCGGCAGTTTGCTGCCGCTAAAGCGGCGATAATGATACCGCCCGTTCTTGATAATATGGCCCTAAGTGACCAAACACATTTTTGTAATTGTAATTCCAATGACATAGTGCTTACTACCCCTGACAAGTCGTTGAAGCGCTTTACGGCGAGTAGCATGCTACTTTGTAACCAAAAGTTAGTGCTTAATCCAGTGCTTATTGCTTATTGTTGGATACATTTTATGTCTGTATGGATTACATTTTTAAAAAATCCAATTCTAAAAACATGATCATTATGGGACAGATACTGTACTGTTCCGAAACGTGAAAAAATGTTGAAGTAATAAGTACCTTTTCCTCAAATTATCCTAAACCATCTCATCTTGCTCAATACAAAATGGTGGTGAAAGTCTTTAAATAATTCTTTAATCATCAGGCCCGATGTAAGGATGTTAGGAGCTTCCTGATGTCTGACAAAAGCAGAATGACTAATAACATAATGATGCAAGATGGTGTCTAAATTCATGTTGTTTGAATTGGGTTACTTCCAATGTCCACTGTAAACCATGCTTACGAAAGAGACACCTGCCTCAGTTTTTGTCTATAACTGAGACAAAAATGTATCTTGAGTAAGATGAATTGATGTTCTCTCACTGCTGAGGGCGCGCAATTGTTGATAAAAGAGCAGGTTTACGGGGGTGAATCTGTGTCTATTCATTGAGAACACTCTACGATAGGTTACACACACATCTTCCCAGTTGTCTCACTTCTGTCTTGAGGCTATAGTGGGAAGTAAGATACTTCAGTCATTTCACAGGATTTATTGCTTTGCCTACTTTACCTAATATTTCGCATAAAGTGACACCATGTGCAACGTGCACAGGATTTTTAAAACACTCTGATAACTGAACGCTGTGACTAATAACTAACAGAAAGCAGAACCCTCTCAGAGACGACTAACAGGAGAAAAGCCAAGTCTTCAAGGCTTTATGGAAATGCAATAGTTGATTGAAATCGCACTGGAACCACTGCCTGCTCTAAAAAAATATTTTCTTACATACTCACTTGAAGTAGGTGGTAAACTGCGAGTGTTTTGCGTTCAAATGCGGTCGCAAAACAATAGTACATGGCAAGGTGACTCGCTATTAGGAAGGGACGCCCCTTCCTAATACCGAGAGTCGCAAATGCTATTTTGCGAGTCAGTGGCTCGCAAAATAGCATTGTACATGCCATTACCCTTTTTTCCGGTCGCAAACGGGAGGATCTCCCGTTTGCGGCCGCAAAACAGGGTCGTACATCTGGCCCTTAGAGCTACAAAAAACTGGGGTAGCCTTTGCTCTACAAGAGATGGTGGGGTCTATACGCCACAAGAAGGAGCGGTGTCCTCAGCGGCACAAAAGAGAACCAGGACTCAGTCAGCCCGGATGATATTTTCAAGGCCAATAACGATGACAAAGGGTTTGATGAGTTTGTATTTGATCCTGATGAGGTTTAGATACATCTGAGGATCTAGACGACGACTTACAGGGCACTTCATCCACTAAGCCAGTCAAGGATCTTCTGAGGAAGGATATGTTTAGCCCAGATGTCATAAGGCACCTACCTAGCTCTGAGTGGTGGCCACTGATACACATGGCAAAATTTATAAAACAGTGGTGAGAAAACCCCTTGAGAGGCAGCATTGGAATCTGATGCGGGTGGAATGCCCCAGGCCAGTGATAGATAATAAGACATGTCATACACCCAATGTAGATCAAGAACTAATAACATTCCTGTTCAAATCAGGTAAAGACCCTAGAAACAGCCTACACTGGTGCCTAAAATTATGTCAAGACTGTCTTCTGGATATCTTGGGCCCTTTGGCAAGTATATTCAACATGGCTGAAGAAGCACACATAAATAACACAGAAATAGACGTCGAGATCTCATGGGGATGGAGCCAAAGGGCGGTCTGTATGCTGAGCATCGCCAATGCAGGCCTTATATCGGGAAGAAAAAATGGCCATCCTTATGAGAATGAGCCCTAAACTCGCTGAGTTGGCCAATAAGGAATCGAATGGCGCCATCGGGGGGGCTCTTATTCGGACACACCTTTATTAAGTCTTTGGGAAAATACGTGTCCGCTTTTACAACTTTTAGTAAGGCTCAATACAACATGAGATGTGTGTTTGGCGCACATGTTTTTGGAAGGGCCGACAGGAGGGCACTGGCTGCCGGCTGAGGTGTTAGAAGGTCCCACTTTTATACACAAAACCAGTACTCCCAAAATTCAAGGGGATATGTCAGAGGTTTCCAAACCTCATCAGGATTCTACCCGCAGATAGGAAGATCCAGAACCAGAGGGGGAAGGGCTAGATCTCAAGGTTCAGGACATGAAGGTAAGTGCCAAAGTTTGTACTGCTTCTTCCCAAGTAAAGGTAGCCGGAAGGCTAAAACTATTTGTACACAAATGTGCAAAAGTGACAAATGACCCCTGGGTTCTGTAAACTATAAGAGCTTCAAGACAGATATTTGGGAGGCTCCTATTCAAAGTTCCCAACCCCAGGAGGTTGTCTTAGACCAGGAGAGAATGTGTTTGGTGGATGTGAAGATTGCTCAAATGTTGCAAAAGGGCGCAATAATAGCATTTGTACACTCAAACGAAGGATTTGTAAGTGCAATCTTCCTGATAAAATGGTAAAAAAGAAAGACAAATGTTGGCGCCCAGTGATAAATCTAAGAGACCTAAACAGGTACTTGGTCTACAGGTACTTCAAGATGGAGGGAATCCATCTTTTGTGGGATATTTTACAGGAAAAGAATTGGCTAGTAAAAGTGGATCTAAAAGATGTGTACTTCATGATTCCTATGGAGACGGATTTGCAGAGGTATCTCCACTCAAAATGGAGAGGTGTCTTGTAACAGTTTTGTTGTCTAACCTTTGGGTTATCCTCCGCCAAGGGTGTTTTACCAAAGTCTTAAGACTGGTGGTGGCCTTTCTGAGAGAGAGAGAGGAGTTCGGCTAATAATATATTTATATGACATCCTGCTGATGAGTCAGGTAAAAACAGAGTTAATGAATCATTTAAATGCCAAGGGAACTTCTAGAAGACCTGGGGTTTATTGTGAATGTGGAGAAGTCAGTCTTGGTACTAAGTCAATATATGGAGTGTCTAGGTTTTCAGGTAGACACTCTATGAACCCAGTTACTTCTCCCTCAGAAAAAGATATCAAGATTTTCAAGTGCTTGTTTGGTGTTATTGAGAGATAGGTCCTTAAGAAAGTTTTGGGTCAGATCTGCAATTTCCTACTCTAACTTCTTGATGTGTTCTAGCGCTGTTTCAATCCCAAGCACCATCCAATGGCACGAACAATTGTTGGCGACAAAACTGAACCCTTCATGGAACTTAGGGTCCTCTGTGAAAATCACTGGTTCATTCCTTTGGCTACTCCCTTATGCATTGCCACTGGACAGCTCCTACACTGCCTGAACCTTCCCAGTGTAATTGTGTTAGTAAATCCAACTGTTTTATTTCAAAACATTAGTCTGTATACATTACGTTCCATGTATGTAATTCAGTGTTTGCAGACTTCTAAGTGTTTCAGATCCTGTTGTTTTATGTACACAGTACATACATCTGCACAACACACGTTTTGAATGAGTTTCCTATTCTTTCCCACAGAGTTTCCTTTTTCCTACCTGGCCATGCCCCGTGGAGACTGTTGCCTTGATGCCGACTCCTCCCTGAGCCACTTTGCACTAACACGTAGTGTGCCTCAACTATCAATTTAACCAGATGACGCACGCTTTGCTACGCTGACCTTTCTTCTGCAGATATCAATCATCACTGACTCTGTGATCATCCCCGACGCTGCTGTTCTATTTCCACATCCGGGCAGACGGGCGCTTCTCTCTAGTCACTTTTTCAGCCCGCATTAGCATTCAGCACACATCAATTTTCAGGGGCAATTGCATGCCACACCAGTGCATGGCTCTGTATACATTTTTATAACATTTAGACATTGTGACACATGGACGGGTATTCTTTACCGCACATGGCACATGCCTTTTTGGGCTGCTGCATGCCGCTCTTTATTTTCCATGGACGTTTTGCTTCCCGGGCTATCCTTGATAATCCGATGTATGGGCGGGCTATCCTTCCCATTCTATTTCTCTGTTGCTACCACAGGCCTTCAGCGCACGCCATCTTATCTGGCTGTGTTGTTTCATTGGCTCCTTTGGAGCGACGTACACAGGCCAGGTCCACCCGTAGGCATCTCCTCTGGTGACAGCTTTTTCCCGATGGTACACTAGTACAGGTCACTGTGCACTCCTTCAACACCCCAGTCGGGTTCACAGCAGACAGATGGGTTCTCTCCGGTCCATCCTTTCCTTGGCTCCCAAGCCATACAATGAGCTTCCCCTCGCAGGGGGTGGGAGGGGTGCACACTCACTGTCCAAGTTAGATGTATAGTCATGTTACACATATGCGTGTGTTACGCATACACAGCCTGTGTCTCGAATGTCAGTTATATACTTCTCGATTGGTATTGTGAAACTGATTGACTCTGAACAACTATTGCCTATACTTTTCCCTCACACTTTGAGGTAAGGGGACATTTCTACTCCATTCATGGATCTAATATACTTCTGATACATTTTATTTCATGACTAAGAATGCATATATCCTTTATTGTAGGTGTCAACTTGCATTGCCCTGATGAAGACTCCATTTTAAGTTGAATCTTCGGGGTCGAAACGTCGATGTCTTGTTCTGTTGACTTTAGATTTATAAAGTGCCATTTGTGGGGCCCTGAGCAGAGGGCTTCATCATTTTTGAATATGTGCAACTATAAGTTAACTGTATATGTTTTTTGTTTCACAGCGCACTCCTTGCTCACCATATTTATCACTAGTCACTACACTGTGCCATCTATCAAGAGCAACTACATCTTATGATTCGTAATGTTTTGGGAAGAATTTGAATAACTGTGTTACATACATTGTATATATCCAAAATCTGCACAGGATTGTGCAGAGCAGGATACATAGGTATCCAATAAATTGATGGTCTATTCCAAATCAATCTTATGACTACGAGTGATTTGTGAAGAGGGCTTATGCTTTACCTCCGTTTGCAATAATCCAGAAAGTATTATGAAAAGTCAGGAAGGAGGGGTGCAAGCTAGGATTTGCATGCATTGAGGGATGAAAATCTTTTTAAGCGTGCCCTTAAAACCTGGCTTTTTAAAGCAGCTTTTCAACGATTACATGATGTGCGAGAACTGTGCATGTGGTCCTTAGCACCCGGACACACTTGAGTAGCTGTGAGCTTTATAAATCTCTGATTGTTTGATTTATTAAACAAATCTATCATCACCATGGCCGAAGAAAGCCCCTAAAACGTAAGTAGTTGAGGTCATCTAAAATGGTATTCAAAGCCGATTGAGTACTATGAGATCGCCTAAACCCAAAATGGGCAGCACCCAGGATTTTATTACATTCCAATAATTGAGACAACTGCTTATTGATGGTCTTTTAAACCATTTTGACTGGAAATGGTAATTGTGATGCAGGCTGAAAATTGCTTAGAATTGACTGATCAGTAATTGATTTTTTCAGTAATGAAGTGACCAGAGCCTGCTTCCAGGCTTTAGGAAGAACAGCCGATGAACGAGATTTATTGCAGATAGCCAAGAGAGTTTGTATAATATGCGTAGACTCACTGTACATAATGGAAACAGGACAGGAATCGAAAGAAGATCCTGATTAAATCGATGAAGCAATCCCGACCAATTCTTCAAAAATTAGTAGTTCAAAAAACAGAGTTGAGACTGGCATGGAGTGAGGTAAGGGCACTCTCACTCTAAAAGGATTGCTCTGATCCATAAGGATAAGAGTTACAAATAGAAGGGATTTATCTTCTAAAACATCTGATAGATTGTTCCAAAGTGATTGACAGTGTCTTATACTGCCTGAGGAACAGGCCAGAGGAAGAAAAGAAATTACTATTTTAAAAAACATTGTTGTTGCATTGCAGGTAGTCAGAATCTTTACAGTATACTAAGTGGCCTTAATTGTACGGACCACTTTTTATAGTTCCCAAGACCAACCTTCAGCTTTATTTTAGCCTCATTCGCATAGTTAATCCTTCAGATTGGTTCTGATTTTTACAATCCAGTTCTGCCTCTTTCAAATTGAGTTATAAAATGGAGTGGAAGGTTGAAGTCGATGAGGTTGCGGTCCAGTGACCTGAAGGTACTATGTTAAGTGCTGAGTCAGTCCATTTAGTAAACTCTACATAGCTTCCATCAATGGCCTGGTTCATGGAAGATGGCCTAACTCGTTTAAAATGTTAGTCAAAGCTTTAGAGGAGAGTTTGGACCAAATTCATGTAGTTTATTGAACATGGTCCCATTTAGGAACCTTATTACATCCAGGACCAGATGGAGAGAATTAACTAATAAAAGCATCTGGTCGAACTTGCAGTCTCAGGGGTTCCACAGAACACTAAACCATGCATATCAAAAATAAGATCTAGACTGTGGCCCGCGTGTTGAGTGCGGACATTGACCCACTGCAGTAAACATGAATCGATAAATTGCCCATAGAATTAATTAAGGAGACGGTTGCAGTGTTGTTCGGTGACTCAATCCATATTTAAAAGTCTCCTAACAGCTGTAGGGAGATACTGACTTAGCAATAAAGGAACTAAGAATTCTGCAAATATTGACCCAAAATCTGGACGAAGAGCTGGAAGGCGCTAAAAAGTGGGCCACATATTGTGTGTGAAGAAGACAATGAGACAATAAAGCCTAAAAGTTTGGCTTGAGCAAAGGGATTCGTATGTAATGTGGTAGGTGTGACATTTTCCGTGAAAATAATTGCCAGACCTCCGCCTGACCTGTTGGCAGGGGGCAGATGAATCATTTTAAGCCCTGGGCACCACGTTCCTGTGTTCATAGTATCAGATATGTATGTCTATTTCAACAAGGCTCGGTGGGTGCCTACAGTTTGTGGTCTCTGTACTGCCATAAACACAGGCTCCCCTCGAGTCCGGCCCTGACTTCAGTGCCACACGTTTTACTGTCTGTCTGACCACAGTCCACTCATGAAGGAGGGCTGGGCGCGGGGGTCTCAGGTCCCTCGCATCAGAGGCCCTGGTCGATCCGCACACATTTAATGGCGTCTCTCGCATCTCTTGAGTAAGTGTCTGGAGGAGTGAAATAAAATATCAGGAGATCAATAGCCACAATAAAGAGCATTACAGCAGTGTAATATAAAGAAAGATGTGCACATTCTTTCAAGTTGAATGAAATGTAATTTCATTCAGAAAACCATTTTTCTATTACCGAGCGTTGTTCACGTTATTAATATTGACCTCAGGATAAACGTTATACTTCGCTCCTTAATGTAGTCTGGAGAGAAGAGATTTCAGTTACAAATTTTACCTTTTAAGAAGCAATTCGACACGCTTCATTTAGGACTTCATTTAGGGAGGCCTGAAGCCGCGGAATTAAATGTGAAATCCTACCTTAATGTTCACTTCTGTAATCAATGCGAGTCTGTAGAGAAGGCGGCTGAGTGTTCACACTGATGTTACCGCAGTGAGACTGGAGTGCGGTGTAATGCGATGTAAACATGGAGCATCGAATATTCTGAACCGTGGAAAGCTATGCTTGAGTTGCATCCTATAGCTCCTTCTCCATCCCATTTGTCTCTTCCAGTACCTGAAAAATACCATGCATTCATTTTGCAAAGGATTTCTTAAGGTCTAAGTCAAATACATGTCTGAGAAAAGTGTTATGTTAGGAGTTTGTAAGCTGCGCATGGTTCATGACGGCGCAAGTACAGGTGTGTAGAAATATGCATCATTTACTTTCTTTTTCCTTAGTTAAGCTCAGTGTTGGGCCTGCCCCTCTCTGCAGGGTCACCCCCAAACTTTTTGCCTTCCTCCTATTTTTTTTACTGAATTCGTTTTTGTTGGCTTTAGGACTCTGTGCACTTTACCACTTCAAACTAGTGCTAAAGAGCTTGTGCTCTCTCCTTAAAAACATCTTAAATTGGCTTATACTCAATTGGTACATTTAATTTACCCATAAGTCCCTAGTAAAGTGACACTACATGTACCCAGGGCCTGTAAATGATTTGCTACTGGTGGGCCTGCAGCACTGATTGTGCCACCCACTTGAGTAGCACTTGAAATATGGCTCAGGCCCGCCATTGCAGAGCCTGCCTGTGCAGTTTTTATCTGCCATTTTGACCTGGCAAACCAAACATTTTGCCAGGTCCAAACCTTCCCTTTTAATACATATAAGTCACCCCTAGGGTAGGCTCTGTGCAGCCCAGAGGGCAGGGTGCAATGTATTTAAAAAGTAGAATGTGTAGGTTCAAGTGTTACATGTCCTGGTAGTAAAGAAACTCTTACATTTGTTTTTCAAGGCCTACCTCTCCCATAGGATAGCATTGGAAGCACCTTATTACATTTTATAAGTGTAATTTCCAAATGGGAAAAGGTAAGCAATTCATGTTTGGTGTCTTGATCCTAATTTAAATACTAACTTATGGTAAAGTCGGATTTTAAATTACAAATCTTTAAAAATGTCACTTTTAGAAAGATGGCATTTTCCTGCCTTAGCCATTTTGTGCCTGTAGCCTGTCTCTGATCACATGACTGGGTGTAGCTGACAGTTGAGCTTTGTGTATTCCTCCTAGACAGCCACACACAATAGGGAGCTTAGGTGCACCTGGATGGGCCATCGCTGGCAGTATGGGAGGGAGGAGCTGGGCACAGCTCCACTCACACTTGAATAGGCTGTGTCCTGCCTCCACACAAAGGGCTGCATACCCCCTGTAGTTAGTCTGAAGCGAGGACAGAGAAGGCAGGATGCCTGGGGACTTCAAAGGGAAAGCTCGAGAAGCTTCTGCACCACTTCAAAGGCACATTACTGGATGTCACACAGATTTCTGAGAGAAGGTAAGACAGTGGCCAGGTCTCGACCAACTTAGATGATTTCTTTAGGAAAATTTGAGTCATTTATTATGTGGGTATTGATCCTCCGTACAATGTGGCCTTCAATCAGTAAGATAATTGAAAATTATTGCAGAGACCTGCAGGTCTCAAGTTTGAATCCCATCATGACTTGTTCAGCCTTTCATCCTTCAATATTGATTTGGGTAATAGTAACACTTTTTATTTAAGCACCTAAACAACGGTGTGAGCTGTACAAATAGGCAATTAATATTGTCTTTATTATTATTGTAATTAGTTTTAGTAGTAGTAGTAGTAGTAGTATAGTTGTTCCTGTTCTTGTTGTTGTTAGATTTCTTGAACCAATTCATACTCGTGTGAGGATTCTGTGACCCAGAATTTTGCACACCAGGGCACTTTACCCTGCATAAGTTCTGCTTTCATTTTAACTACACTTTTAGGAAAAACTTGTGCTATTGAGGTGATAGATGATACTGGAAATAATATCTTTGCCTGCCATTGCTGCCCTGTCAGTGGTGTATTCCAGAATTTTCAACACAGCTGGCGATGACACACCCTGAAAATTATACGCCAACAATGCTCAAATCCCCTCCCTCCTGGAAAAGAAACCAGAAAAGCAGGTTAAAATCCCCTTATACTGGGATCACATTTTCCACTGAATGAGAAGAGAGTGTCCTTTGCATTAATGAGCTAAAACTGAAATACTTCTAATGGGAGGACTGAGCCCGATTTATTGCCCTTCATTCGACCCGCAAACCTTAGAACATTCCCATCAACTCCACCAGGCGCGGCCCGTGGTAGGAGTGCCGGTCGGGCAGTGACGTGGGGCGGGGGAGGGGCAGGGTGGGGGGTAGTAAACTACGGATTAAGGCCGAATACAGGTAAGTGAACATTTAAATAAATAAAACGAATTTCGTTGCGCGCACTGCATCGCATTTGGCGATGCAGCGCTCACAACGAAATTCGTTTTATTTATTTAAATGTTCACTTACCTGTATTCGGCCTTAATCCGTAGTTTACTACCCCCCACCATGCCCCTCCCCCGCCCCACGTCACCGCCCGACCGGCACTCCTACCACGGGCCGTGCCTGAACTCCACCAAAACTAAGGTCCATGGGGCATTATCTTTGATGCTGTGATCCCTTTTATGATACATGTCAACTCAGTGGTGAAATAGGTCAACTCTAAGGGTTTGCAAGGTCTCCTTGATAATTCCTTATGAAGTTCTTGTAATTCTCACCAAAATTATAAAAAAAAACTCATGAAGTTCTTTTGTGTGGGGCACTTCACATGAAAATCATGTCTTTCTCAGGGACTTTATATGCAAGTATAAATTGTATTGAGTCATTCATGTGGAAAAGTTAAGCAAGATATGCACTCAAGTACAAAATGGTGATGATGTCCCAACACAAGATGGCTTCAGAATACCTCACCAAGAAAAGCTAAGCAAGGTCTGGGCTTCATCACAAAATGCTTGTGGGTTGACAGCACCTACTAACACTGGAGAGAGAAAACTAAACATATGTATGTGTTTATTCTGTTTTTAGCGCACTTCACCTGCAGTTCAATAACCACAGCTGCTGGTGCAAAGTCACAATTTATCGATGGCTTGACATGACAGCCATTCATTCAGTGTCTCCAGAAGTCAATATAGCAAACTAACCTTTGACTTTGAGCTTGATTCTAGTCATGTCCAGCAAGTATATACAGGGCCGGCTTTTGGGTGGTGCAACCAGTGCAGCCGCACCTGGGGCTGACTTTGGTGAGGGTCGTTGTGTTTAAAAATAACTTATGGGTTTAATAGCATGTCCGGCAGTTCTCAGGTAACAATAAAAATGCTAAGATAACTCTGGTGATTAATGTTAGTGCTGGTGAGAGATCGAAATTGTGTCTAGAGGCAGCTTTTACTCATCATAAGGTAGCGCAGAGGGATAATGTGCCCGCTGCAAAGAACGTGTACCATGCAGATCACAAAACTGAGCGTGAGTAAACTGGGAGTAGCGCTTACATTTTTTTATGTACATCGGAGGGGGGAAATGGAGAGGTGAAGGGCAATGTTGGAGGGTGGTAGTGAGAGAATTCATGGAGAAGGAGGTCGGGGTGGGGGGGGGGGGCATTGCACCAGGCGCCACTGGCCCTGAGTACATATCAATGGAGAGAGGGATTTCTAGTTGAATAATTTCAGCTAGTGAAGCATCATTCGTCACCGAAAACATATTTACCGTAGATCAGTGCCTGGCTAAGCCGCAATAGCCAGAACCTGTGATCCATGAGTAGACGCCAGTAACGCAACCAAATGAGAGGCTTCCTCTTAAACCTGCACCTCCCTGTCATCCTCAAAATGCAAGCTGTGTTAGTGCAAAAAGTTGGAGTGAAGCGCACATCATCTTGAAGTGTATCTCCTGATGCACAGCTTTATTTATGCCATCAGCTCTGGCTTAGATCATTCCTCCAATTTTCATAATTCAACTGTGTTCCTTAGTTACCTGTAAATTGCATTCTGAAAGCTCTACATCATAGCGCTTGAATTCATTTTCCTGTCACCCCAACGCTTTTCGGGGATTTTACCCTTCTTCATTGAAAGTTAATGTTCGATTACGTACGAGAATTTATGAAAAGAAAACAACAGAGAGGAACCCAAATATAATGTACTTTATTCAACAAAACATATACACACGGTGAAAAAAGTGTTGTAACTCGATCGTCCTGGCCCAGCAGGGTTTACCAGGAATCATTGGGTTTCTACTGAAGGTGCAGTTACTCAATGCAGTGGAAATACTTCTAATTAGTGCAGCGAGGACATTTGGCGAATCCAACTTCGCCTCCAGAATATGGCAACCTCGAAATCTGGCCAAGTGAAATGGATTCGAAACATACACTCCTCTTTTTTGCCAACTTGTTCTGTGTAAACAGTCAATTTGTCGACTTGTGCGTGCTGCCGAGGAGCACCCTCTGTCCTTGTTTGCAAGTATAATGAATCTGACAAGCCCCTCCCCAAAGGAAATGACTTATATAGCCCCTCTGGCCTGTTTCTTTAAATGGAAACGTGTTTCTAATGTTCAACGCATATAAACTCTAAAGTCTTCCGACTGAAAATGATACATCATCCCTCTAATATTGTCCAAAGTTGTGTTCTTGTTCTGTTTAATTCTCAAAAACAATGTTCAATTCTTTGATCTAAGTTCTTGAGCAAGTGTTCACATAGTTTATATCACCCGATGCATTTAAGATAGAATTGTCCTTCATCCGGGGTACAAATCATTCATGAACGCATCCAAGTGTCATTGTGCTTGAAAATAAGTTGCGGCCTGCCTTCTTTAGATAAAGCGACCAAACTTTTGTTTGTGTAGTTCGATAACTGCGCTGGGTGTACAGAAGACGCCTAAGACGGAATTCACTACCCGAACAATGCGTGTTGATGTAATATTTACAAGTGGAATACTTTTTTCTTTATTTTTGTTGAACTTTAGCAACAAGGTGGCATCTAAAGAGAGACCCCCGGGTGTCCCTAAATAGCAGTGCTCAGAGGGACTACAAGCCATTTGCTTCGGGGAGCAGCTTGCCAATCCCTGAATTCTGAGCCACATAGACTGACACAGGGGTCAGGAGCAGACAGCTCTCAGTCATGCGCGTGAGCATTGCATAAATGATCCCGAGCTTAACATTAAGAACTTGCTTGATAGTGACACAAATTGAGGTGACTGTCTTGAAATCCAATGCTGGAATAATCAGACAAATCTGAGGTGTCTAAATGTTGCTGTAACTTTCTTCTCCTACATTAATAATAAATCAGTCAGATGCAACTGAGTTTTTTTTAAATTTCCTCTACGATATCTATCTTCAATAGGGAGCCCTGTGTATAATCCTATTCAGGAGACTAGCAGACTATTTCAAATAGCATTAGTAGTCAACACGCCTCGAACGTCACTTCCGTTACAATAAAACATTTGTGTTATCTCTATGTCAGTGTTCCTTACATACTTGGGCACTAAATCTCAGATAAAGAACACGAACGTCCCTGACAGGTAGAAGCAGCCTGGTCATGTGCTATTTTTCCACTTCGTTTAATCCAGTACAGTAGCACACACCATTTTATAGATGATTTAGGGACATGAATTGTAACTGCTTTTTTGGGGTCTACACGTCTGGCAATGTCCTCTTTTCATCGAAAAAGTAACCCTTAAACTTTACACATGCCGGTTCGTGCAGCCTTGCCTAAACCGTGAGTTTTTTTCCCGAGAGTTCCCAAGATATGTATTCGTTTTGAGAATGGACGATCTGCAAGGTGATATCTGCCCGTGGCGCGTAACGTGAGCCCGGACAGGTCAGGAGGGCACACGTTAGGAGTTGCCTGGACGTATGCGTGTGTCAGGCACCTGCAGGAGCAGCATGGCTTTTTGCGGTAAGGTAGGCGGGAAGAGAAGGGCTCGATGCTCGCCTGTGAACATAAAGCAATGCTGGCCAGAGGCCAGAGACGTGCACCTGACAGGAGTCAGCCGGTTCCCAACAGATTGGGTTCCACTCTGGGAACCGTCCCCTTCGCCACAGTGACCAGACACGGAGGAGAAAAGAAAGAAATTGGAAGAAAAAGAGGCAAGAGGGGAAAGAGAGCATTAATCCTTGAGAATAGCGGTGTGATTATCTGAGACTGGATGTGCACGTGAAGGGACAATGCATGTATGCAAAGAATCTGTGCCTGCATAAAGGCGCTGAACAGCAGCACCATTATGCAGGAACCTAGGCCCAACTCACTGAGGAGGCACAGGAAGCTAGCGCTCTTATTAACAGTGGTTAGGTTACATTATATTATATTTTGTCATCATCATCAAAATACTTTATTTCTGTCATGTGACCATAAAAGTGCAAATGCAATAAATATATAAAATCCATAAAAATAGCAGCAGTCATAGGTATACAGTCCAATAAATGACCAATTAATCATTATACAATGTCCTCTGAAGGGATAATAGACTTGAAACAACCTAAACCTCCAGAAATCCTAGAACTGGACTAAAGGGGTCCGCCTCGTTGAATGTCTAGTCCATGCCAATCTGAGGATAACTTAATTTTAAGACTCATAACTGTTTAAAATGGTCTCCATCTGCTATTGCATGGTGCGAAGCAGGTTGCACAGATTAAAAAAATTACCTCTAAGAGCACATATCTATTTGTGTACATCAAGGTTAAAAATGGGGTCTTGGGTTATGGTTAAAATACTCAGATAAAAACCAAGTCTTTGGACCATTAAAAGAGAATTTTCTAAAGTGCGATAATAGCGCAAAAAAGCCAATAAGTCTCCACACTCCTCTGCAAAAGATTCCTAGCAAATAAAAACATTAATACTGTTTAAAAAGGCCATACACAGCAAACTGGCCTGGGCCTTCACCAAAGAGAACAGAAATTTGGCTTAGGCATGGGTAATATAATCATAGGAATACCTTCTGTACACACCACATGGAGAACAAGAATCTTCAGACAGCAAATACAATTGGTTGTTGGTTGTCATACTTCAGGAGCCTAAATGCTTCTACACAATGCGGGGTCCCCAAGTTTCTGCACAGTTGTATCAGCCATCTTGATCTGGATTAAGGCTGGGCAAAAGAAAAATACATGGAGCTCTGATTCTTCGGCTTCGCCACAGGCTGGACACCCTAAGGGGGCGGAGCCTGCCCATTTGTTGGTAACAAACGTAAAGGAAGTGACCCATGCATGAATTGGACATAGAGTTTCCTAGCTAGGTCTGGCTGAATTTCATCTGGGAAAGGCTCAAAACTATAGTTATCTTTTATTCCAATAAAAGTTGCTGTCAGTGAACCAAGTGTTTAGCTCCAATGAAGGAGATCGAGTTTATGCCCCCTATAACTTCTGGCAAGTTCAATCCTACATGTTGTAGGGCAGGACACTATTGGATTGCTCCACATGTTCGTTTTGCCAATACTATGAAGTGTGTCCCTAATGTATGTGAACCAGGTTAGTTTCCCAGCCCCAGGAAGTCCCAGTACCTCTTCCAGCTCAAGCCTATAGGAAGTCAGTTCCGGGGTGGCCCAGATGCGTCACCAAAAAGTGAGCGGTCTAAGTCCTAGTTCTTCTGAAATTGGTCTAACACCTAGATTAAGTCGGAGTGGGACAAATGGAGTACTAGGGGGGGAGGCTAACTAACTGCCTGGTGAAATAATTTTCAGTTCTGGATAAGCTTTTCGTATGGCAATACCCCCATAGTTCCGCACTATACATGCTGGCACCCCTAGTTTGCAGTTTGTAGATCTCGACAGTAGGGTTAATGGGTTTTCAAAAAGATTTCCTGTGCACTTTAGCCAGCCCCCCTGATATCTGTACTTGCTTGAAGCTCGTTTTTGCAATATGTGTCAACCTGTCCATGTGTTAAATTAGGGTGACCCCTAAATATTCAAAAGCGGATACCCTCTCGAGGGGGATGCCATTCTGGCAAGGATTGGGGCGTGTGGAATTTGCTGGATTAAAAACCATGTATTTGGTCTTCTGGATGTTAATTACTAGCCCTCTAGTGCAACATAAAAGATCAAAGCTATCGAGAATGTTTTGGATGCCCATTGGTGACTTGGAGAGGAGAAGGATGTCGTCAGCAAACATCAATGCCGGTACTTTATTCAGGGCAATCTTGGGGGCATCATTGTACTTCACCCTATTCAGTGTATCTACCAAAGCATTGATGTATAGGCAGAATAAAGTGGGGGCCAGCACACATCCTTGCCTGACACCTCTGTTGACGACAAGTGGCATAGAGAGCTCCCCGTGTTTCTCATATCTAATCTGGGCAAAGTTTCCCTCGTGTAGTCTCCTGATCATTTACAAAAATATGGGGGAATCCCAATCTCATTTTATACTTCTATTTCAATGGCATATATAGTGCTTCCTATCCATGATGAAGAAACAAATACAGGAGTAAACCCGTTAACCCAGGTGAGACCAGGCAAAGTGTGTAACAAACAACAATGTCTCAGCCGGAAATCATTAGAACAGGGCAATTTAAACAGTGATATAAATCACATAGGGTGGGGGAAAAAAAGAAGAAGGGAGACCACAATGGAAAGGGTAAGATTTTACCCTTTCCATTGTAGTCTCCCTTCTTCTTTTTTTCCCCCACCCTGAGATTTATATCACTGTTTAAATTGCCCTGTCCTATCCATGATGAGGCACTAAACCGCTTTGAGGACAAGTAACACTACTCTATGCATACTGATTACAAATTTATTACAGAGTTGTCACACAGTTCGCACATAGTTGCAATGCACTTTGTCATGCAATCTGCAATCTTGTGAAGCTGCCACAAACAATCATGCAATCGGTCATACCATATTTCTTTAGGAGGTTATGAAACCTGTCCTGCATGTGGTCGTTCAGGTGATTGGCCATGTGGTCATGTAGTCATCGGGCAAGTGGTCACAAGAGCAGTCACTCAAATGTATAACTACCATCTGACAATAGTGGTATCAGTTAAATACTGTATGTAGTCATGCTAGAAGCGACATAATTCCAGCCCTTGGTGGTACTGCAAAGTCACCAGGAAGTACAATATTGAATCAATACAGGAGTGACAGAACCCTAGCACCTGGTAGCGATACTACTCCACCAAGAAACACCACATGAAGTAAACACAATAGTAGCATAACCCTATCCCTTGGATCAATGCTACGTCACCATTAGATACCAAGAGGTCTGGTCATATGAGCCAATGACATCATGGTAGAAGCTCTGTGGCTTAACCCGAGAAGTATCAAATTATTACGTAGATGCAGTATTCGGTTGCATCTCGTAGTGCCTGTAGGAGGAATGTGTTAGGTTAAGTGAAGAGACAGTGATCGAATAAGAGATGAAGGGACAGAGGTCAAGGCAAAAGGGCAGTTGAGTGTGCGGCCTAATGTTCAGCTTTTAAATGCCATTCACCCTTTGTCATTGAGAGCTGGCAGTGCCAGGCAGATTTCAGACTTGCTAAGGACATCCCAGGAAAAGACAGAGGAGTCATCGGTGGCATTCATATTCTTTAGGCAGCCAGATCAATGAACATTGGTTCTACGCAGGACTATCAGAAGAGCAGAACATAGCAATGGTTACAGGACGGCAGATAAATGCACAAGGCATCTATGCAGGAACGACAGTAGAAGACATGCATATATATTGTTTAAAAGTTTGCTGTGTTTTACCAAACACTTTCTGTAGAGCAAATGATCTTATTTATTTATTCAGTGTTTTCTATAGCGCAAACAAGACCCAAGAAATTGAGTGTCAGAGCGCTTTACATCAACACCCCTTTACAATCAGAGGATATTCATTTCTTTACATATAAGCGTGAAAACGTGTTCAATAGTATGTCAGATGTTAACCAATGTCCAATCTGTCACGTATTGAAGAATAAGGAAATCATTTGGTAAAAGTAAAACATGTTATACACATTCTTCTGAACAAAAATAGGTCCATTCCAGATATCCTAATTGTCTACGATGGTTATAATATTGCAACTATAAAACAGATATATATTGTTCGAGGTATATTGTTCAGAATAGTCTTATTGTAGCCTAGAATTGGTTATAGGAGAAATTTACCCATCAGAAAGGCCTTGGTCTCCTTTTTGAATCGTGGACCATACGTGATTCTCCTAATATTCGGTGGTAGCGAATTCCAGATCCTTGGTGCAGCTCTCGTGAATGCTCTGTTGTATGATCTCTTCTTACGGAAGAATGCTGGTTTTAGCAAAAAATCTTTAGATCCTCTGGAGGGTCTACTGCCTCCCGATAACGTGATTTTCTGGGCCAGGTAACGTGGAGTTTTGTGGTGTATTGCCTTGTGAGTGATACATGCAATCTTGAATTGTATTCTTGCCTCGTACGGTAGCCAATTGAGCGCTTTCAGGTGTGGAGATATGTGGTCAAATTTTTTTGATCACGGTATAAGTCTGTCTGCTGTATTGAGACATGCTTTTAGGGGGGCTGTAGAGATCTTAGGGAGCCCTGAGAGGGTCGCGCATCCGTACTCAATTCTTGATATGACCAGTGCCTGGACTGCCATTTTGAGATCATCTGATTCGATGAACGGCTTCAATTTTTTGAGGTAGCTCAGATGGAAACGAGCAGATTTGGCCATAGTGTTGATGTGGGTTCGCATGTTTAGTTCTTTATCCAGAGTGATTCCAAGAGATTTGGTAGAGTCTACTAGAATTGGGGAGCCGTTAAGCGCAGTGATCATCTTGGTCCATTCCTTAGTCCTGGTTGCGTTTTTAGGCAGGGAGATCAAGAGGAATTCTGTTTTCTTTGCGTTGAGCTTCAGATGGTTGTCACCTAGCCATTCAACAGTTCTAATTAGTGCTTGGTTCATTATGATGATCTCTTCTGGTGATGTGAGCTTCATATACAGTTGGGTGTCGTCTGCATACATGTGGAAGGAGATGTTAGCCTGCTGTAGTACATCTGTTAGTGGTTCAATGTACAGGTTGAATAGTGAAGGGGATAGAGATGATCCTTGTGGGACCCCAATCTGAATTGGGGATGGAAGGGAAAGCTCCTTGTTCACTAGGAATCTTTGCGATCTGTTCTCTAGGAAGGAATAGAACCATTTCAAGACTGTTCCTGATAAGCTCATCCTATTTTTGAGACGGTCTAATAGTTTGGGATGGTTTACGGTGTCAAATGCGGATGATAAGTCAAGAAGGACCAAAAGACAGGTTTCATTACGGTCTAGAGCAAACAGAGCGTCAAATACTATTTGTAGGATTGCTGTTTCCATACTGTGGTCTGATCTGAACCCTGATTGGTAGTCATTCAGTAGCTTAAATTCGGAAATGTGTTGATTCAGTTGTTGTTGAGCACATTTTTCTAGAACTTTGGCTAGTAAGGGGACGGTTGTCACCGGCCTATAGTTGTTTGGATCCGAAGGGTTCTCCGTAGGTTTTTTTTAAAAGAGGGATGACCTGTCCTGTTTTTAGACAATTCAGGAAAGATCCTTGGGCTAGTGATTCATTAATTATCTTGGTCCAGTAGGGGATGACCATGTGGTTGAATGAGGACCAGCATTTAGCAGGAAGAGGGTCATTGTAGTAGTTATTGGGTTTCAGGGATAGTAAGGTTTTGGTAATGTCATGTTGGTCGTATAGTTTGAAATCTGACCAGTGAGCATTGTTTTTGGGTGTTGCTTGTGCAGGTGTGTCTGCATTCTCCCATTGGATATTCCTTGTTTCTTGTAGCTCTTTAAGACAATGTCAAGTCATGGGCACTTGTAAAGCGCACGGCTACCTCCTATGGAGGTGTCCCGGCGCTGACAGCGGATCCTGCAGAGGAGGGGGAGAGAGAAGAGCTGCATAATTAGGGGCAGGCAAATAGCCAGGTCTTCAGCGCCTTCTGAAATGCTTGTTCAGTCTCTGTCTTCCGAAGGTGGACCGGCAAAGAGTTCCACAAGGATGCGGTTCTTACTGAAAAAGCTCTACCACCAATCCTGGTTTTAGAAAAGCGGGGGATCCAAAGAAGTTGCTGAAGATTAGACCTAAGGGTCCTTGCTTGTTGGTATTTCCGGAGTCTTTGACGCAAATATAGCGAGCCCCTATCCCTGGTTGCTCTGAAGGTGATGGTAAGTGCCTTGAACCCTATCCTTTTTAGGACAGGCAGCCAGTGAAGGCTCCTCAGGTGGGGGGAGATGTGGTGACGAAACGGCACATTTCTAATAAGTCTGGCTGCTGCATTTTGAACAACCTGCAGTCTCTGGGTCAGATAAGCAGGAAGACCCAGGTACAGACTATTAGCGTAGTCTAACCTCGATGTCACCATGGCATGGACCACAGACTTCCGACAGTCCATGGGGAGGAAGTGTAAAAATTTCCACAAGGCTTTTAATTTCCAAAAGCAAGCCGAGGAGACTTGGCAGATCAGAGCTTTACAGGAAAGATGTGTATCGAATTTGAAACCAAGATTTCTAGCCACCTCAACTGGAGAAGGAGAGGGATTCAACTCCGAGGGCCACCAGAGATCGGGAGACGGAGGAGAGGGTTGGTTAAAAAACAACACCTCTGTTTTATCAGTATTTAATTTGAGGCAGCATTCCGTCATCCAGGTCGAGATATTGGCCTGACAGGTCTTAAAGTTATCGAATGCTGCTTCTGAATGCTCTTTGAAAGTGAACACCAGCTGAGTATCATCAGCATAGGAGACCACTATCACTCCCCACTGCTCAACAAGGGAGGCAAGCGGGGCCAGATAAACATTGAACAGGGTGGGACTCAGGGACGAGCCCTAGGGCACCCCGCACACCAGGGGTGTAGGAGCGGAGATATGGGGGCGGAGATATACTTGCTGTGACCGACCCTCTAAGAATGAGTGGAACCAAGCCAGCACAGTGCCCATCACTCCCAGGTGCTCGAGTCTCTCCAGTAGAATTTGGTGAGACAGTGTTGAATGCTGCGGAGAGATCCAAAAGCACAAGCATGGCTGAGCTACCCTGATCTAAGGCTTCGCGTACAGTTTCTGTCTCTTCCAATAGGGCAGTCTCTGTACTTTATCCCGATCTAAAGCCTGATTGGGAGTCATGCAAGCAGTTGTTAGACTCAAGGAAGTTAGATAATTGCTTCTGAACTTCCTTCTCAAGAATCTTAGCCGGGACAGGCAAAAGGGAGATAGGCCTGAAGTTCTTGAGCTTCAAAGGATCAGCGTCCGCTTTTTTTAAGATCGGCAGGACGTAGGCCGCTTTCCAGATGGTGGGGTAGATACCTGTCCTCAGAGAGCAGTTCCATATAGGGTTCAAGTGCCGATTAAACCCATCAGCCTGTTGTTTAAAATACTTAGCTGGGCAGGGGTCACCAGGGGAACCTGATCTGCATTTGCCCAGTTCCAGCAGGGATGCAGTGGAGCTAAACGAGCTGAACTCAGACCATCGCCTAGGGAGGTCAAGAGTAGGTTTAGGAATCGTAAGTGTCCCAGCTGGGGTTAAAGAGGAGTAGATGGATTGCACTTTCTCCTGAAAAAAGAGAGATAGGTCCTCACAAAGGGGAGCTGAGGGAACAATAGTGCTATCCAACGCCTTAGGTGTAATAAAGCCATGGACAATCTTAAAAACTTCTTTGAGTGAATTGTCGGAGGACTTAATTTGGCAGGCCATGTAGTCTCTGATGGCGTTATGTTTGAGCTTATGGAATTTTTTTAAAGCTGTACGGTAGGCGCACTTGGCCTTCGGATCGTATGCCATGCGCCAAGCACGCTCCAGCTTCTTACAAGAGCTTTTCTCCACCCGGAGATCAGCAGTGAACCAGGGGGCAGAGGGTTTCCTCCTGGCCTGTTTTAATTTCTGAATTGGGGCAACTTTCTCCAAGGCAAAGGTAACCCAAGAATTGAAGGAGCATGCATCCCTACAGGAGTCATCGACAGCTCAAGTGGGTCAGCCTGCAGCATGGAATCCATGATCTCAGGGGAGATCTTTCTCCAATCTCTCCTCTCTTCATACAAGGAACTACCTTTATTTAACCATGTAGGGGTAGTCCAGCTAAAAGGAACTAACCAATGGTCTGACCAAGTAAGAGGGAGCGGGCCTCCATTATCAGAGTGGGATCATTAGTAAAAATAAGATCCAGCATGTGTCCAGCTTTATGGGTGGGAGCGCACACCTTCTGAACTAGATTCATGCCACTAAGAGTATCTGCCAACTGAGAGGCCAAGGAGCAGTTTCTGTTGTCCATATGGACATTGAAGTCTCCGAGGACAACAAAGTTGGGACGTCTAAGAGACAGGTCTGCAATAGTGCCACACAGCTCAAGCAGGTGGCTGGAAGGAGGATCCGGGGGTCTATATACCAGCAGCCCTGCTAAGGACGATGGCTGTCATTGGTTCTTGTTGAGAGTAGTGTGACTTGTTATTGCAAAAGCAGGGTTGTCTGGCCCAAGACCAAACCAGCTAAAACAAAGGAGTTCCTTCTATGTGTCACATTTAACCTCTAATGCCACAGGTTAAGGTATCAATACAGTTCTTTTGATATGGGAATTCTGAAGCAATTGAGGAATTCCAGTATGAATTCCAGTTTCACACACAGAGATTTACAGGTGTATCTTTGCTCATCATAAAATCTTCAAGAATGTGCAAATGCACTAGCAAAGTGCCTGTGGAGAAACCCATTTTCCTGAAATCCCACTAATTGTATGAGTTTTTTTTTTGCCCATGTCAAACCTGGAATTGGATTTTCTCCTTCAGTTGACAAGACAACATTTCTAACCATTTCCAGGATGAGATCGGGATGGAAAAAAGTTTGCAAATTTTCACAGAATCACATGTTTTGTGGGTGTGCACAAACTTGCCAGGGCATCTCTATTCTGGAACATGCACTTCCAGTCTATGGGAGCAGATTCTCTCTGACATAATATTCATCTGTATTAGTCTGTTATTATTTGTAATCAAAAGCATTTAGAAGTTAAAATTCACTTGTAAGTTAAGTTATTTGTTTCTGCCCATTAAAATTACACAAACAGGGGGCGTGGCCAGCGACCGAACATGGCGGACACACACTGAAAGGGCTCCGGAGCCCTCGCCGCCCTAGCCCAGTAATTCTCCCACCATCCGCATCACATCGATGGGATAATTCGATTCCTCCACCTGGCCCGCCTGCCTGCACCAAACTGTGGCAGTGAGAAGTGCTGGGGCGAGCCGCGACCGCACAGAGCCTGGAGTGTGAGGTGCAGCTGCCTCGGTGTAAGGGTAGCCTGGGAGCGGCCTAAGCAGCGATGGTGCCGGAAATCGGCAGACGACCCCGGCTGTATACTCGTTCCCGGGTGAGTGCCGCTGCGGACCGTCATTTTTTTGAGAAGGAGTGAGCGCACTGAGCCCTGGAATCTGCCCGCACATCCAGCCAGGCCCCCAGAGCCCAACTAACAGTCCTGCGGGATTCGTGATCGGCCAGGCAGGAGGGCCGCTTATCGAGCGCCTTGAGAGGCCGCAAGGGCCTGTTGAGGAGTGGACATGCCTGCTTTGTCTTTCGGCCTGCCTGTCCAGCCTGCAGCGAGAGTGGAGGGCAGGACTGGGGATCTCGACTTGAGGGACCTGTCGATCCTGGGAGTCAGCTACTTTCGGACCCGGACCAATGAGGATTCAACTTACAGGCCCAGACCAGGTTTGTGTGGGTTTGGGGGTACTCAAAGAGGATATTTTTTGTGGCAGTCCCTCCCCTTTCTTCTCCCATCGGCATGGTACCTGTATCCACAAAAGAAGTGGGCCAATGTTACAAGACGAGGTGAGTCTATCCTCTACCTTTTGGCGCCCTGGGCTTATCAAAGACTTTTCACTTGTACGTGTAGCCTGGGGGCCGCACAATGGCCTACGGCACCGACAGGCCGCGAGCCGGGAACCTATAGGTGGGGACACGGGGTCCCATGCCTACCCTCTTCTTTCCCAGGGTCCCCGGCCCGGCAGTTGGCGGTGCGGGGCATGGTGGAGTGGTTCCGGGCTCATACAGATAACGGAGTGGACCCAGAAAGAAGTTTTGCCGCCAGGGCAAGGAAGGGAAAAAATCGCAACAGAGCCAAATGGAAAGGTATGTCCTCCCACCACCCGAGCATATAGAGAGTGGGGTTAAGCCGAGCTCACAACAGCCAGATGAAGAGACCCAGGAGCCGTCGTTAAGAGAGATCATGGAAACCATACTGAGCAAAAAGGTCACGTTGGAACCCAAACTTGATTTGATAGTGGCCGAAAATACATTGATAAGGGCAGAACTGAACAAAGAAAAAGACTGACTCCGCGACAACCGACAAACGGTCGGGGACATCGGTGAGATCACTGAACAACTACAAAAACAGGTTACCTCCCTTCTCAAAGACAATGTTATCATGCAGGCGCAGCTGGAGGACATGGAGGGTAGGTCCAGACGCAACAATATTCGCCTGGTGGAGGTTCTGGAAAAAGCAGATGAACCCTGTACCGACCTCTTTGTGGAACATTTCATCACTACTGTGCTCCAGCCTAGGGGCCTTTCAAAATTGTTCTCAGTCGAGAGGGCACACAGAGTGCTGGCTACCCCCCCAGACTGGGCATACCTCCCTGCAACATCATTGCTCGCATCTTCAACCATAGAGACATGGACACAATCCTGCAGGTCGTTAGGTGCACCCCAGACCTGAAATTTGAGCAAGGGACGGTAGACCTCTACCCCTGCTACACTCTTAAAGTTCGACAGATGCCGAGGAGCTTCATGGAAGTGAAGCGTGAGTTGCAGAATCGTTAAATCAAATATATGACGCTCTTCCCGGCCAAACTGAGGGTGATAGCAGAAGGGAAGACATGGTTCTTCGACTCCCCCGAACTGGCGGCGTAATGGCTGGAGGGACAGCGTATAGTGAATGGTGGGAAAAGACAAAGAAACACATGACCAAAGTGTGGCAAAGGAAGGGGGGGACCAGCTGACGATCGCTCACCGCGAAGAGATGCTGACAACACTGAAGATGGCGAGAGGCGAACAGACGAAGTGACACACCCATCAGCCCTCTAGGTCGGGCCAGAGAGAGACATGTATTTTCACTGATTATACTTAATGGGGCCCACAAATAACATGCAAGCTGTAATGGCCCACGATGTGCAAAGGGGGGGTCTTGTGCATGTATCCGGGAGGGAAGAGTCGACCCATAGATATATCAGCAGACATGATGGGTTTGTAGCAACCGGTGCAGACTCTCTCTACCTCCACAGACCCGGAAAAGACTGATCCCCCAAGGTTAAGCTATTTGGGGCGGTAGGGAGGCGCAGAGCCGTCCTGGTCATTTTACCCCCTCATTCTTCTTTTCAGGGGCGACAGGCACCTTGCCAGTTGGGGTTTGGTGGACAGTTTAGTTTCCACCGAGCAGGGTAGCAGGGTGGGGGGTTTCCCTAGTTTACCGGGTTAGTTACTGTTAGATCATTTAGCAGCAGAGAAGTATCATTCGGTGCCTTCATTCGATGCCCCCCTTCCTTTGTGGGGCTAGCGCCTTCTCTCCCAACACACGAAATGTAATTTCCCTCTAGCTCCCGGACTCGCTTGGCTATCCTGTTATGGACCGTAAATGGTCTTGGTAACAAGATCAAGCGAGGTATGGTTCACCAATTTATCCATAAACATGGGCACAATGTCGTATTACTGCAAGAAACACACTTATTAGGCAACACCTGTAGAGCAATGACCCGAGGAGGCTACACGATGGTAGCACACTCAGACTAAACGACTGACTCACGGGGTGGGTATACTTATCAAGAACTCAACTCCCTATATTCCACACAAGGCATAGGTGGACCCTCAAGGCAACTACGTGGCACAGACTGGCATTTGGGAAGGGATCCCAATTAACCTCTGCTCGGTTTATATTCTACCACAGCTTCATCGCCTTACACTCCCGAGGCTGAGCGAGAGGCTGCTCCAACTACCAGAAGGGGTCCTTCTCCTGGAAGGCGATTTTAATGCAGTACTACTATCGTCCAGCCTAGATAAACACTCCCAAACCCAAATGGCACACCAGGAACCCACACTATCCAACTTTATCACTACCCTCGGCCTTCCCGATACCTGGCGGTCACGACATCCGACAGAACGCCAGTACACCATCCTCTCTGGGGCCCAGCCTTTCCAGATTAGACTGCATCTTTACTCAATCCATCCATCTGGATCAAGTGACTGAGGTACGACACCTGGCTAGGAGAATCACAGACCACTTCCCAATGTGGCTAGAGATATGGTGACATGCCAGCACTTCACGCGGCCCATGACCTATAAACGCTCGGCATCTCCAGGATGCCAAACTCACCAGGGACTTGACCCAAGCCACGACTTCCTACTTCGAATTCAATGAGGAATCGGTTGCCTCCTACCTAATGCTCTGTGAGGCTTATAAGGTCATTCGGGGCCGAGCATACTCATCAATAGTGGGGCAAAAACAACTTCTCGCATTGGAGAGCGAAATGGGAACTTTAGAAAGGGCGGGATGCCATGGTACAAATGAGGACAGTTTGCACACCCTTCGCTTCAAACAAAAAGAGTACAGAGACCTATTGAAGTATAGGGCTAGAATCTCCTATACCTTATCTCAATGACGTCTATATGATGTGGGTAACAAAGCGGGTAACCTACTCGCATGGCTTGAAAAGAGAGACGAGCAAGGGATAGGTATCGCACATCACCAATGGCTTGGGCGAGACTTTTTTTTACCCCGAGGTCTTAGCGGAAATGTTTGCGCAATACTATGAGCGGCTTTACTCCCCCAAAATACATTGGTCACCCACAGATGTTAGAGATTTTCTAAGGGATATCAAACTCCCCACTCTTACAGAAGAACACCGCACTTTTCTGGAAGCGGATATTGAGCCACACAAAGTGGAACAGGTGTTGCGAGCACTGAGCTCCGGCAAGGCTATGGGACCCAATGGCCTCCCCGTCGAACTCTATAAGCGCCTCGCCTCTAAATTAGCACCTTAGACGCTTAAAATGTGTAGGGAAGTGCAGGAGAACCATGTGCTCCAGGAAGACCAATGGCTGGCGACAATAATCATAATACACAAGACTGGAAAGCCGCCGGAGCGAAGCAGTTCATATCATCCTATTACCCTTCTCAACGTTGAGATCAAAGTCCTTGCCAAGCTCCTTGCAAACAGGCTTTGACAGGTAATCACCTCCTTGGTCCATCCTGACCAATCTGGTGTTATGCCGAACAGAGGGACACGTCTCAACCTGCGCAGGCTGTATGGGGTAATGGCGGGTTTAAGAAATTACAAGGTATCCACTATGGTAGTGTCCATGGATGCCTCGGTGGCATTCCACACGCTAGAATGGTCCTACATGTTCGTAGTGCTTGAACGTATGGATTTCGGACCCAAGTTTCTGGGCTGGATGCACCTACAATATAAAGACTCGATAGCCCATGTTAAAGTCAATGGTACTGTGTCAAGCAATTTTACACTGGGCAGAGGGACTAGACAGGGGTGCCCACTCTCCCCATTGATATTTGCTCTCGCCTTAGAGCCTCTGGCCGCATGGGTCCGACAAGGCCCGCTCGTAAGAGGCATCTCCTGGGGGGAATCCTGGGAAGAATGCATATCCCTATACGCAGATGATATTCTCTTTTATGTGACCAATGCCCCAGCGACAATTACCTGTTTAACTCGTATCTTGCGAACATTTGGCCAATATTCCAGATACACTGTAAATTGGGATAAATCCCTCATGCATCTGATAGCGGGCCCCATGCCCATACTCCCCAGGGGCCTCTGTCTCCCCCTATCTAACGGGCATTTCAAATATCTGGGCATCCACGTCGCCATGGACCCCCTCCTATTTTACTGATTAAATTTAGCTCCTATCCTTGAGCGGTTTGAATCAGATGTACAACGCTAGAGAACGCTTCCTCTCTCCCCTTTGGGGTGAGGGGCAATGTTTCAAATGATGACATTAGCCTGCATGCTTTACGCACTACAAAATGCTCCCCATTAAATACCCGACAAGTTCTTCACACCACTGAATCCCTCCTCCGCTCACTTTTGTGGAACACAGCCCCACCACGGATAGCCCTCTCCAAGCTGATGCGAGGGGCGTACGATGGAGGCATTGGTCTCCCTGGCTTTAAGAAATATTACAGGGCATCGCACTTAGCAGTGGAAAATGGCTGGGCAATTGCTCCCTGGGACGATCCCACCTTTAGATTGGAGAGGTTCTCAATGGGACCTGAAGGATACCAAGGTATACTCTACAATTCAGCTAAGGTTAAGAATCTATTACCCCAGGCACACCCAGTGGCTCGCATTTGGAGATCAGCCACGTCATTTTTGGGCTGGAGAGAGAAAATTACTGACATGACTCCTCTGTGGAGTAGTGATTCACTTTCTCAAGTACATAGTCTTCAGGGCTTCAAACCGTGGAACCTCATAGGGATATCCTTACTGGGTGATGTATGGAGGCAGGATAATATGCTTACCTGGGGAGAGTTGCAGGCATAATACGATTTGGCACCTACAGAAGTTTTCAGATATCTAAAGCTCCAGCATGCTCTCAAGATCCACATTTCTAGCAGCACTTCTATTCCAGATTCCTCCCCCCTAGAAGATAGAGTCCTCGCTGAACCACTACCCAAGAAAATGATTTCCCTAATATACAAAAAACTAATAAACAACTCCCCTAATGCTCTTATAGCACATAAGGTTAAGTGGGAGGGAGATATTGGGGACTGTGAAGAGGGAGAATGGGAAGAGGCACTGGGAGCGTTTCATGAAATGGCCATACATGCAGGGTTTCGACTGATCTACTTACGTATACTACACCATTCTTACTATTCACGCACAGACATCCAGGCCATGGACCGTTCTTTAACAGACCTCTTCTCCGGGATTATGGTGAAAGGGGCACTTTCTTCCACATCATATGGTCATGCCCGATGGTACAAACCTTTTGGACAGAATTACAAAGAATTATGGGAGAGGTGATGATGGAGGTCCCCACAGATATGGCAAAAATATGTCTTTTACACATTTGGGGAGAGGACCCACCACCGAAATATGCTAAGATATGGTTATCACTGGGCCTTATAGTGGCCAAACAAAACATTGCATGCCTTAGGGGGCGGCGGGGGCCCCAACAGTGGGGGAGTGGGAGCGGGACATGGATTGGTGCATGACAAATGAGAAATCGATTCACCTGGGGAGAAGTTGTTCACGCAAATGGGAGAAAATATGGGCAGGATGGAGCTAATACAGAGGTCTTGACTTGGAACCCACCCCAACGTATGCAGGTCTGGAGCAGGGCTCCCTATGAACTTCAGAGACACGGTTATAAAGTGTTAATTTACGCCGCAACCTAAACAGCTAATCTAATCCAAATGTATCACTTTGAAGGGGTCTTACCCCCCATTTTATTAAAGGGTCATATACAAATGCAATGTAACATCTATTTCGCTGCTCAAATTTATTGTTTATTGTATGGTTTTTGTCTGCTTTCTGCTGAAAACAATAAAAAAGACTTTTAAAAAAAAGCTTACACAAACAAATGGCTATGTGCATTGGTATCTATGACCGTGGTC
The DNA here is from genome assembly GCA_963921515.1 of Calotriton arnoldi. Taxonomy (NCBI): domain Eukaryota; kingdom Metazoa; phylum Chordata; class Amphibia; order Caudata; family Salamandridae; genus Calotriton; species Calotriton arnoldi. Next base: position 62,102 of record CAWUFW010012917.1, read on the forward strand.
TTGGAAGCGTTAGTGGAGGGTTGCTATTCAACTTCCAAGATCAAGGAATTTTTGACTATTTGGGTTGCGATTTATAAAGTGCACATGTATGCCCAGAGACATCATGGCACTCTAGAATTGGGTTAGCTAGTTGAACCGACTAATGAAAACAGGCCAAGGATTTCATGGCCCATATGAGTTTTGAGTGAACCGATTACTTCCATAATGATTTAAGTAGTCTTCTGTAAGGTGGCAGATTGTGCAGAGGCTTTGTTAAAGGAGGACATGACAAATAGCATGCTTCCAAGGGAGGAAAATTAGTGAATAGCAATATGGATAACAAATTTAGATGATGTGCACTATCACAGTGAGAAGAAAGTCAAATATGAAACAGAGTTTGGGCAGGCTCCACTGGATTGCCCATTTTTGTCAGCCAAAAAGAGTGTGCTCATGAGGAAGTAGGTCTAGTTTCCTCTGAATGAATGAATAATTCTGTTCAATTATAAAAACATATAGTCATAAAAGTCAAAATTACAAATATAAATTAAAACATCATTGACTTGCAAACGTTCACCACAGGTTTTAAAAATGACAGCAGCAAGCCAAATATCTAACTCAGACAAGGACATATACTTACAGACTCAGAACAGAATTGCCCTAATGCGAAACAGAAAAGAATATGGATAATACCAATTCTGAATCTAGTCAAGAGAACTCTTTCCCAAGAATTGATGGTAATCATAACATAGAGTTTCAATAGTAGTATAGTGCCGCAGCATGGATTTAACTGATTCAGTAAGCTTTCTATTCAGCCTCCTGCATTCCAGGAAAGTATTGTTGACCCACGGATTGTCAGACGTATTCACAGAGAGTGGGTTAGTAAATTGGAGTTGCCTATCCATTCAACCATAATATTTTTCAAATAATGCAGCCAAGGAATCTTCATACAGTTCAATTGAATTGAATTGAATTGAATTACAAACTTGTATAGCGCAAAAAACTGCCACCCTACGGGTATCCTGGCGCTTAGAATGATGAAAACCACTGTAAAAGCAGAACCAATTGTCAGAGAAGGGATCTAATATTCACTCCTTGGAAATAGCCAGGTTTTCAAACTCTTCCTGAAGCAGGTCAGAGAACTGGCCTGTCTAAGGTTCTGAGGCAGCTCATTCCATAGGCGCGCAGCGGCCACACCAAAGGCTCTGCCCCCATCCTGGATCTCTTAAACCTGGTAGTTGTTATCAGATTTGCACTCGAGGAGCGAAGCTGCCTCCCGGGATTATACCAGGTGAACAGCTCCTGCAGGGGGACTGGACCCAGGTCATGTGCTGCTCTGTATACAATACAGAGGGATTTGAAGCTAATTCTTTCCCTGACGGGCAGCCAATGCAGGTCTCCCAAGGCCAATGCCGTGGAAGATCTGCGCTGTCTATTTAGCACCAGCTTGGCTGCCATGGACTGGACTCTCTGCAACCCCTGCAGAATATATTGCGGTGCTCCCAAATACAGGGAGTTGCAGTAGTCCAGTCTACTCAAAATTATGCTCCTCACTACAAGAGATCGAGTATCTTTTGGAAGTAACGGAAGAACCTTCCGTAACATACGTAGCAGGGAGAGACAGACACTGACAGTTTTATTAGCCTGTGATTCCATTTGGAGGTTCTCATCTACCATGACCCCCAAATTGCGCACCGTTTTAGCAGGAGTCAAGGGTTCATCCTCGGGGGTAAGCTTAAACTCCACCGGTAGATGTCGGGACATTCTCGTGGCAGGACAATACACCACCTCTGTTTTTCCCCCATTAAACTGTAAGGAATTTTTCCTGAGCCAACCAGCAGTCTGACGCATACACTCCTGGAAGGTGTCCATAGATACCGCTTGTTTCCCCTCCAGGGAAAAAACCAGTTGGGTATCATCGGCGTAGTTGACCAGGTCGATTCCATAAGATTTAATGATGGGGAATAGAGGACGTAAGTAGATATTGAAAAGAATAGGGCTGATCGCCGAGCCCTGCGGCACCCCGTGATGTACTAGGGACTTGCCAGAGGTGAACGGCGTCATAGAAACAGCCTGTTGTCTTCCTGACAAATAAGATTGTAACCACTGCAAGGCCCGTCCTTTAACCCCTATACTTTTCAGTCTTTCCATTAGCACTGTATGGCTAACCGTGTCGAAAGCGGCTGACATATCCAATAGCACTAGGACTGACGAGTTCCCATTGTCAGCACGCATTCGTAGATTGTCCATTATGGTTGCCAAAGCGGTCTCAGTGCCATGTCCTGGGCGGAAACCAAATTGGTCCCTATCCAGCAGAAAATTATCCTCAAGATAGCATGAAAGAACTTTGCTAACTGTCTTTTCCAAAATTTTGATCGGATACGGCAGGAGAGAAATTGGTCTAAAATTTGCTGGAATTGTAGGGTCCAAGGATGGTTTTTAAGCAAGGGGGTCACCACTGCCTGTTTCCATGCCTCTGGAACCTCTCCTTCCTCCAGAGATTGGCAGCAGATCTGTCGTAGCCAGGGGAGGATTTCTTGCCCAAATATTTTCCAGATTTTATGTGGAAGGGGATCTAAGGGAGATCCCGAGGACACACTTTGGGCGAGATGATTGAAAGAGTCCTCCGTAGGGACTTGAAAGTATTCCAGGGAGGTGTTTATCTGGGGTTCTACGTCTAACTTCCAGGGCGAATCATCCTGACCACTGGTGTCAGTGGGGTGAAGATCTCCAACGATTTTAATTATTTTTTCTTCAAAATAAAAGGCAATCTCATCACAGAGTTTCTGTGACGCGACCACCTTATTGCTCGTGCAAGCTGGACTAGAGAGATCCCTAAAGATATTAAAGAGTGCTTTGGTGCTATTTGGTGCCTGTAAAATCGTTTTGGCATAAAAATCTGCTTTGGCCCTGGCGATGGACTCCTTATATTGTGACTGTACTAATTTCAAATCCTTCTTATCTGACTCTAAATAGGCCCTCCTCCATTTTCTCTCTGCCTTTTTACATGCTACTCGTAGCTGTTTCAGCTCATCATTATACCAGGGAGCAGATGTTTTTTTTCTGCTTTTGAGTCGTTTTACTGGAACTATTGAATCGAGGGTTCCAGCTATGTAATTGCAGTAGGTTTGATAATTTTCGCCTACAGATACAGAAGAAGCAAAAAGATTCTGATTCAGAAAGGTCGGGTAAGTCCTATTTTTCACTAGCTTAGCCCATTCTCTTCCCTTTCGATAAGTCACCGGCCGGTTATTATTGTCCTCCGATCTAGGTAACGTAATGTAAAAGTGGATTAGAGAATGGTCAGTCCAGCTTTGAGGCAATATATCAACCACCTTAGTCTCGGGCTGGTTTGCAAACAAAAGATCTAAAACATGCCCTCCTAGATGAGTCGGTTGTTGTACTAGTTGATGCAAGTTAAGATTCTCACACGTATGCCTTAGGTCTCTCAGATGATTATCTAAGCTGCCGTTATCCCATAAATTAAAATCCCCTAATAGAATCATTCTAGAATGGGTTAGGCTCAGGTTAGTGATGGTATTAAATAATACTTGAAATTGGGTATCAGAACCCGGGGTCTGTAACAGACCACCCCAGTGAGTAGCCTACCTTTAGCCTCTTGAAGTGAAAAGCCCAACAGTTCAATCCCTATAACGTCATCTACCTGTAGAGGTGTAAAGTTCCACTTTTCCTTAAAGATCACCCCAACCCCCTCCTCTTCCAGCCGCCCTCGGTTGATGGAATATTTTGTATCCATCTGGGCAGGCGAAGCCCATTTGTACTGAAGAGTCGGTGCTGGTCCAAGTCTCTGTTAAAAAGAGAACATCCAAATCCATGTCTTCTAACATGTTGGATACCTCTTGGTGGTGTTTCATCAAGGATCTGCAATTAATCAACCCGCAGTTTAGATTGTTTTTGTCATATCCCCTAACAGCAGAGGGTTGACAGTTTCCCCCCTCATCTCTCTTACCCATACTGAGTAGCTGTTCCCTGGAGTATTTTATTCTGCCCTGGTTTTGACTGCAACGAACAACGTGGCTGGCGCAGAGCGCGTCCGGAGCGCGGACGGGCGCAGACGGGCTTGCCTCTGGTGCGCCTCCGGCGCGCCATCGGCGCGCCCGCTGCGCGCGCGCGCTGCGCGCTTGCATTGCCTGTTCTAAATAGGCAGGCAAGTGCTGATGTCCAAACACTGGAGCGCGACCCCGGAAGTGCAGCAAAGCACAAGTCCCTCCACCCAAGATGGCGCTAAAAAGAATCGACGATTCACGGTTCCCGCCAAAGCAGCGAGATGTGGGAATTCAATTTTATGTGCAGGTAAGCGGAGCGAATGCAGATTTAAAAAGAGGAAGAGTAGTTATTTTTAAAACAATTTTAGCTATTTCTTATGACACAACAGCTCCTATGACCACAGGTAGCGAAATAAGATTAAAAATGCTGGCAGTATTACCAGGGAGTTGTACACAATCAGTAGTCAGCGTTTGGTGGCCCTCTTCAGTCTAGGTGACTGCGCGCTTGCATTGCCTGTTCTAAATAGGCAGGCAAGTGCTGATGTCCAAACACTGGAGCACGACCCCGGAAGTGCAGCAAAGCACAAGTCCCTCCACCCAAGATGGCGCTAAAAGAATCGACGATTCACGGTTCCCGCCAAAGCAGCGAGATGTGGGAATTCAATTTTATGTGCAGGTAAGCGGAGCGAATGCAGATTTAAAAAGAGGAAGAGTAGTTATTTTTAAAACAATTTTAGCTATTTCTTATGACACAACAGCTCCTATGACCACAGGTAGCGAAATAAGATTAAAAATGCTGGCAGTATTACCAGGGAGTTGTACACAATCAGTAGTCAGCGTTTGGTGGCCCTCTTCAGTCTAGGTGACTGCGCGCTTGCATTGCCTGTTCTAAATAGGCAGGCAAGTGCTGATGTCCAAACACTGGTTGTTCAAACAACCCAGTATAACCCTTTGATTTGAGGTAGTATTAGGACTGGACCATAGAGAGACCCACAGTAAAAGAAGAGCAAGTCCTATTGCATCCTCAATCTATTTCAATTCATGCTCCTTTGACTAAAGTAATGAGGACAACTCATGGGTAAAGAAAGTAGGGGCATATCCGCAACAACCGGCGATAATTATCGCTAAGTGCACTTAGCGCTAGGATAATTATCGCCGGCTATCGCTGGATTATATCGCGGAGATAGCGTGCTATCAGCAACGCATATCTCCAAAGCGATAGAAATCCAAGCGTTAGCTACAAAACAGTGTGATTATCGCTGGAAAACCGGCGATAATCGCACTGCGACAGGCGATACCTTGCGGATAGGGCAGGGGGGACTTAGCCATGTAATCCACCTCCCATTGGATTACATGGCTAAGTCAGATTAAAAGCAGGCGTACAGAAACCTGCGTTAAGCGCGGTTAGCGCTTCTTTCATTATCGCTAAGCAGGTTAGCGATTCCCTTGTTACATTCCAGGGTGAACCATGGATGAATCACGGTTCACAGATTCCACAGATTAATTCAGGAATCAGCTCTGACTTCTAAGATATGGGATTCAAACCACAGCTTTGGGATTTAAGCTTATTTGTGTATAAACCTTCATGTTCAAGATCTATAGGATCCGTTGTAAACTTCATGAGTGTTTTTCACTCTCTTCTTTGTATGTTTAATGTGGAGCCACGGAGCCCTTATGACCTGACAACATTCAATCTTGTGAGGCCTTCTCTTTTTCATTCACGGTGCCCTGCCCTTCCCACTCTCACATCAGTCCTGAGGAAGACCCTGCCAGTAAGGGTTAGAACCTACACTTATATAGGGGTCGAAACGTCGACACTTCATTTGATGCCAGTTCCTTCAACAGTACTTTCTCTACTGTGAACTTATGTGTTACATGGCATTGGAATTCATTGTACTTAGATGTTTTGTACCATGACTTAAGTTTTGTGGCAGTGAATAAGATATGCCCTCCAATATGTTTGTGATATGCCTCACAATTGGTTTGTGATATCCATCACTACTATTTCTTCACTTATTTCACTACCCCACTTGAATCACTTTCCTTCCCTTCTTCACTTATTTATCTGGGCACTGCAAATGATGATTCTTAAATGTCTTTTGCTATTTTAATGTGGTTCTTACAAATTGTAAGTTTCTGTTCAGTGTGATTAAATAACATTGCAGCATCTGTTAAGCTTCTTCTTGATCTCTGATTTGGAATCTTTTTGTATGTTTTCCATTGACACGGTTTTGATGTTATAATACTGGGACTACCGTACTTTATACTAAGTCAGATTAAAAGCAGGCGTACAGAAACCTGCGTTAAGCGCGGTTAGCGCTTCTTTCATTATCGCTAAGCAGGTTAGCGATTCCCTTGTTAATTGGAGAAATGTCGTTTAGCGACATTCTCCACGTAAGTTTGGCAAAGTACGCCCACTTTGCATCTCATTAGAGATGCAGAGCTGGGTGTTAAGGGAAAGGGCGCTACGGCAAGGTTTCACGCAATAGCGTGACCTTGCTGATAAGGCGATAAAATTATCGCCGCTTTTCGGCCGAAAACGGACGCAAAAGCGGTGATAATTTTAGTGCGCCGCCTTGATGATATGCCCCGTAAAGATTAGCAAAGTCGATTCTTCTCTACTCACAGGACGGTGCTTTTTGATAATAAGATGCAGGTTCAAACATTGTGACTCCACCCTCCCTAAATCCAGACTGAGTTTCACAAATGATGCTATTGTTCTTTGTTCATGCCATAATTTTATGATGCAATACTCTAGCCACCACTTTGACCACAGAACAGAATCAACTAAAGAAATGTGCCGATAGCAGCAAGGGATGGTTTTATTGCCTTTTTTTTTAAGGCAGGAACAATGCCTTTTATAGATCCATGGGAACCCCATCTGGTGCAGGAGCTTTACCAGAAGGACTTAAGATAAGGCTAAGGCTACCTCCTGGCAACCAAAAATTCAATAAGATTGTATCGGAGAGGGGCTAATATCCTCGATATCCTCAACAGTACAATCACTATGTGTGCAACGGTAGGCGGGCTGAAAGTGGTTAGTCCAGCTTTCAGCTGAAATATGGGCGACCCCAAGCAAGGTGAAAGATTGCTGCCATTCTTCACTTTGTTAACCAGCTGCCAAAAAGCTGCCACCAATAAAGTGTGCCAATGAGCTCCTTTAATTCCAGCTTTCCTGTGTTTAGTAGCAGCTGTATAAAGAGCTCTACACTGAGCAATTTCAACCCTATTTCTAGGTTTTTCAGAAAGAGAAGCACAGAGCTGTCTGTTTGAGAAAGAGCAGGAGGGATCAACACATTTTGGAGTACCTTCAACCGAACGGAACACTGATCTAGTGAGAGGGCCCTTAATCAGATGATTCATCGCTATAATGCTCTTAACAATATCTCCAGGACTAGCCTCACTGGTATAAAAACAATCTATGTGCTGTCTCACAAAATTACTTTAAAACATTTTCGGATCAGAGAGTTTCCAGGTGAGGACCTTTTTGCTACAAGATGAAGGGCGCCATTGGAAGCACGGTGACAATAGATGACTGGAAGTACAAAAGTAACTATTAAGGATGGTCATCGTAGATTTTATTGAGTACCTCTCCTCCTTATAGACAACCAGTCAAACTTCTAGAAATAAGTATATAATCAATAATGGAGCTACAGCCACATCGAGAAAAAGATTGGGATGGGGTTAGGATCAGAGACCTTCTTTTTTAGACGTTAATAATATCCCACTCAGCTATGTTATTAAATAGCAGGGCGTCCTTGGCGTCGTGTTGGATATGCATATTATCTTTGTCGAACTGCATATTACAGTTGGGAAAGGAAAAGGTATTCGCAGGCAACCTGGCATTAAAATCACCACAAATAATCAGGTGAAACACATTCTGAAAGAACTTAGGTTTTGTACAAATAGTATCAATAAAATTAAATAGATCAATAACATTACGATTTCCCTGATCAGAAAAAATCTTCATTATAAAAATGAACAAGACAGAATTCATAGTTTTTCAATGATACAGAGAATGTTTGTACCCCTCTATAGTCCCCTCTATATTCAGCATCAAACTGAGTGATTCCGTAACATAAAGATAGCCTAAACACAGCGGAAAGACCCCTCTTAGCCCTACCAGACCCAGAGGCAATAGAGGCTTTGGAAAAGCAGGAATAGTTGTCAATATATAAATCAGTGATAGCCCAGGATTCCTGAAGTGCTATGATATCTAAACTATTTGCAAATAAACATCAACTACACAAATTAATCTTGGAGCTGTTACCGGCTATGTTCCACCTAGACCCTTTCAGAAGGTTACTTCTGGCTCTTGAACTAAACCCAGTTATAGTGAGCAAGCTGGCCAATTCATGGCCGCATTAGATTGAACTATATGTCAGTCCACATGCTCAAGGTCCTCCAAACTGTGGAATCTATTGTGCCATGGGGTTCCAGACACCACGACTAAAGGAGAGTAAATATCATTCCATCCACGATCTGCTCAGGCACAATCTAATGAAAGCTGTCGCCTCCCTCATGAACCGAATGACTTTTTGGCATGCACTTCTCTTAAAGTACAGGACTAAGTCACAATACCAAAAATGGTCATGCTACCAAGACTACTGTATTACTTTACCAATCTGCCTATACTCATTCCCCGTAAGACGTTCTGCACGTTAGATCAAGCAATTAATCAGGAGTTTGAAAAGCACAGGGGGGGCTGCTGATCCATTTTGGTGTGGAGGTTCAGTCGAAGAGCCAGATCTTGAGGTCTTTCCAGAACAGGGTCAATGACGTGGGTTGCCTAAGGTGGAGGGGCAGGGTGTTTCAGGTCTTGGTGGCGAGGTAGGAGAAGGATCTTCCTCCGGTTCTGGTCTTGTGGATCCGTGGGACGGATGCCAGGGCGAGTTGGGCGGAGCAGAGTTGTCTGGTGGGTGTGTGGAAAGCGAGGCGGTGCTTCAGATATTCTGGTCCTGCGTTGTGGAGAGCCTTGTAGTCATGTGTGAGTAAGATGGTATGTTGGAGGATCTGATCTGGATCTGCCCTAGCTAAGCTTCAATTGACTACAACTAATGGGAGTCTTTGGGCCCTGAATGTTTAACATTACTATCTAATGGTCCAAACTACAGTTGCCAGCCCATTGACTTGAGGTAATTAAGCTAGAAAAGGTATTGTCAACACTAGATGGGGACATTCTGAACATGTTACAGGAACTGGTCCTTCCACAATCATCCCTGCCCACACACCCTAACAGCTACTTCACGTAGTTTACAGTTGCTATTGCAGAACCCTCAAATGTTTGCCAGGCATGCTGCCATATGCAATAGGGCCCGTATTACAGAAGTGCACTGGGGACACAACGGGCGCTTGCGCCTGCTTTGTGCGCCCCTGGGGCATTTTGGTATTACAGTAGATGCTTGTGCAGCCCCTTCTGTAATACAGATAGGACTGGCACACATGTAGCATCACCGCTATTGAGAGAGTGCATACCCTCATTTGCATAGGGGTGTGGCCCCCTGCAAATGAGGGAATCACTTTGCCTATGCGCCGATGCCGTACTACCGACGTGGGTACAGAGGCAAACATGCCCTTGGGAGGTGCAGCGAAAGTGTGCCACAGAAAGATGGCACACTGTCAGTGTGCCCCCTGAGGGCAGCCCTCTCAAGGGATGAAAGGGGGTCCCAAAGACCCCCAAGACATCCTCCTGTAGGTGGGTACAGTGACTCACTGCACCCACCTGCAAGGAGATCTCTAATCCCTTTTTAAAGTACTGGTGGGTTGCAGCCTGCACAGAGAAACACAGAGCAGCTTTTAAACAGCTGCTCCGTATTTCTCTTGAGTGGCTGCTCTGAGGGCTGCACATTCTTCCTAATAGGGAGCATTTTCATTGATTGCACACCGGCGCACCTGTTTTAAGTTGCACGGTGGCACAAACAGGAAAAGTGCACCTTTCTGTAATAGGCCCCAGATGTCCCACTAAGTTCCCTCGCCTGCTTTCGCGGGGCGGTGAGCAAGGAGGGGTTTGACTCCTGGGAATCCTCAGGAGTACTTACACTAGGGGATCTGATTCAGAATCATACTTTAATTCCGTTGGATGTGTTTTCAGAGCAGACCACTCCGTAGGGCAGTTTCTAGAGCACAGGCGTCTAACCACTGAAATGGAACGCCTCTGGGGAGCGATGGTCTATGAGCCAACCACGCATTCCATGACCCAGGTGCTGTTTACCCTAGGGACGGGGTGGCAAATCGTCTCTTTGATCATGAAGGCTATCCCCAATGGTAAGGTAGACCTGTGGCAACAAGACCTGGAATGCCCTTTGGGCCCCAAGGAATGGCATCAGGTGCTTCAGTACCTGCGTGTTGTCTCACGAAATGCCTGCTTTCAATACATTCAGCACAACATCCTGCACCGAGACTACGTGACACCAACTAAGCTACATAAAATGTATTCCATTGTATCATCTGAGTGTCCTCAATGTAGACACCCTTATGCGGACATATTGCATATGTTTTGGGATTGCCCTGTAGCTCACACCTTCTGAGAAGTGGTGTCTACAGACCTCCAAAGAACCATGGGCCACCAGGACCTGTGCAAAATAGAAATCTGTCTCCTGGGTCTTCTCGGACACGGGGGTGATTACACACTCTATCAAACTGGCACTTGTATTTGCCAGACATACAATCATGATGTAATGGAAGCCCACGTCGCTCCCCGAGGCTTCATGGTGGCAGGCTGTGGTGCTTCACTGGGCTGTAGCGGAATCTGTGGCACTACATAGGGAAGGGAAGATCTGCTGGGCCTCTGACAGGGCCCTTTAGCTGCATCCTGCATGCATTTCAGAACAATCCAGACACTGGCTTGCAGTTACTGCAGCAACAACCACAGTTCCACATTCGGGGCACTACTTTGACAAGCCTGCCGAGCATTGCAGGACGATACACCACACTCCATTGATTTTTCATTGCTCAAAGTTGTTATTGCTGGGATAATCTGCAAATGCTTTCTGCATGTGCCATGAAAAAACTGACAATTGCTACATGCATATCATTACAGACTGTTGTTATACTGTCCTCATGCATATCATATTGCCACATGAAGAAACTTCAATAAAACGCTGGGGGGAAAAAGACCAATGGAGAGGAAGGAACAACAGGTAACACAGTAGCAATACAGAGTGGCGGGGTGGTCTGCAAAAAAAGCCCAAAGCCAAAACCTTGATAAGCTATTTCCAGGTGACTGGTTCTGGCCAAGTTACTGACATGGAGCGGAGACTTAAAATTCACAACGACACAGTCGCCCATAAAACATGTCACTGAGGGGCCGATCCAGGCCACTCTTCTCACCATAATAATCTGGTCAGAGTCAGCAACAATAAAATTAAAATATTTATCCAGCCAATGGGCAAACTTGTTTTGTGCTGTGAAGTCTCCTCCCTGTGGGCAGAGCATTAGCAGGTATCAAAACATAAAAGGAATCAGCCGGAAGAAAGCTCAAAGATGGCAAATAGTTTTCTGCCCGTATTTGAGCAGCTGTCCAAACCAGAAAGATGGGACTCTTTAGAGAATGCCAAACTTTATCATCACGGAAAGGTCCCAGGCCAGGATCCGCAACTTTCTCCCTAACGCTCACATTATGCGATGACAAAGAAGGAACTGGGTTTACTTCAGTTGGTAAATTTTATGTAGAACTAATAGAAAGTAAGCTGACAGTAAAATCAGAGATAACAGGGGAAGACATCAATATATGGAAAACAGAGTCCAGCACACCCTGCAGTCTTTCTATGTGTTTGAAAAACGGCCAAAGAGTTCCTTTTAGGACAGAGCCAAGTTTTACACAAAGATGCCCATCAGGGTCAGAGATGTCATTGTACTGTGGCAAAATCTATAGCGACTCAGTCAGAGTATTAGTGCTTTTATTGGCTATTCTGTGAGAGCCGCCAGCTCAGTTTTATACACTTTGCTGCAGGTTCAGCTGATGCATATGGGCTAACAGCAGCCAGTGCCTCCTGCTGTACAAACACAAATGGGAACATAGAAGGAGCATTGTTGCAGCTACTTTGCAGGACATCAGATGGCAGAGCTGAATGATTTGGGAAAACGTAACCATCGCCAGACAAACGGCGCTCAGCAAGCTTGATTTCCTACAATAGTACTAGGGGTGGGCGAAATTTGTGGAATTTGATTCCACGGAATTCCGTGGCAGGGCGGAGTGGGCATTTGGTGCTATTTTCCTAGCACAAGATGCACCCTCACGTCCAAAAATGGATGCGAGGATGCATTTTGTGCTAAGAATATAACACAGCCAAACACCACTAGGCGCCCTTACGTACTCTGCAGTGGTTACTGCAGAGTATGTAAGGGTGCTGTGACCAAGTGGTATGCAGTGGTTTCCAAACTTTAGAAACCCCTGCATATCACTGCACAGCGCATACCCCTCGGTGCCCTTACATACTCTGCAGTAGTTACTGCAGACTATGCAAGTCGGCCGAGGGGTATGCACTGCAGAGATGTTTTAAAAGTGCGGGAAAGGGAGCAGTCCCTCTGTGTTTAAAACCACTGCAGTGATTTTTAAACATAGAGGAACTGCTCCCTCTTGCAGCCCTCATAGAAACAAATAATAATTGCAGATTAATTCTGCCGGCAGTATTTAAAAGTAATTCCTCGTTACAAGAGTAATGCAGAATTTCCAAATTCCTCTCCACAGGCCTAATTACCTCCACTGCACGCTCTAAAAAACTTCAATTGCTGTCCCTTTTTGTGTAGAACAGGTATTGCCACTCATTTTTCTCTTACCTAACTTACTTCAAGATTATTAGCCCCCACCATTAACCCCACAGTACACCAGCTTTTTAATGCTTCCCTCTCCACAGGCACTATGCCAAAATTATGGAAGCATGCAAAGATTATTCCACTGATAAAAAAGGCTAACGCCAACTTGATGGATTCGGACAACTATAGGCCTATTTCTCTGCTGCTGGCCCTCTCTAAGGTACTAGAGAAGCATGTAAACAAGGCCCTGCAAAAACACATTGAAGATGGGAAGCTTCTTCATGAATCCCAATCTGGCTTTAGGGCTAACTTTAGTACGGAGTCCGCTCTGCTGGAAGTGACAGAGTTCATCAGGGGCAAGCTAGACCAGGGTGGCAAAGCCGTCCTGATATTGCTTGACCTGTCAGCGGCCTTCGATACGGTCCCACATGAGAGGCTCCTAAACAGGCTTGAAAACATCGGCCTGGGTGGGACCGCCTTAAAATGGATGTCCTCCTTTTTGGGTAACAGATCTCAGGACATCTGGCTCCCACCTTTTTCATCTCCGGTGCCGGCCACAAAGGTAGGTGTCCCTCAGGGCTCCATTCTTAGCCCTACCCTCTTTAATATCTATCTATCTCCCCTTGCATCCATGGTTGAGGAAGAAGGAGCCAAAATCGTTTCCTATGCTGACGACACTCAGCTGATCTTCACTTGTGATAAAGGCTCTGACTTTGATAGGGCAAGGATTGGGTCCTGCCTCACGAAGGTGTTCAACTGGCTTAAGATCAATCAGCTTAAGTGTAATCCGGACAAAACGGAAGTTGTTTTCTTTGGAACCCGGAAACGCCTGAGTGGAGCTCCTGGTGCCCAAGGATCTGCCACCCCCGCCCGTAGAAAAGGAGAAAGCCAAAAACATAGGAATTGTGATAGACAAAACACTCTCCATGTGCCCTCAGATTCAAAATCTCTCTGGCGCATGCTTTGGCATACTCCAAATGTTAAAAAAAATTCCTGCCACTACTATCACTGGAGAGCAGAAGAATCGTGGTGCAGGCTCTGGTGACTTCAAAGCTTGATTATGTCAACTGCCTGTACCTCGGTCTTCCCAAATCTCTAATCCAGCGCTTACAAGTGGTTCAAAATGCGGCGGCCAGAGCCATCCTTAAACCTAAACCCAGATCTAATATGACTCCGATTCTTAAATCCTTACATTGGCTCCGCATAAAAGAACGGATAGACTTCAAAGCTCTGACCATCTTCTTCAAAGCGTTCCACAACGTAGGAGCCGGGTACCTAATCAAACGTGTTAATCACTACACTACCTCTAGACCCTTACGTTCTTCCAATGTCAACCTGGCCATCGTGCCCAAGATAAGTCTGGCCCATACTGGAGGCAGATCCTTCGGCGCCCTAGGCACGAAATTGTGGAATAGCCTTCCGGAGCCCTTGAATTAAACACAGACTTACTTTCCTTCAGGAAGAATCTAAAAACGTGGCTTTTTAATCATTAACTGGGTCATTTCCACTCATTCCCCCCGCTGTCTATGCGCCAGCACACTCTAGCTTGAGTAGCTGTGCGCTCTAACAAATACTCTAGTTCATTTAATTTCATTTCAAAAGGGGAGGCCCAGCCCAGTCTCTTCCAGGTTCTGACAGGCCTGATCTTGGCCTGGTCTTGGCCTGGGCACAGCTCAGGCATGTCCCACACATGTCCAGCACTGCGGGGCACAAGAACATGCTATAAGGCGCTGAGCCCCTCCTCCTGGAACAAGGGCTGCTGGAATTAGAAGCCCCTCAGCGTCCACAGCAGCCTACGAGCAGAACTCAGTCTGGAGAATGTCCTACACTACGGTGAACAAGAATGCACTATAAGATGCTGAGCCCCTCCTCCTGGAACAAGGGCCGCTGTAATTAGAGGTCCCTGAGCATCCACAGCAGCTTCTGGACAGAACCAGTGTCATCTTGAGAGTTTTAGGGGCTGCGGGCATGAAATATTTGGGGCCTCTGTTTGGAACAACTTTGAACTTTATTATCTATTTTCCGCTAATTTAAACTCCATGATGCCAACCAATATTGAATTGTATGTAAAAGGTAGCGATAGAAAAATAGAGAAAAGTAATATAGAGAAAAAATTCACTTTTCCAGGAGCCCCCTGGAAGGTGAGGCCCTGGACATTGCCCTACTTAGCCATCCCTTAAAGCATTTCTGGGCAGAACATAATCTGCAGTTTGTTGGTAGACTGGGAAGCCCTTGTTGGGTAGCCATGAGCTTTATAAATCATAAACATATTTCTGAAAAGATTGCCTATCATATTAGAAGTTGCAAGACACGTCCAAGGCATGGAGCTATATTAGCATAATGGAATGTCCACTAACTTTCTTGATGCAAAAGAGGGTTGGAGATGTCACCCAGCGTGCAGTCCTTCTCCTACACAGTGTTTCTGATTTCATACACTCTCGCTACCTTCGAGCGCTTGTCCAGCGCTTAATTTGAGCCGGTGTTTGCCGGCCGGGCCCACTGGCAATCATTTTTGGTGAGCAACACTTTTTTTTATCCTCAACAAACTTTGATCCAGAGCAAGAAAAACACAAGTTGAAAGGAGGAAGAGCAGGGCACGAGTCGGGGGTATTTTTCACAGGGTGAACGCCGTCCACCCTGCCAAGAATTTGGGCCCTACTGAATAATGTGCTGAACTCGTCCTGGTGTAATTTCCAAACACCGGGACACTTTCAGCAGCGCCTGCAAGTTGTCTGCTTTCCATCTGCAACAAGCAACAACGTGCAGGCGTGGACTGGGCTTTCTTATTTATGACTCTTGCTGGGCCCATAACAAAGGCTGAATTTGAAGGGTCATCAGGCCTCCTTTTGTTCGAGTCTCTTAGCTGGGAGCAGTCAGGAGCCTCACTCACACCTGATGCAAATGAAGCAGAGGGGAAACAAAGGCTCACACCTTGTTAGCACTTCACCCATACTTAAGAGAGGCAGCTTTTCACTTTGTGCAGTCCCTGTTTAGGTGATATGCATGCACTGTAAGAATATCAGATGTGTTGGTCTTTCCCAGTATTTACACAAAGCAAATTGCATTTATATAGAGCTTACTTCCCCTGAGGAGGCGTTGAAATAATTTAAGTACCACTATTTTTTCTTGTATAGCCCTACTCATTCCAATGCAGGGTGTCAGAGTGCTTTACATCAACACGTGCATATTACATGTACAATAAATTATATAAATTTGTAAATGAATGTACAGGATGTGTTACATAAAACTGGGGGATTGCAAGGTGTAGAAGTCACATATCATCTTCCATAGCTCACTGTGCTATTATCCTCGCAATGCGCTCAAACGTACACATGATAGACCTGCTAAACATATATGTGAGGGCTTTAGATCTGATGCCACTTCTTGTGAGGCCACTTCCTGTAAAGTCGGGGCTTGTGATGCCACTTTCTATGATGTCAATGCCTGTGATGCCATGTGTGATGTCGTGCGCCGTGATGTCATGCGCCGTCATGTCGCGCGCCGTGATGTCACTTGCATACGGTCAGTCCCCCCACTTCTTTTTTTAGGACTTGTGCCCTGAGGAAGAGGTAGCTGGAAAAACAGCGACAAGGGCGAAAACAAGAGTGAAAAAGAACCTGCACTCTACCCCTTTAGCACGCTCTTGCGAGTGCCTTGTGGTGGGTTAAGGATGCGTGAGGTAGAATCAAGACTAGATGCCTTGTTACTCCGCAAACCCGACATTGGTCAGGCCGACTGCCGGCTTCTCAGTAACATTTTGGGCCAGGTACTTATTCTTTTAAAAATAAAGCTCTGCGTCATAGACACTTATTTTCTACGAGATCATCCATCCTAGGGAGCACGCGACGAGCTTTGTTTTCTGCTCGAGGGGGAGAGGTTAGGTGAGAAGAGATCAGTCAGCTTGTGAACGTCAGTCCAGGCATGGCTCAGATGTCCGAGACAGCTGACGGGCGTACTATATGCTGCTCTGTTATTTGCAGCCGCCCGAAGGCGTCACTAGACTACCACTCTTCTGAAACTGCGCTCTTGTGAAACAGATTGTCCTCAAGCATGTGAAATATGGCGCCAGTGACGAAGCACGGAGGAAAGAAATGTTAACAGCACCCGCACGAAGTGCAACACACCAACGCCGACCGATTATCAAAACCCCCAAACTATCTCCGCCCCGCACCATCGTCTCAACGCTCAGGAGGAATGACAAGCGATTGACGCATAATAGAAGTGTGGTGAGCAAGGACTTGGCTCATTTTAATTACTAATCAAAGAATCGCAATTTATTACACAAAAAAAATGGAAAGGCATTACACAAATCCACAGCATGTTGCAATTAAAAATATTATAAATACCGATCTAGATTCAGTGACGGTATTAAAGCTCAACATATAGAAATTATCCAAAGTAAAAGGACTTGAAAATTGTAGCATTGCAGATAGTCAATGTCCTCTTTACAGCCCCGGCAGCATCAAGCACTTGCTGCCATGAATTTTACGTCCCACCTAAAAAGGGTCAACCGCATAACGTCATTAACGTTTTGATAGACTTCACAGTATAATAGGCGAGTGATGAAATATGGTTAGGAGAGTCGAGCACAGACTCCGGGGGACCGCATATAGGTCCGCCTGTGCCAGGGCATAGGTGACCTAACTAGCCAACCGGAAAACCTCACCAATAGGTGTGGTTGGGGGGGCGAATAAACACATCCCTTCGCTATATGTGGGAACACTACCTTATAAGAAATGGCCGAAATGACACCCAAGTACGTTTTGTAAGCATTTATTAGGTATATCTTACAGAGAAAACTGCTGATGGGAATGTGTTTGTATTTTGCACCAGGTGACAAGCATGCATGGACTTTTCACTTTCAATAGAATGGCCAGTCACTTGCTCCAGGGCTCGTATTTCTCAAATCAGTAATGGCTTTCATGAGGAATATCTCCACTACCATTCAACTGCTAAGTAGCTTGCGCTGTTATTGTATTGTGTTCTCAAATCAATAGCAGGTGAATATAAAATCCCACGCGGTGTTCCCAAAGGGAAAATGGGGAATTTGAGTCAGTTATGTCTGCACTTGGCACAACTGTGTATTCTGCTCGCAGGTGTAGGGGGCCAGTAGCCTACCATTGGCTCAGCATTCAAACTACCGGAAATGGGTTTCAAAACGGGGGCTACTTGTCACGAATTATGATTTTTCCATTAGAAAGATTTTTGAAGGCATGATTAGAAGAATTTTCCGGAAGGCGTGAAACATAAGATCATCTACAAAAATGTAGCAATTCCTAATCAAGCATGTCACTTTGACGAAAGGGATTTGCCCTACTTGACTCTTGCAACTCATTTGACCGAAAAATCTTAAAATACAAAAAGACCCTGTGCATTAGGCTCATCCATAACTTGACAACTCAGACCACTCAGGAAACAAAGGTTTGATTTGATTGTCCAAAGGAAGGGAACATAGGGTAGTGTTGAAGCAAAAGAGCTAGACAAACACCGATCATGAAAAGGGACTTTGTAATCTGATCTGTCCTTCTTCCTCACCATGACGGTATGTCATAAGAATGACAAGTGTCAGAAAGATCAGACAAGCTAGCACTTTGCGTGGTGGCCAACACTATCTTGGTATGTGTTGGAAATATAACACAAAAGTAGGGAAGAACAATCAACTGGAACAATGAAGCACACAGGGCTGCCTGCCCCTGGCTCTCATGAAGAAGCTGTGGTGGTTATTACTAGTAAAGAAACACATTACTTTTTTCGAATTCCTTACAGGATATATTTATTTGTACAGTGCAGATATATTGATAAAAATAAACAGGCGACTAGAAAATATATAGCAGCAGAATCCACTAGGTACTTACTTGTTAACCAATCGGTTTTAAAAATAAATTAAAGGTTGTCTGCTACTTTGGCTCAAATAATTAAAGCATAGAAGAAAATCATATCAGTCAGTAAAGTTTATACCCAAAATAGGGAGCAGATTAGATTTAAAAACTGCAAAGAGGAATAGTAAAGATGTGTGGCAGAAGTTTGGAGCTACACTCTCGGTGATAGATTTGGTACAAGCACTGCAGCAGGGATTTATTTTTGTATTTTGTAAAACACTACATGACAACTTCAGGCTGTTTTGGGTTAAGGATGCAGATAGGAGCAGGACAAATAATAAATCTGGTGGAAGAAGACGCAGCCAATCAGCCACCAGAAGGGTGGAGTGCAGTGCTTAATTTGAGCCGGTGGTTTCCGGTGTTCGGCATCGGCACTTAATTGTGAACACTGGCACTATGACAGTCTGCCACATGGTGATGCTCTTTGTGTAAGGGTGGGCCTTCTCCCTCTTTGGGAGCGGAGTAAAACCTTCTTGCCTGCCTTACCCTCCATTGCCCAGTCTATGTTGTGCTTGAATGAATGACTAAAGGCATATAACCATAGTGGTTACTATTGTGAACACATGCTTTGGTCGCCCATCTGCGCTGTCCGTCTCACTGGATCAGTGGCGCCCTCAAGACCTAGGCATTGCAGCTGGACGGAGGATAGACAAGCAGACCAAACTGAGCATGACAGGGTCCTCTGCTCGTCGCACATAAAAAGGGACGGTGTGAACAGAGATACAGACTGTGGACAGCTGGAGTGGACGAGACCCAAGGGAGGTGCACCCTAAACTGATAAGCAACTGTATGCAAAGTCTCAACAGCAAAGGGATGAATAAAGAGAATCAAAACAGAGCATTGTTGGGCAGTTTAAGTCCCATGTCACAAAACAATGATCCAGTAGAACACAACAGAATGAAACTGGGTTCAATGTCAACATTGGAAAAACTTAAAATGCAAATGGCCTGGAAACCAAAGACCCCATGCCAACTGAGCAAGGAGATGGGGCTGCATTAGATCCTTCATTAAGGACTCTATAATCCACACCAGACTCACAAACAAACACGTTAGAAAAGATACTGCAGGTTATCCTGGATACAAAGAATGCACTTGAAAAAAGATAGACTTTTTGGCACTAGAGAAGGACCTGTTGAGGGCTGATCACAAGAAATTCATGGACAGGATGGTCAAGACTGAATTTACATTGCCCACAATAAATCCATCCTTTACAGATATGCAAAAAAAGATCTCAGAACTGAGGCACAAAGTAAAAAAACATCCAAGACAGAGTGGAGGACACAGAGGGGCACTTACATAAGGATTGTATGGCTATCAGAAAAAAATGGAAGGCCCGAGTGCAGAATTGGACTTAGAAGAGGGCCTCGCACAAAATGGGATCCCGGGTAGTACTTTTCAATTGAAAGAGCATGCCGGGTCCTGGCGTGACCACCCCCACCGAGAGCCCCACCCAAATCACTGGCAGTCAAACACCTCAATTTCCCAGACAGGATAACATCCTACAAGTAGCCAGATGACATGTTCCCTGGGAAATAGAAAGAAATAAGATCGTTATTTCCCCTGATTACACAACACTAGTTACAAGGAACAAGGAAGGTGCAGCAGTTTCATGAAAGTCAAAAATCAATTGATGCAAATGGGACTGTAATACAGTCGGATCTACCAGCTAAATTGTAAGTATTGGCAGAAGGCAAAACATATTTCTTTACAGACTGGGCAGAAGCTTGGAACTTGTTGGAGAGCAGAGACCATAGTGTTGGAAAATTAAACATGGAGGAAAATGGAGCAACATGAAATGGAGTAGAAAACAGAGCAAACGCAGATGAGCAACAATTCGATGTTCTCCAGCAATGTGAGCAGCAGATACACTGTCCAGCAGTGACCATTCATCATCTGGGGAGGAATCTGGCACATCAACAAGAGCAAAACACATGCATGGCGGCTGGGCATTGCTATCACTCCGATGACATGGGATGGTTTCATCAGAACTGGCCCCTGGAGCTCGAATATGTGCGCTAAGCAAAGGATAGTAATTGCATGTCATGGCGAAAACAGCCAATGGAGGGGACCTACTGCGGTCTGTACAAATGAAACCGCTGGACAGAGAGACATTGTGCCAACCTGAGTCTGACCTGATTCCCCCCCAACCAACCTGGGGTTTCCTTTTATCTTTTCTCTTGGGTGCCTTCACTTCTGTCAAGGCACACTCATAATGTTTGATATGGACAAACATAAGTTGATTACATTTTTTAAGGGAATTGGGGAAACAGAAGGTACAGGTGTGTATCTCATGGCAAGCCACACAGGGCTGACAGATGTCAAATTGTAACTCTCATATCAGATCCATGTAGGCACTACGGAGACATACTGAGGTACTAATGGAGGGACAGGTGAGATAAGCAAACCCAAATCAGAACCCGATCAAGATAGTACTACTCAACTTCAGAAGGTGAACCAATATAGCTGAATAACATAGAATGTACAGGTACTGACAAAAGCCAATGAAAAGATTTAAAATACACACATTCTTTAGACGAAGAAAGATACAGGTGGCGTGCCTCCAAGAAACACATCTTAGTAAGACCGAGATAGACAAGGTTTAATTGTGGGTGTTGATCACTCCACCTTCTCACAAGGAACCTTGATATGGATAGCCTCATGGTTCAATATGAAAAAAATGAGACAAGTGGATCCAGAAGGCAGATACACCATACTGCTGCACTAGAAGGAAATCGTTTGACACTGGCAAGCGTATAGGTCCCAAACACTAATCAGGCAACATTCTTTGACTTTTTTGCTACGGAATCTGGGAGAGACTTTAATTGTGGGCATGACACTGAGAAACATAGATCAACCCGTCCCCTGCAGAGAACAGAATGTAGAGCTCTGGCAATTTAATTCAGTACATGCATTCAACAATGGCAACTATTTGACGTATGAAGAAAAAGGCATCTGAATGATTGCAAGTACTCCTTTCACTCACCTGTATATAACATCCATACCATGCTAGATATGTCGGGAGAATGGGACTGCACCACCAATTAACAAACACAGAATACTTAGGTTGCATAGAGTCAGACCAACACCTACTACTAAAGTCAGTAACATGGGGTAGACCAACCTCTGTTATACCTACCTGATGTCGCCAAATAGCAGAGTTAGAAGATGCAGCATTCCCTAAGACAATAGGAGAAAGTAAAGACCAATACTTTCAGGAGAATAAAGGCACAGCAGAGAATTCTGGCTACGAATGGGATGTGTTCAAAGTAGTAATAAGAGCTATCTATATTAAGACCACATGTTATTCAACAGGCCCTTAATAAGAGCATAATATCTGAGGAAATAAACATCAGACACTTACAACTAGAATCCCAAACAAACCAACATGGGGTACACTGATTGAGGCCAGAAAAAAGTATAACACAATAATGGAATATCTCAGGACAGTAGACTACAGAAAATACACAGCTCGGCAAAATAATGAGGGATATAAGTCAGGTAGACTACTGACCTGGTTGATGAAGGAAACACAAGGACACAATGAGGTAGTTAACACACAATCTGACATAAACATTACCTTCATGACATATTACAAACAGCTAGACACTACCCATTCCTGGGTAGAGATCACAGATTAGGAAATACCTGCACCACTTCCCTTAACAGTAGGAGAAATTAAACAGCAATAGATCAGCTTGCCAGGGGAAACAGAGGTTCTAGCAGCTGGGTTATACACTACATGCATTGCCCCAAAAGTGAAGACAATGCACATAGGCCTATATAATGGAACTCCTACCCCAGTCAGTGAGAAAAACAATAATAGTGATATTACCAAACAGGATAGAGACTTTCTAGATGTGAAGTCATGCCAACCACTCTAATTGTTAAATGCTGAGTATATAATACTTGGCAAAGTGATTGCAAGCAGGATGACTCCGTGGATATGAACTGCCATATACTATGATCAAAGTTGCTTAATACCAGGGAGAAAAACACACCTTAATTTGAGGAAGCTGTTCCGTGTCCTTGAAGGGGCCCGAGAGCTGGACCACTCCCACAAGTCACCTCTCTATACTGAGAGAAGGCATTTGAAACGCTAATATGGCCCTACCTCTTTGACGCCTTTGGAGCAATAGGAATACCATGGGATTCTTGAAGTGGATTTGACTCCTATGCTCCCAATTCCTAGTGAGAGTCAAGACCGGGCACCACTTTACTGAGAAATGGTCTATAGGCAGGGTATCCAGACATGGGTGCCCTCAATCACAGATTCTGTATGCTATAACTATGGAGCCCCTGACATGTATATTGAGGCAGAGAGAGAAAGATTGGGAATTGCATTACCATCTAGACAACACACCATGTTGCTATATGCGGGTGATGCCTTGCTGTACTTGTTGGACCCCAAAAATAGTTAATCAGATATTATGAATGTACTCATAGATTTTAGTCACATATCAGCCATCAAGGTCAATTGGCACAAATCATGTTTGTTTCTCTTGCAACAATCAGGTGACAATGAATTACTAAGCAGAGAGAATCTGTGCTTAAATGAGGAGAGGACACCTTCAAATATTGGGGGATACATGAAAATAGCGAATTAATGGCGGGCTATGTTGGCAAAGCCATAAATGCAACTAGACAGATAATACCCTTCTGGTGCAAGCTACCACTGTTATCACTGGGGAGGGCCCCTCGAATGAAAATGATAATCCTACCATGCCTACTATATCACTTTGTTATACCGTTTGCTATGCCGTTAATAATGCGCAAGCGAGTCTTCAAAGAACTAAACGGACTAATATCTGATTTAATACATGCAGCCAGCACTGCTGGTTGACATTACCAAGGAAACAGGGCAAAGTGGAAGTGATTCCACTATGGGTCCCCCCAATGTTTTAGAAAGTAGCTGGACATAACGCAGACACTCTTGGATGAAAACGGCCTAGTAAAAGTCGAGGTCCTGTATGACAATGCCATGATAACACATAGAAACATAGAGTATAGGGACAGGAAATTTTCTAAAAAACAGAGCATTGGGGAGAGCAATAAGACTGACTTGGGGCAAAAGAAGAACAAACCACACAAATCAGACCAGACACTTTGCAAATGTTTTAGCACATAGACGAGGCAGAAGCATAGTAACACTGCTTCAAAACCCTGCAGCGACTAAATACTATGTAGACTCTACTAAAGTGAAGGATAAATGGGAAGATAATATCGGCAAGGAAATTTTGGAAGAATAGACAAATATCTTAGATCACAAAAAATAATGCCCAAATGTCAACAATTTAAATTTACCAAGCTTGATTATTAATTATTAGACCTATTTGTTCCCTGTAAAAACTGCCTGTGGTGTCAACAGCAAGCCACAGACTTCTACTATATGATGTGGGAGTGCACAGTGGTAGCCCAATACTGGAAGAATATAATATCTATTATCGCTGACATATAAGGAAAAAGAATAGAGGTGACACAAACTGGATGTTTACTGGACCAAATGCATAGACCTAAAATATTGAAAATGGTATGCAGGGGTGAGGATGGGGCTTTTATTCTTGCCAAATGCAGAATAACCATGCACTGGAAAATCAAAAGAAGCCCCTGCTGGCAAGCCATAAATCTGTCTGATTTTAAACAAGCATTTGCAATGGCAATAGGTCTGGCTTTAAAGAAATGGTGTATGGTAATGTGAAGTGTTATGCGTTAATAGCATGAGAATAGATATGCATTTGTGTGGAAGCAAAACCTGTTGAATAATATTGGTGTAGGTTAAAAGGTCAAGTGACAGTTGCACTGTCAAGCTAGACCTAAAAATCCATGTAGGTAAATGACTGCCCTCCTCTCATCTGTGCTGCTGCCAGAGAAAAACAACATAAATTATTTAGGGGCATATCAGCAAGGGCCGGAGTTAAAATTATCGCCGCTTTAGCGTCCGTTTTCGGACGAAAAGCGGCGATAATTTTAACGCCCTATTAGCAAGGACACGCTAACGCGTGAATCCATGCTTCTTCGCCCTTTCTCTTATCGCCCAGCTTTGCATCTCTAATGAGATGCAAAGTGGGCGTTCCTCCTCAGAATAACGGGAGAAATGTCGCTAAGCGACATTTCTCCTATTATCAAGCCTCAGGCAAAGAAGCATAGCGACAAGAAAAGTAGCGATAACCTCTGTTATCGCTAATTTCCTTACGCCTGCTTTGAAACTGACTTAGCCATGATATCCTATGGAAGGTGGATATCATGGCTAAGTATGTGTAGCCCTATCAGCAAGCTATCGCCAAAGTTGTGCGATTATTGCTGGATTTCCAGCGATAATCGCACAGTTGGAAGCTTGCGCTCTGAATTTTATCGCTTTGGAGATAAGCGTTGCTGATAGCACGCTATCTCCGCGATAAAATTCAGAGTTGGCCGGCGATAATTATCCTCACGCTAAGAGCGCTGAGCGATAATTATCGCCAGCCCTTGCTGATATGCCCCTAAGTTATCTAAGAACATTTAATAGCCTTCCAAAGGCATGTGTGTGCCCTTGAAAGTTTAAGCTTTGGTAGCTGGATAAATAAAGAAAATTATCACAGCTGTTAGTGGGCAAGCACTTTTTTGTTGAAGTGCACAACTTCTGTCCAATCAAAACATGTACGCCTGGCTCCCAACATGTGGGCGGAGCTTAAGCCCCTCTGTAGTAATGATCACATAAAAATGGGCGACACCCGAGATGGAGGCAATTATAAACCACCAAAAAGCGCATGGGTGTGGATACCACTTATAATAAACGGGAACGGGACACAAGCCTAAAAGCCTGATAGTGAAAATGGATGACACCCTCCCAAGGATGCTAGCCATCTTAACAACCTAGCCTAGGGTTCACCCTTCCCCATCCGCTATGCAGATACAATGGGGAGTTAGGATTATGAGACGGGTGAGTAACTCATCCAAAATATGGGAAGCAGTAAGTATGGCACTGGATGGAAAGCCATGCAAGACAAAACATTATGGTGTAGGAACTTGTGCTGTTAAACCAATAATTGCTATTGAAGCAAATGCATATCCATGAAAATACTTGGAAAGAGAGATCAGACTTGACAAAGATTAATATATTTTAAGTTGCATTTCGACTCCTTTTGTTTAACAAATAATCATAAAAATGCTGTAAGTAATACTGTCAATAATAGGGAATCATGATTATGAAAACAGTTGGCATGGTACAATGTGAAATCTGATTTAGTGCAAAACCTAATAAAGACAAATTTAAAATATGGTAATGCATTTCTGCATTTAAAAATAAACATTCTTCAATGTTCTAAAGCACAGAAAATTACATATTTTTGCCAGTTTAGTGAATGCTAGATCCCACAATTTTATCATATTTATATTACACTTATGAGTAAAGCACCTGAGTTCCTAAATGGTGGTGCTGCATATGCAAAAACCAGCAGGACATAACATTTAGTGACATTTCGTGTCTATGACATTGTTGAAAATTCCTTATGTTTATTTACACAAATCTGTTCTTCTGCAACCATAATGCTTTACTGAATAATAGTTGTGATGTTACTTTGTTTGACCCAGTATCATAACATGCATTTGTCATGACTAATCTTACATATTCTTTCACTGACCATAGTAATCGTTTCCGCCTTACGTAACACACTTGATGGATGTGGAAAAGCCTTAGGAAGGAAGAGACAGTATCTGGGACTCATCAAAAGACACACTTTTAGTCTCTGACAGATCTAATATAAACAGGCAGTTGTGCAGTCATATACGTATTTAGTTGGATCAGCGCAATTTGTTAAAAAATTATCCTTTAAGGATTTCTGGAAACTGGACGCATTAGCTATTATTACCTTTTTCCACCATTCAACCACTCATCCCGTCCCACTGTCATTGTGATCACCCAGGCCTCGATCACAAACCTATTCATGTGCTTAAGTTCTCATATAGTTTAATCTACAAAAGCACATTCATGTTACACATTCGCAAAACACAAAGGTATACTCACAATGCTATTTATCAATTTCACACCAGTATGGTAAAATATTATGTGAGAGTAAATCTCGGCACAGGGACAGGAATTGTAAGTTTCTGGAAAGGAGCAGCTGCAAGAGTAGGTTAACTTTCACAAACAAGGAGAAGTCACAAACCTTTGCTGGCCGTTTACCACCTCTACTAAGCACCTACATTTACTTTACTAGGTATTAATGAAGTGGCGGTAACACTCCTAGAAACTGGTATGCTTTTTGGAGAAGCAGTTTCTCCCCATGTAAAAAAAAGATGTACACATGAGTAAATGATGACGTATGCCAGTCCGATAGGATTCACCAAACAATTCCACAGCTACTTCTGCGAATCTGTAACTGACGTGAACTCCCAGGAGGAGTTGTGGAATGCTTTTGATTTCCACGAAAGACTTAGATCTACTCCGAGGTTAGGAGAAAACCTGAAGGAGTGACTTTTTGCCTAGTTTTTGTTAATTGGGTTCCCAGAGCCGACGCACTCTACAGACTCTTTGTGGTGATTGGAAAAATATACTGAGAAACACCTCAATTGAGAATCATATCAACTTTCTAAGGCAGTGAATGGTGGTATCCAAGCACAACTTTCAGCTCTCCGTTGTCTTAGTTATACATGTTCCCATTTTTTTCAAATTTAGGAGCGATATAGCCCTAATTTAATTTTCCAGAGCAGACATTTAAATCTATGCACCTCAAATTGACTGACGTGGTGATGTCAGCTCCCACATATGCATAATCTCTTTCTGTTTTGAGCTACCTTTAATGCACACGTCCACTGGATACCTTGATTTTTAAAGAGTAGAAAAGTACAACATTAATAGAAAAGTCAGTATATGAGTTAGTTATTGTGGGAGGTACTTTCTGGACAGGTTTGTCTTCAAGTCTTTCTTGAACAATAGTAGATATGAATTCAGTCTGATGTGATCCAGGATAAGAGTCAATCATCTGGAGTTCAGACAAGCGAATGCTGGTTTACAATCCTGCTTTTTTAGGTGTAAGAAACGTCTTGCTTTTTGTGTTTCTTCTGGCTCCTTGCATATCTTTCCCTCTTGAAGTTCAATAATAGTACTCTGACATTTCTGTGCCATCGCTATGCACTTGAAGCCTAGTGGCTGTAGCCATAAACTTAGAAATTTGGAATAGAAAAGAGGTTAGTGTAAGGAGCAAACATTCCAACAGAATGACAAGTTCATACAAACAAAAAACAAGACTTCTTGTCAATGTATTGTCGTTCATTGCAGATTTTTCATTGTATAAAAAGTTAACAATAGTGCAAATCTATAAAGGGGCAAAAAAGCTGGAGGCTTCATGTAGTGAAGTTTTTTGCAGTTGCAAAGAATTGTGAATCAGGCTTTGTAACTGCAAAACACTTTTTCAAAATATACGAACCCTTTTTTTGCGTCAGAACGGCTGCCCAACTAGCTACAGGAGTTTTACAACCCTTTCCAAACTGCAAACAGGAGGGTGTGTGAGAGAAACACACACCCTCCACTTCGCGAGTTAAAAAGGATTGCGACCTCAATTGTGGCTGTGAACCTCTGAAAAGTTAGCACCTTTAAAGTGCAGGTGGTAACTGATACTGCAAGCGGAAGCTGTTTTCTTTGTAGTGGTGGATAGCCTCAGAAGGAGAAGACATTGGTTCAAATGATTCATGGAACTACTCAACTACCTGTCTCACCCACCAGTGGATTTCCAAATGGATCAACATTTTAATGGACACAGACTGCTTAAAAAAATATTTCCCCTATGGAAAAGCAAATGCAGGAATGGTGGTCTGCTGTTGCGTGTAGGCCACCATTCCGGTGAATTGCATCAATTCACAGTGGTCCCAAAAGACAACCTGGCTAATTATTATTCATTAGAGAAGTCATTTTGTGACTCCATGCAAATAGGCAATTTAGGTGACAAGTTAATTTTATTAAGTGCTTACATAAAACCTTTAAATAGAAAATAGCAGGGTAACGCTTACGTTAATGGCAATGATAAAAACATGGAACAAAATGTTAAAAAGTTTAAATGCCTAATGTGTCCAATTTGTCCATAAAATATAAAACAACTTCAGTCTCAGGCTACCTGCTGGTAGTAAAGTGGCACTTCAGCTCAAGTTGCATAAGAGAGTTTGCTTAGGGGCCTTAGGTGGCTGCAGGGGTTATAGCACCAGATGAACTGGTGATTCTCTGATCAAGCCTAATCAGGTATTTTGTGGGCCTGCAACTGAGCTGTATGTACATCGCATTAAAACAAGCTAGAATCGTGGGCCTACAGCGGTGTAGTCCCCTCTGATTCCAAGCTGGTCTTAGAATAGATTTTCGGTCTTTTATATTGGCTTTACAAATGCAGATCTGATGGACCAAGGTCTCAGGACCTTTGCCACAGAGTCGACAGAGCTCTGTCATGCCGATACACTTCCATGGAGGTAGATGCAGACACGAAACCTCATTAATGATGTTTTGAACTATGCTTTGATGGCAATGCCCAGATATGGTTGAGGTGATAGCTTGGTGTAAGAAGCCAATGTGAGCCAAGCTTTCCATCTCCGTGCAAATGCCTCTTTATCTGCAAACAGCGAGCAAGTTTTAACATGCTTGTTGACTGAGGTCTTGATTTGGAAGTAGGTGGAAAATGTCTCCAATTGCTCTATCAGACCTAGTGATGCCAGGGAGCAGGCGAGGTATTCTCTGGCCGGAGAGTTGTCTCTGCCTCTGATTTCCGTCCATAGGAGATAGTTCAGGGTCTTGCTACTGGCTTCCTTTAGTTTGTAGCAGAGTTTGATGAAGACTCCTTGCCTTGTGATGGATTGTTTGACTATGCTGAATTCGAGGCGCAGCTGAGCTGGAGATTAGTATACTAAAACACACAAGATGATGGACGGAATGTTGCACATTGGCAAAACATTCACCCCCAGTCACAGATCTGGGTTTAATCCATCGTTATTTTGCTCACCACGCCACCCCAGTTCAGACATTGTCATATGCAAATCAGTCTTGACCCTGTGCCTCATGGGAACAGTCCAGCCCGAACTGCCAAGCCATGTCTTCCCTGGACCGGAATCAAGCATCCTAGGACCGGTTTCTGGCTATCAGCCGTCATCAGCCAGGATAGCTTGACTCCAGTGGCGTAGTGAGCACGGGACCCACGTCTGGGCATACCCTTCCCACATAGGGTGAACAGCAAAACACACAAGATGATGGACGGAATGTTGCACATTGGCAAAACATTCACCCCCAGTCACAGATCTGGGTTTAATCCATCGTTATTTTGCTCACCACGCCACCCCAGTTCAGACATGGCCATATGCAAATCAGTCTTGACCCTGTGCCTCATGGGAACAGTCCAGCCCGAACTGCCAAGCCATGTCTTCCCTGGACCGGAATCAAGCATCCTAGGACCGGTTTCTGGCTATCAGCCGTCATCAGCCAGGATAGCTTGACTCCAGTGGCGTAGTGAGCACGGGACCCACGTCTGGGCATACCCTTCCCACATAGGGTGAACAGCAAAACACACAAGATGATGGATGGAATGTTGCACATTGGCAAAACATTCACCCCCAGTCACAGATCTGGGTTTAATCCATCGTTATTTTGCTCACCACGCCACCACAGTTCAGACATGGCCATATGCAAATCAGTCTTGACCCTGTGCCTCATGGGAACAGTCCAGCCCGAACTGCCAAGCCATGTCTTCCCTGGACCGGAATCAAGCATCCTAGGACCGGTTTCTGGCTATCAGCCGTCATCAGCCAGGATAGCTTGACTCCAGTGGCGTAGTGAGCACGGGACCCACGTCTGGGCATACCCTTCCCACATAGGGTGAACAGCAAAACACACAAGATGATGGACGGAATGTTGCACATTGGCAAAACATTCACCCCCAGTCACAGATCTGGGTTTAATCCATCGTTATTTTGCTCACCACGCCACCCCAGTTCAGACATGGCCATATGCAAATCAGTCTTGACCCTGTGCCTCATGGGAACAGTCCAGCCCGAACTGCCAAGCCATGTCTTCCCTGGACCGGAATCAAGCATCCTAGGACCGGTTTCTGGCTATCAGCCGTCATCAGCCAGGATAGCTTGACTCCAGTGGCGTAGTGAGCACGGGACCCACGTCTGGGCATACCCTTCCCACATAGGGTGAACAGCAAAACACACAAGATGATGGACGGAATGTTGCACATTGGCAAAACATTCACCCCCAGTCACAGATCTGGGTTTAATCCATCGTTATTTTGCTCACCACGCCACCCCAGTTCAGACATGGCCATATGCAAATCAGTCTTGACCCTGTGCCTCATGGGAACAGTCCAGCCCGAACTGCCAAGCCATGTCTTCCCTGGACCGGAATCAAGCATCCTAGGACCGGTTTCTGGCTATCAGCCGTCATCAGCCAGAGTTTGATGAAGACTCCTTGCCTTGTGATGGATTGTTTGACTATGCTGAATTCGAGGCGCAGCTGAGCTGGAGATTAGTATACTGGCAAGACAGACTTAAAGAGTTTAATAATGGCGTTGTCCAGGGTGACAGC
Source organism: Calotriton arnoldi (assembly GCA_963921515.1). Taxonomy (NCBI): domain Eukaryota; kingdom Metazoa; phylum Chordata; class Amphibia; order Caudata; family Salamandridae; genus Calotriton; species Calotriton arnoldi. The sequence continues at coordinate 93,253 of CAWUFW010012917.1, forward strand.
GTCTCTCCCACTTAAAGCTTCGCTACCATTGGCAATTGTAGGAACAAGTGTGGAGGATCCTGTGGCTGCTTTGATGTGCTTGAAGGCGGCAGTGAGAACAACTGATTTACGGTGCATAAGCTCCAGATGTGATTTGAAAGAGCCCTGTCTGTCTACGAGCACACCCAGGTACTTGCATTCTTGTACCTCCTCAATTTTGTCCTTGCCCATATGCCACTGGCGTGGGCTTCGAGATGGTTTTCCCTGAATCATTATTTTAGACTTCTTTTGGTTGGCGTCCATGGTGTTTAAGTAAAAATATTGTGCTTTTGCCTCCAGAAGGCTTTGGAGGCCGATTTAAGTCCAGCTAAGAAGCACTAAATCGTCAGCATACATCAAGCATGGGAGTAGAGTATTACCCAGCTTCGAAGCAGGAGAACTAACTTGAGCTAGCCAAGGGGGCAAGTCAGCTAAGAAGAAGTTGAAGAGAGTGGGGGCTACACACACCCTTGCCTTGTTTTTTTTTGCGTTGGGACCTATTAGTACATATGTTGCATCCACTGCCTAATTTGTAAAATAATAAGTGCCAGGGCCCAAAAATTTGATGGTCCCCAAAAACGAGTGCCATTGGGCCCCACCTGCCACCACCGGCTCAAATGAAGTACTGGTTGCCACACAAATTACATCCCTGCTCTCAACCAAGTTAGTGTGAAATTTACATACCTCTTATTTGCAAAGAGGGGTAGTTTATCAGTCTCTAGATTACCAAAAGTGGCATGTCAATACTCTTTGTGGCTTGTGACAATTTAAAATAATAATTTGTATTTCTGTGGTACCATTGCATATTTAATTGGTAATCAATGTATTATTATCAGAAGGATGAAATGTGCTATGCTATATTTGAACCTGTGACCTGCAGGAAACCCAGATCTTAGAAGGATGAAATGTACTTTGCTAGATTTGAACATGTATCTTACAGGAAACCCACAGGTTTCAACTCCGTTGGCTGCTGATTTCAGCAGACATGGGCTAACACTTCGTAGAGTAGATCCACAAATAAAGACACACTGTTGACATGAATAACAATCCTTATACCAGCTCCACTGTAGTCAACCCCCTGATATCCTACCTGGCTTATCTTAATATCACTCACCATAGATGACAATTTTACCATATTTTTCACACTAAAGACCCCCCACCCTTGAGGATGGCTGTCAGAACCAGTTTGGGGGAACCAGTGCATACAGGGGCTACTAGCCTTCAACCGAGTTGATTGAGTCCATTTACCTTTGATTTCCTGGGCCTGTCCTACTGCAGACACTGACAACTGAACACCATGTACACCCCTTTGGCACTTGACCCCCAGGATAGTGAGGCGAGCAACCAAACGCTCACTTGGGGAGGTGGAGTGGGTTAGAGTCTCAGACGTTAGCAAATCACACAATATCACTCAATAACAGATTGTTTACAAGAAAAAGTACTTTAGTCTAATACTAGACAATACAACTCAAAGAGATTGCATAGAATACAAGAGTTCAATTGCTACAGTATTTCTAATGCTATGGAAATAATCTGAAGAATACAGGAAATCTAGACAGGTGTTGACTTACTGATGCTCTAAAAGAGGTTTCCTTTCTGGTCAGTGACCCGGAGGTCAGTTTTTTAATTTTTCCATCATCACAATCTGGAGATCCCCCCATAGACACACTGGTCAGATTTCTAACCCCCTGGTGCAAAAACTGAGTTTGATGCACCAATATGAATTACACATCCAGTTAGACTACAGCGCTTACACAATTCACTAAGCAATACAGTGTTGGGTAATGTTTTCTGGTCACAATTGGGCCCTTTAGATGATTTCAGGGACACTACAAAATTCTAAGCCATCTTTCTTTAATGAATAACACACTCAAAATAGCACTAAGATACACAGGTTAAGATTTTAAAATGTTTATTTCTAAAACCTAGTGCATAAAATATGGACGATTCCACACAGAACGCAAAAATAAATGCAGCATTGCCTGACATGGCCAGCGAATACAATATGATCAGTCCTAACATAGTACATTCCTAGCTTCCTAAAACCCTATTGCTACTTCTAAGTGTTATGCTAAAATTTAGCAGAAGAAGAAAATGGCAAGCCTATAAATCGAGTTTCTTAAGATGGATCGCACAGCATACTTTTCTTAGCGAGAAACTAGCTGTTTAGCTATTCTCTACATTTATTGCACACGGGGAGCGCGAGAGATGACCCACCTAGTTACGTTCTCCCATATTTATATCTACACACATCAAGAAACTAGGGGGCAGATTTACAAGCCCCTTACGCCACTTTTGCGCCGCCGTTGCGTCACTTTTGTGACGCAGCGGCGGCGCAAATCATGCGCCATGCTGCGGGGGATTTACAACGTGACGCATCTAGGGAGATGCGTCACGTTGTAAGCCCTGCGCCACATGAAACCTGCGTCAGGTTTCATGTGGGCGTGCCGGCGCAGGGGGCGTTCCTGCGCAGGAAGCCCCGCAAAGTGACGCAGTGAAATCTACAAGATTTCATGGAGTCACTTTTACGTCCCTGCTGCGTCAAATCCTTACGCCTGCTTCAAGCAGGCGTAAGGAGTGACGCAGCATGTTAGGTATAGGGCACCCCTGAGTAGTACTGGAGTTACGTCGCACTTGCGACACGACTCCAGTACTGCGCCACCCTTCCGCCGACAGATGCGTCACGCATCTGTTTATCCTTGCGCCATGATGCGCCGCATTGTAAATGCGGTGCATCTGTGGTGGCGCAAGGGTAAACTTGCGTCACGCATCTTCCCTGGCGCATCCCTGCTGATTTGCAGGGATGCGCCAGGGAACGTAAATCTGCCCCTAGGTATTTTGGGCAGAAAGCAAAAGAAAAGAGACAAGGGAAACAGTTGGAGACCCTACTGGGAAATTCAAAGATTTTGGGTTAGACGCCTCACCCACTAAATAGTGGCATGCTTCATCATCGGTGCCTATCCACTATCCATTATCAGCCCACCCAGGAATCCAGGGAAAGGTGAGGTGGGAGATCACTGTGAATCTATATGTCCCAACAGCTCATGCTGTAGGATCTCCAATGGCAGATCAATGAGGGTGAAAGTTCATGGATGGACTTTTTGCGCCCGGGCAACAGTTTAGTCCTTATCATCAACTGTGGATTTGCAGTTTAGATTTCTTTGGCACAACACCTTGGGGGCACACAAGCACCCAGACAGACCATAAGTAGGTCCATGCAATTGGGGCTCCACACAGTCGATACCAGCAACACCAGAGAGCTCTCCCAAGCCAGGGAGGAGGGTCCAGGAAACCGCATGGCCGAGTTCATGGCAACCAGGGACAGACATCATGTAGCAGGGGCTCACCACAGTCTTCTTGCAGTGCTGCGCTCCATCTTAGCCCACTTCAGTTGCTTGAGTCAATCCGCTGCTCTGGGCATCTCCATCGGGCAGCTAAGAGTGGGCTTTTCCTCTGAGCAGATACCTCCAGTACTCCCTCGGTTAGCTAGAAGGCAGACTTCTTTTCAGACAGTCCCACACGGATTCCAGTAGCCTGCCCTGCAACCTTCATTTAAGACACTGTCAACACTGCCAGACTTGTGATATCCAGTGAGGTGATGGTAGTCATGCCCGTTCGGGAATGGGCCCTCCAGACAACAGAGCCCGGCTCTGAGTCTCAAGGTCATAACTAAAACAGTCCTCTGCATACTTGCATGATGGTTATGTGCACTGAGGACAGAAAAGGTCAAAACACACCTGAAACTCACTCTTGGATAAATCAGAGCAAGGGTGCATACTTGTAACATGATAAAGGGGAAACTCTCATCCTTACAATTGCAAATATCCTTCTCTCTCTCTCTTCTGAAAAACACTACACACTGTACTCCAGAACATCACCTACCTCTTAAAAGGAACCTCACTGCAAATAAATCATATGCTCTCCTACCTAAAAGACTTTGTTCCAAATAATTCTCTAGTTACTCTTCTATCCCCCACTTGCCTTTTCGAAAAATATCATATTCAGCATTACTTTTATCAAGGTATATGCCAGGTAAATAAAAGCCCATAATGTTAATATTTTTCAGAGTTTCGCAGCTTTTAGCCTTTCTCTGGCAGACGGCATGCGACTTGTTCTCGCAATGATTTGTTCCGAGTTTGCTGATAGGAGGAGATAATTGCAGGTTTAAGCGTTTCAGATTCCAGAATTCTATGAAAATGACCATGTGATGGTTTTCCAAACAAGATAGTATGTTCTGCATAGCAATATGAAATTGATTAGCGAATCCAGACGGTAGCCGCAGCAGGCACTTGCCTCACAGTTTGTTTGGTTTCTCGAAGCCAGATGTACATTGGGTTAGAAGGGATCAGAATAAACCACAGACATGTAATTTTTGGTGTGAAATAGGCTGCTTTATTGAAACAGGGGCACATCACGTTCAATCTCTTGCCTTACAAACTATCACCTAACTATACAAGTTACCTAATATTACTAGCCCCCCTCCCCTAAAATTCCCACCCCAGCACAAATATCCTACACCTATCCACATCCTACTCTGCTGGACAATTTAAATGGTGACCTTTAAACTCTCCCAACTCGTAAACTACATCTAATGGCATCTAACTATCTACAATCCTACAGCATAACTTTTAACTGTTACTGCCTTGTCCAGGTGTTCTTCCTCAACGCCACCCCTTTATCGTGGTTCGCCTATGTCAACAACAATAAACTTTAACTAAAAAAACATGCAATTTATAGGCCAACCGCCCGCACCTGCTTCCAGCGACAATCAAAATACATAAACAAACCCAAAACCCTGTGCAGCTGTATCCAACAAACGGCCGCACAAAAAGAAAGTGGGATGCCGAATGATAATAAAATCCAAAATCACAATGAAAGAGGGAAGGAGGGTGAGGAAAACTTTGCCTATACTGCTCCTTCAGCCACCGTGTCACCTTTCCCTAAAAGGGTGGCTGGAGGAGGTAAAATGGCCACATATATGCTTGGGCTATGTTGCCCGAGATTAGCCCAAATAAGGCCAGGAGCGTTCCACTTCCCCCAATCATCTTGGAGGGAGAGGTGGCGGCACTTCCATGGGTCGGCTTCTCCCCCAAAACCCATTGTGTGTCAGTGTATTGCTTCATGCCAAGAAGGACAGTCTTTTCGGTGATAATGCGATGTTCAAAGGGCATATAGTTGGTACTCTGTGTCCTCCTTCTAAAAAACTTGGGCCAGATTATGCGTGTCTTTGATTCCAATTTTATGTTGAGTTTTTACATTCTTCTCTTGTGTAGGCTCTGTTTCAACAGACTTTTAGCCTACTTATTGCTGAGGTTGGCTACTCTGGTGCATTTAACAAGTGGCACAATATATTTAATATAAAATGCCTCCATTTATTCTAGATAGAAAGATATTCAGGAGTACCTTGACCTAGATGTGGCAACTCGACAAATGATGCGGGTTTGCCCTTGTCATAATCTTTAAAGGTGAGAAGCCATAGACCTTACCGACTAAAAAGTATATTAAAGGGCTTGTTTGTAATAAAACCCAATCTGCACTTTTTAAGCCTAGGTTGTTTTATTTTCATTTAATAGTGCGATTACTACGGTGAAAGCAGATTTCAATAAATTAATCAAGATACAGTGACAAAACAACAAACAGGTGGGATAATGTAACTTTATCCTTGATATTTCCACCAAAAGGAAAATAAGGATGAACCACTTTATTAAAGATCCTTTTAAAAGTTCCATTATATATCTCTTGTAGAACTTCAAATAACGCCAAAACTGCCAAGGAGTACGATAAATTAGCAGTACAGACCTTGGGAAACCAAAACAGCCAAACCATACAGGTGGGTTGTGATGTGTCCCATTTGATTTATCCTCCTGGGTATAGTATAATAAAATGATTTGTGGCCTGGACTCTAATATTATGTCCCCATTTCTAGAATCAACTAGAGTGTCCCCAAAATTAATAAGAGAAGACATGTGGGAGATTCATCCCTTCTGCCAATTAAAAGGGCTACAGTATTGCAATTCAAGGTATGTTGCATTCAAGTCTGTCTCCCAGCAGCTTGACAAAACATATGGGATCAGCCCAATTTTGGGAATCAATAATGTTGTTAATTTTATAAAAATAACATAGCAGATTTACCAGATATTTGCAGTACCGTATATTAGGGAAAGAGGATATATTTCTGAGTTGCTAAATGTTATTGTGAATCATGTAAAAAGGAATGCGCATTGTGTCTAATATAGCTTTTTTTTGTATTTTCATACTGTTTATCTAGATTTTTATAATTGAACTATTGTCCTGAAGAAGGTGACGAACCACCTTAAACACCAAAACGCCGCGTCAACAGTTTGTTCTTTGTTTTACAATAATGTATTTTATTAAAATGTCAAAATATTGACCAATGTTTTTAAATTTAGGCACACATTTTGTGCTATACTATTATATGAATAACAAAAAGAGTTTTTTAAATAAAAATTGATTTATATAGCATTCCTTTTGAAATTGTATGATTTGTTTTTGTATACACTTTTCTGTATTGTGTTTTTTATATACATGTTTGTAAGTTTAGCAACCTGGAAATTGAGTAATTGAGATTTGATCACGGTTCTGCTATATCTGGTCTGCTAGTTGGATTATAGTTTTTTCAGTTGATAAACAGTGGGAAAAGGGAACTCTTTGTTGTCTAAGCATTTAACAAGTGCTTCATAGCCGGAACTGAGATGAGCTTTGCACAAAATAGTTAGCATTGGGTCTTCGAGATTGATTTGATGCATTTAACTGCCTCTGAATGCCACAAAGGAGGGTAGCATTTGCTGCCCTTTCTTCTATTGTTAACACACCTCATTCGTCTTCAGACATCAGCAGTCCATTCAAATGGAGACCTCCAGATTACCTCTTCACCCCAAGTCACTGGTATGGTTTCCAAGGATTCCATCTATCCCTGGTGGTCCACCAATATGGCAATATGTATATATATATATATATATATATGTTTATGGTATTTCTATAGTGCAAACCAATCCAAAAGGCAGTGGAGAGCTGTAAAGGGTCAAATACAAACATAAAGTCAATGAGTGATACGAGAGGTAGCTGGTTGTGTGCTATTAATGCAGTGCGATGTAGTGTTCTTTAAAGAGAGGAGCCTTCAAATCTTTCCTAAATTGGAGCATTACTGGAGCAGATCTGATGGATATGGAGATGTTGCTCCAGATTCTGGGTGCATAGATGGAAAAGACCGGCTGCCTTATTTATTTATTTTTTGCACATTTTAGTCTGCATTCTGACGGTGACCTCAAGTTTCCTTTCATAATGTGTTAATGTTATGTGGCATGCATCATTAGATTTCCTGCTTCACCTAATCATGAATATCACCTGTGTACCTCAATTAAGTACAAAAAGCCATTCCTAAAGCCTGAACAAAGAACAAATTGAATGTAAATATGAAACTTGAATGCTTAATTCTCTCACTCGCAAAGTTGCACCAAGGTCCTTTGCCTTTACGTTGACTTTGTACTCCCCAACTGGTGGCTGACCTGCTGATCACATCACGTTTTCTCCTTAGACATCTATGGTAGCTTTCTCACAGGTTGCATTAGCTTCACCGTTTAATGCATCCTTTATAAAATGTTACTTTAAAACAAGCCAAAATATCTGTCCAACTGGTGACTAATATGTGAGCAACCAGAGATATTCCCTCATCTAGATGAAGATCCAGAGAGCCAACAAAAAGAGGATTTTGGAACCATCATTTTCATTCTACACACCCAAACTCTAGAATGACTTCACCATTTCTACAAGGGTTTCCTCTTCCCCGTGCCCTTTCAGTAAAGAGATCACCCCATATAGCTTTTATTTTAGCAGCCGTATTAGAGTACAACCATATTATGCTATCAGCATGTGCACGGCAGACATCTATTAGGCCAGCCTTGTAGAACTTTCAACTGCCTGGGATATGCATTCCAAAGAGATTCTGTGACATTTTGGAAAACAAGAATGGGAGGTATCATAAAATTAAGCGTTTTGGATATTTTGCTCTGGTCTATCTATAAGGCTATGAGGGGTCATTGTATGGCATGAAGGTTAATCATAGTGTTAAAATCATAGATATTTAGAAACAAATTATTAAATTCACAATGCTTACCTGATAATTTGAAAATAACAACTTGGAATTTGCTTTATTTACTGTCACAGAGAGCAATTTGCTCCTGAAACACCTAACCTTCAAAGGGCTTGAGCCCTGAGATTCAAGAGATTTTCTCTCTGAGATTTCTACTGCCTCAGAGTTTCCACTCTCAAGTGCATGATGTTACGTGTGGATGGGAATTCTTCACTCGTTCATGTGGACTTAACAAGCAACAGATCTAACCATCAACATAAGAAGAGTGGGGAACTTCAGTTTTTTATCGTTATTGTCTCAGTGCTGATTGGTTAGATGACCAAACGCATAAAAAGTATTGATAAAATGATAGGGGATCGAAAAAAATGAAAAATTGCAGGGACAGACATTTTCCTTTTGAGGCAAGACAAAGAGGAGAAGCAAGTGCCTACATTTTTGTTTCGCATTTGTGTAGGGAGGGCCATGTCACCATGCACCAAGGGCAAAGTGTCCTGGAGCAAATATATGTTACATTCTAAAGATCCCTAAAGTGAATAAGAGAGATCTCTGATGCCATGCCAAAAGCAAAACACAGCGATGAAAAGTGAAATCTGCGTCTTTGGCACCACGTACGGGTATTTGGAATTTGCAATATCTAATCCTGAGTTCATGCTGAAAATTTGCTCTTTCTGTTAACATGTTTCAACCTCGAGTTTTCAAGAAAGAGTGTTTAAAAAAAAACAAGCATTGGCTAATCTTATCGTTCATACTCCGGCCTCACTGATCTCCTCCATCTCTTATTCCTGCTAAACTAATCCGAGATTGAAGCATAGATTCGTGCTGCACCCACAGAGCTGTAGTGTAAAAGTTGTGTAATTGTGGGTATTGTTGTTATGGGCCCACCAGGAGTACACAGACCATCTCCACTGAGCTCCTGAATGTGAAGACCATGAATATAATCTTCCATGTTGTTTGCATGTCAATTCTGTTAATGTTTTGGTTTTGTTGAAACAATAACACTGCTTTGAGAGAAGGAGGATACCCTAATTCCTAAAGCATTAGGTTGCAAAATAGCCATCCTCAAATTTCCCACATTGATGGCATTTCTGAGTGGAGATGGAGTGGGACACACAGCAAAGCCTAGCTGTTGCTCTGCATTCTTTACCCCACTCATTGCATCGACCCCACTGATCGGTGTGACCACGAGGACTGAGGAGAGCAGGGTTTGTTTTATCTACCCCACTGATCGGTGTGACCACGAGGACTGAGGAGAGCAGGGTTTGTTTTATCTATTTATTTATTTATTTATTTATGCGTTTTTATATAGCGCGGACTTTACCCGAGGGTGTCAGAGCGCTTCACAACAGAAACAGCAGCATTACATAAGGAGGAGGATACACATGAGCATAATACAAAGGCAAGCGTTACATTGCATGAGGAAAAAGTGACAATTGTGCAAAAACAACCAAACCAAATACAAAAAGAGGAATAAGTTCCAAAAGGAAAAAGTGACAGGTGTGCATGAAACATGGGGTACAAAATACAAATAGAGGTATAATACTGCAATTAGTGGCAGTCACTAATGACACACTGGGAAGGCACTTCTATAGGCTTGGAGTACAGAATTTCCTATAGTGGAAGAACTTCCTTGAGGTAGTAGAGAGGGCGTGAATTCAGCAGGGGGTACATGGGGTACAGAATATATGATACATGGGGTGCAAAATACCACTAAAGGCATAATACTGTAATAAGTGGCAGTAACTCAAAACACACTGGGAAGCACTTCTATAGGCTTGGAATACAGAATTTCCTATAGTGGAAGAGCTTCCTTGAGGTAGTAGAGAGGGCGTGACTTCACAGGGGACTTGTAATGAGGGGAACACGCACATAAAAACCAACACAACACACAAAATAAGGAATGAACAGACAAAAATACAACTTTACACTGACGAGCGAACTTCCTAGAGGGGCCTGAGAACGAACGTATTAGTTCTGGAAGTGTCTTTGGAAGAGAAGAGACTTGAGGTCAGCTTTGAAGATCCGGGTAGAGGAGGTGGCACGGAGCAGTGGGGGAAGCGAGTTCCAGATTCTCACCGCATTGCCCGAGAAGGATTGAGCCACCAGAACATGGACTTCTATTGGAATTCTCCAGGGCATATTATCAAGCCCATTATCGCCGCTTTAGCGGCAGTTTTCTGCCGCTAAACCGGCGATAATTTTTAACGCCGTTCTTGATAATATGCCCCTGAGGAGAGTAGGGTTTGTTCTCTTCTCTGAATAAACAGGGAATCCGTCTTCAAACTGATGAGCAGTTGACGCTTGCATAATGCATTTATTCTTTGGTTAAGCATCAACAATTATTATCTTCTCACAGCACAAAGGAGAGTTTTGATGCAGTAAGAAATTGTTTACTAACAACGAAATGGAGAACATCTATTTCTTTGCCTCGATATATCTCCCTTGTCACCTAATCAGAAAGAAAACTGAATGAGTGTTTCTGTTGCTACAAGTGTTTCTAGCCATTTTGTAAAAAGCAAAAGAATTTAATCGTTTTCATCAAAATGGTCACATTCCCAAACATTTCAAAAGGTTCAGTCCTAACACTCAATTAACTCACAGGAAGGCCATGTATGACGTGTGGTATTCCAGTGCCCATGCGAATCATAAGCAGCAGGCACATATAGAGTAGCACCACTTATGTAGATTGTGGCTTGTGCTGACCATTCCCTGACACTTCTCAAAAATTCCAACAGAGGTAAGTTAACCAATCAGATCACCACAGAAGCTCAGGATGTGGAACTGCTTGGTTCACCCCTTCGGATATTTCTTCTATTCAGAATGGGATCAAAACCCAGTTTTCAAGCTCAGAGATTTGCCAAGGAGAATACTTAAATAATTGCAGGTGCTAAATTGGTTTCTTTCTTGAACACCCTGGCATGACCCATGAATATGTGACGTGTTGTTGCCATGGTTGCTGGCAAGAGCAAGAGGAGATAGCTATAGCCAGATTATGGATTGGTTGCACAGCTCTGTTGTGTGTCAAGAACGACTGAATGACTGAGTTTACTTTTCTACTAAGGCAGCTGATCTACCCGGATCATGTTAATATAGTGTCTGATCTTGGCGGGCCACATTTCCAATCTGCCCCTAGTCTCAGTCCTAGGGTGCATCAGGTAGGGGTTCTCCCGGTTACTGTAGCTACAGCAGACCTGTGCCTAAGTGATTCTTCTTCAAGATCCTAGTTGCTGATTCAGCTTTCTTGTTCTGTGGTGAGATGATGCACACTCTTGTAGCGCAACACTGTGCACCCTGTGAGGTGAGCATACAACAGCCTATGTTTGTGTGCAGTGCTTAAATACTGAATATTGATTCTAACGCCTAAAGTTTCTCATACAGAAAATGTTGCCTGTGTTATGTGCCCATTGTATTGTTATGAAATGGTTTGCTACTTAAGTGGACCAATCTATTTGCAAAACAGGCCATGAACTAATTTAGTATCCCTGGCACGAAATAGCAACATAGGGATGTTTCCTATGTCTGTTTGCTCTTGAGAGCAAGTTGGATAATAAAAGATGTGGGTACTTTTTCTTGGTGCAGAGACACCATGTTCCATCACTGTAGCTTCCCATCCTATTGGAATGTAATATTAATATTATTGCATTTTGTTCCAAGCATTTTTCTTAATGGCCAACACATGCTGACCCTCTTTTCCTCACACAAAGAGAATGGTGAATCAAAAACAAAAACGCAAGGGAGAATAGAGTGAAATTTTCATGAAACATGTATACCTACTAGACATACCCAAAATATCACAAGCTTTAATGCACATTAAAGCACCATAACTTGAGGATCACTATCGTTGTCTGTGCATATTATCCAAAAATGTATTGGATGAGTTTCTAACATTTTCTGAATATATTTTTCGGAATTTATTGTCTGCACGTGTTCTGTATTTTACAAATATGAAAGAAAGATTTTGCATTTATTTTTAATTAATTATCATATATTGAATACATATTGAATACATATCTTCAATTAAATTATTCTGAAATGTTACCTGTTACCTCCTTAAAGGTTGTCTAGTTTGGAACAAACTATAAAACATCTCCTCATCTTTAACACATATACTATCAGTCTGACCATCTTCCACGGGATAGGTCCACCTGGCCTCAACACTGACAAAGGCCTAGAACAATGTTGGGAGCATCAATAGTCATCAGAGGGCCACCGGATATGTTCTATCTATTGTTCTATCTTACTGCATTATAAAGGACCACCAGAGAAGCACTTGTATTGAAGATCTGATAGGAATACTCTAGGATATTATTACAACCATTCCCTTCCCGAGGAAGTGATACCCTTCAGAATACTCACTAACGGGACCTTTGTACTTTACACAGCTCTTAAACTAGTTTTTTTCCCAGGTGTTTTCTTTGACGCAAGATAAGATCAAATGTTGCTGTCATAAAAAACGAAACATTTTGACAGGATACTTAGAAGGGTCAGAATTTGTGTCCCCACAAGACATTTTGGTATTACCTTTATCAGCCAAGCATTTGAATATATGTGGCTGAAAACAAGTTAGTTATATAATTGATTTTATGATGATTACATATTTATTTTTGAAATGTTTGAAATTGTCTGTTTTTCATGTTTAAGGCATTTTACTACTTTTACTTTTGCTTTGATAAAGCATAAAGTAACTAAATATATTTTGCCTATACAATGTAACAAGTGTACTTTTGAAAATTAAATTATTGTTTCTTTTAAGAAGACTAGCACAAGGTTAATTTGAGAAGCAGAGAATGTCTTACAAATAAAAAACACAGAAAAAGCTAAATAATTCGATCATTAGGTGTTACCCTGAAAGCAATAGTGGTTAATGTGCACTCTAAATGTGCTACCAACCAAATGCTCTTTTGCGCTCATATAATAAGTCTCAAACTAAAGAAACACAATCTAAAGTCATTCAGTCCCATCTCAAAATGCACCCCAAAAGGCACATCATGCATCGTAAAAAAAAACATATATGATAGAGAAAAAGAAAAGAAATCACCTGTTTCCCTGGAGCATGTCCACATATCATAATATTCCGCAAAAGTTTGTTCAATTAAATCGGGGTGAACAGTAATTACCCAGGTGTAAAGAAATGCCTCTTTTTGTATGGTCACCCTAAGTTTTTCAACATATGCTGCTAGTTTTCTATTCTGAGAGTGCACTTATGCCTGCTAACCAGACCTCAGTGCCAGTGCCGTTACCCTACAGTGTATGTCGAATTGGCTGTACCCAATTTCAAATGGCTAACTTACCTGTAAGTCCCTAGAAAAGGGCACCAAGGGCAAGTAAGTTAGAAGGGTACCCCAGGGCTTGCAGAACTGATTGTTCCACCCTGGCGGTTCCCCAAATAAAACAAGTCCCCCAGTTCCCCAGGACATGTGTGTAAGTCACCCCTCTGGCATGCCAACCAAGCCCTAAAGGCAGGGTGCAAAATATGACACAGGCAAGACATGCACTTTACATATCCTACAGTAAAACAAGCGAAACAGCTCATTTTAACATGGAAAGGCTTGGTCGCCAAATTGGCGACTACAGGGTTACACGCTGACCTCTCAGCTGTGCTAACTCCTGAACTGTACGACCAAAGCAGGCATTCCAAGATATCAAACAACTCATTACATTAGCCTGACTTGTATCTCAAGTTGAAATTAATGTAACTTGTTGCACTTTGCAGCTTTAGCAAAATTGCCACTTTGTTGCCTTTAAAACCTCTGTGCCTTCCTGGGCACACATGAAGCCTGCTACATGAGACAGCTTTCTGCCCTCCTGCAGAGACGTGTCAATGATTCTCAGGAAGGAGAACAATGAGGGGTTGGATCAGGAAGGAGAACATTGAGGGATTGGATCAGGAAGGAGAACAATGAGGGATTGCAGTCCAGGGAGGTGTCACCTCCCTCCTGCAGGAAGCCACTTGAATGTTAGCCCCAAAATGCAGGCTCCAAAGTGAAGCCACCTATCCAGGGCACATGTTAAACACCAGGGGGAAGGGCTGCCCCAATGTTGAGGTAGACAGGCTAGAACGGGATGCAGAGAGGGAAAATCAGTTGTCAAACCAGTTTCCATTGGCTACCAGCGGCATCCTACCTGGAGGGCACTTTCCGAGCACAAAATCTGAAAATCAAGGGCCTCTACGACAACTTCAATGACCAGACACCTGACTCTGAAACCACTCCCTCCTCCAGCAATGCTAGGCAGCCCACCATCTCCTCCTGGACCCCAGCAACCACCGAAGACACCACAGCGACCATGAAAGGCATCCACTCAGGAGCCCCCACGGACCCCTGCCCCCCGCACATCTTCCACAGAGCCGCTGCCGCCATCGCACTGGAACTACGAAATACCATCAACGCCATCTTCGAAACCGGCATCTTTCCCAACGACTGGAAACGCGCAAAAGTCAGACCCCTACTCAAGAAGCCCTCAGCAGATTCCACGGACCTCAAGAACTACCGACCCATCTCCCTCCTCCCCTTCGTGGCCAAAGTCACCAAGAAGACCGTCAACGTCCAACTAACGAAATTAATCGAAGAAAACTCCATTCTCGATCCCTCCCAATCTGGATTCCGCAGAAACCACAGCACTGAGACCGCTCTACTCGCCGACACAGATGACATCCGCACCCTCCTCGACCAAGGACGCACCGCAGCCCTGATCCTTCTCGACCTCTCTGCAGCCTTCGACACCATCTCCCACTGCACACTCACCGCCAGACTCCACGACACCGGCATACAGGGAACTGCCCTCGACTGGCTCCGCTCTTTCCTCACTGGTAGAACCAAAGAATCATACTTCCACCCCTCCTCTCCGAACCCACAGAGATCAACGGCGGAGTACCCCAAGGATCATCGCTCAGCCCCACGCTCTTCAACATCTGCATGGCCCCCCTCGCCGCCATCGTCAGACACCCAGCTCATCCTCTCCCTCGCCAAGGACCCCCCTCACCACCAGACTCAACTTCCAGGAAGGAATGAAGGATGTCGCATCCTGGATGAACAGCAGCTGCCTGAAGCTCAACTCGGAGAAGACAGAGGTCCTCATCCTCAGACCCTCCCACTCTGCATGGGACAACACCTGGTGGCCCACTGCCCTCGGCAACCCCCCCAGCCCCACGGACCATGCCCGAAACCTCAGCATCATACTCGACTCCTTCCTCTCCATGACCCGACAGGTCAACGCCGTCGCCTCCACCTGCTTCAACACCCTCTGCATCCTCCGAAAGACCTTCAAATGGATCCCCCCCGAATCAAGAAAGACCGTCACCCACGCACTCATAACCAGCAAACTGGACTACGGAAACGCCCTCTTCACCGGGATCAACTAGTCTCTGCTCCGCAAACTCCAGACCATACAGAACACCATAGCCAGACTCGTCCTCGGCATCCCTCAACACGAACACATCTCCCAACGCCTGCGTAACTTCCAGTGTCTCCCCGTCGAGAATAGAGTAACTTTCAAGCTACTCACCCACGCCTACAAATGTCTCCACAACACCGGACCCCAATATCTCAATGATAGAAACTCCTTCCATCTGCTGACCTCGCCCTCGCCGAACCCCCGCGCATCCGCAGAGCAAGAACGGGTGGAAGAACCTTCTCCTACATCGTGGCCAAGACCTGGAACAAGCTCCCGATCAACATCAGACGCGCCCCCACCCTGCACATCTTCAGGAAGAGCCTCAAGACCTTCGACTGACCGGAGCTACCCCCCCCCAGTGCCTTGAGACCCTCATGGGTGAGTAGCGTGCTTAAAACTTCCTGATTGATTGATTGATTGAAAGAGGGCACCTCTGGTACCCAGACCTCAGATCTCAACCGACTTGGAAGAAGGATCGAAGGAGGACTGCCCTGCTGAACCGAAGGACCAGCAAAGAGAGGCTGCTCTGATGAAGATTGCACCTGCTGCACCCGGTGGCTAGTGAAGGCAGGGACTGTGCCCGCTGTGTCCTGCTCAAGGAGAAGATGTCTCCAGAGCCCAGTCAAGTCAAGAGAACTCCAAGGGCAAGCTGACTGGCCTCTTGTTCGCAGCACAGGCACACAACAGCTGAAGAAGCCTACAAGTTGGTAGCCCAAAGTCCTCAAACTGCTACCATCGCCAGGTTGTAGCATCAAGGACCTAGACCCGATGCACAGAGTTGCACCCGAGTTCGTTGAACCCAGCAGTGCTGTCGGAGAGTTGCTGGCAACCTCAGAACTTGAGTTATCATCTGAGGAAGGATTGGCCTGTGATCGCCACAGAGGGGGACTGGTAATCCAGTGGAGACTGGACAAGTGGTCTTTGTGGGACGTCGACCCTGCAACCAGGACACCCTCACCATCTTCGTCATGGACCAAGGAATTCCTGCAGGAAGTCCCCTGTCAATCGCATCACATCCACAGGGTCCTTAGAGTATCTTCAGAATCCTTCATCACTTGCATCAGGATCACTTCATAGGAATCCATTGCAACATGGATAAAGTGCCTGGAATTGCTGAAGGACTGCTTTTTTTGTGAAGGTAACTGTTCTTGAGGACCTTCTTGGTCCCCTTGACTAGCTTCCTGCCACAGTTAGTCGCCTCAAGTACTTCTTACCGACCACATTGACACATACCTGCATTTTATTTGAAAAAGTTTCTAATTGTCCAGTTGGTTGACTTTTCCAAGGCTTGTTCACGGTTAAGTGAAATTGCTTTGATTTATTTTTGCTTGTAAAATCAATATCTCTGGAACCCTTCAGTGGATCTTTTTCATTCTAGTGTCTAAATTCTTATAAAAATACAGTCTATTTTTATAAATTGGCATTGTATTTCTTGAGTGTTGTGTAAAATTCTTTTTGAATTGTTTTGGTGCTGTTTAAATGCTTAACACTTGTTCCTCTGTGTAAGCGTTGCTGCTAAGTGTCACAGCTCCCCAGGGTTGAGATGAGGATTTTACAGATGACACCAACTGGACTTAAATGAGTTGGTAAGTGTATTTCACGGTGAGGTCGCACAACCACACCATACAATACATCCCATTTCTTCACACCAGGGAATTGAGAAGATACATCATGACTTGGGCTCCACAAAATACTGTCATAATCAGTCATCTTGCAGTTGTATGTACAGTTTTATTTTTCCCACTAAAGTACTATGACCCCAGATGGCTTAAGATATCCCAGCAGAACATTTCAAATTACACTAGTCAATTAACTAGGTTCACCAGTCAGATTAGACAAGGACAATCCTCCCTCCCACTTCTTCCTCCCTTCCCCAATTTTGCTCGGAGTCATGAAGGGTAAATTTCAACCAAACCAATAAAATTCATTAGAAGTGAATAAGAGCATTTTGAGATTAATGACCACCATGGTGGCTGATTTGTAATGTAAATTTCAGATTTGTTCATGTAGATTTACATGGAATTATTTGAAATTTTTGGGAAGTCTTAAAAATGACAACAATAATCCTTGAAAGCAGAATTAGCTGCATCTTTCCAGGCGAAAGCACAATCAGCACAATCATAACAGTTCACACAAGCATACATCTGTCTTTTGTGTGTATGTGTAAATGCTCATCAAATGTTTATTTGAAAATGCTAACACTTTATGCCTGTAGAGAAAACATTTTCATCTTGGAAAACGTCTTCAGCCGCATCGCCACTAAATTTAGGGGAGTTCCCTTTCATTATCACAATGTAGACTGATTTACATGACTTTGGCAGCTATACATATTTGACCATATCAGGATGGGCGTGAGAAAAGGAAAAAAATGTTGACTACCCAAAACATATGTCTTTCGATGTGTTCACCATACATCACTGCTCACACTCCTTGCTCGCGTATTGGACCAGATTTAATCCTGCATAATATTACACCAATTATACCACACTGTTGTAATTGCACATGTGAGTAAATCATTTCACAAGTGGAAATTCACATTTTATTTATTACAGTCTTGAATTTACATGTGTAAATCATGCCATTTTCTCACCTAGTTTGTATTTATGTGCGCAAATGACTTTGTAAGTAAGCCCAACTGACCTTGATGATAATGACCAATGGCGTGGAATGCATTTAATAATTTAGAGGGATGTAATAGGATTTTGTATTTATGTACAAAATCCTGATATAAGAAAGGAAAAGTTTGAAGATAAGGTGTGTGAGAGTACTTCTAACACTCTTAAGTGAGCCTCATACATAGATGATCGCAGAAATAACCTTGATTTGTTTAAGATTATGCCTACTACGATTGATGGATGTTTCTAGATACAACCAGTATTTATATGGTCAGGTTGCTACCAAGGTTCTTTTCTTCTGATGAAGACCCCATGTGATTCATTATAAGGGGTTGAAACGTTGACTTGGGTGGGTTTCATCCATATCATTTATTATTGGACTATACAGATCTGAACTTTTATATTATCGGATGTTGAAAATAATTTGTTGTCCATTTTGGGCATTACCCATGTTTGTGCATATTGTAAATATTGCCTACACTTTATGTGTTAGATGCTTCTTTGGCTCACTTTTTTCACTCACACTGCACCGTCACTTGAAGCACCTACTTTGTATAAACTATCTTGATGATTTACTACTAAAAAATATATACAAAAATACTATAATCACAGATGAATATGTGGTATTGTTATTTATTGCATATTCTGACTAGGCCATCTGTACCACTGAGACATTCTTTAATGAATAGATGAATGACTCCGAGGGGAAAATTGCTTTTATTACTTGAGTTCCTTGGAATATTGGGTGCCTCATGTATTAGATGAGTGCTTTTATAGTCAGCTACAGAGGGCTAAAGAAAATGACCCATGAGAGCAGAGTGTTATAATTAAAAAAATAAAGGCATCTCAGAGCCCGAGGGTGTTGAAACGCCCCTATCCCCGCGGCTGTTGATGTGATTGTTAAACAGATAACAGCCACATGCAGGATCATGGCTGTTAAATGAACTGTGAAAGTAGGTTGAAGTCAGCCCCTGCTGCTACCCAGGCTCAGCTAAACTGATTTCCATCCTCCAGCCAAGCCAGATAGGTGCTGGAGCTGAGCAGCATTCCCCGCCCTCCTCTAATCTCCAGTGACACTGTGAGCTATGGGAGGAGGGAGGGGGGAAGGCTCTTGTGTACTCTGCTGCACAGGTCCTGCTTTCACTTTCCCATGCCCAATCCATTTATAAGGGGAGGCAGGAGAAAGAGAGAGGTTGTGGATTAGGACACTGTAATGTTGAGAGCAGCGGGACTATGCCTGGTTATGTAGGAGCTGCTTCGAGCGTCTGGGCACTACTTACAAATGACTCTCCTGCCTCAAGGTATAAATACAGGTTTGTATTTATTGTAAAGTATGAGCAAATAAGGCAAGCCCACCAGCTACCATCCATGCAGTTCAGCTTCAACTCCCAACTGCCTAATCTCCCCCAAGTTCTAGAGCTAGAACGCATGCAGCAGAATGTCAGAACGCCAGCATACGAACATTCTACATAACTTATTACCATGTAAAGCAAAATACATGAGAAGGAAGATCACATGAGAATACAAATCATAACAGGTAAAGTAATGTACATAAGGAGGAGGAGTACATGTATGAGGATACACCCTCTCCCTTCCTAAAAAATATCAATAAAACAATATAATTGGAAATAAAAACAACCTTATATAGAAGAGAATATACATACATTTTTACATATCAAATTCCTTCCAATATCCTGGTTTCTTGGACACATGACCACACCTAGTAGTGATCTCATCATTGTTCTAATGATGGTTCAGAGATATAGCTTGCTTATTGAGCCTAGAGCATGCAGCCAAATCAGAAGAACATAGAGAAAGATTAACACCACACATTTCAAGTTTAGATGAACTGGTATTTGGCTCATCTTGTTGTAAGCGCATTACAGAATCCTTATGCTGAGGAAAGTAAAAAGGGAACATATAATTTGGTACACTGCATTTTCTCATCATGCCATTTTTGTGATAATCATCAAATGGAATTAAATTTCGCTTTGCACACCATTGTCCATCTGCCATTTTTACTGATGTACAAGCAAGTTTGATAACCTTAAATGGGCCATTAAAGTGAAGTAAATTTTATATCTTCTAGATCTCATGTCTTTCAACATTAACCAAGTTCCCACAGCAATCCTCTTGTCACTCAATGAAAAAACTTGGTCATGGTATTTTTTCATTTTACTCTGTGAATCTTCTACCTTGAGTCTGAGTTTCTCCAAGTCCACTTGCTCATGCAGATCTTTGAAAAAAGATTTGTCATCTAACCGACTTGGACCCAAGCCCATACTAAAACCTCTACCCCTCGACAAAGAAAAAGGTGATACAGCAGTTATCCTGTGAGGAGTACTATGAGATGCCCACACTTTGTTTCTAACAAATTCTTCCACATTCATTTCACAAGTCTCAGCTGTTTGAATTCCTTCTTTAAGTAATCTATTCACTCTCTCCACAGCTACATTATAATTTGGGCTGTATAATGCTGCAGTGTAATGTTTTATGCCTTTGTTCTTTAAAAAAAAAAAGACTCAAATCTTTCCGATATCAATTGAACACCTTTATCCATTATAAATTTCAAAGGGTAACCCTGCAGAGCAAAAACCTTGTTTAAAAACTCAATTGCTACTTGCGTACTTATTTCTTTTGCAAACTCGTAATAGACCCATTTTGAAAAGTAACCAGGAAGTACTGTCATATACTTTAATCTGTCTGGGAGAATCAAAATGGGTCCAGAAAAGTTTAATGCTACTTTACTCCGTTAGCAATCTGGCACCAACAGTGTTTCACTCAGCTTCCAATGTTTGTTGGATAACAAATATTCTTCACACTTATCAACAAAGTCTTCCACATGTTTGTCCATATAGGGTCACCAGAAATGACGTCTTAACGTCTTCTTTGTGGCAGTAGTCCCTAAATGCCCGAAAGATGCCAAGCTAATAACTGTAGCTCTTAAATTCTTTGGTGGAATAAACTTTCCTGCTTGCAATAAAATACTAGATTCTATCGTGAGCTGAGATGACATCTGACAAAAACAATGTTGATCTCCTTGTAACTGTTTGAATAGTGGCCATCGCTTGTTGACAAAATCTACAACGTTAAATAAAATACTGCCAAATGCCTAAGCATTTTTCCACTCTTCCTCACTGATAGTTCCTTGGCACACATCAACACCAGCTACTATACATTCCAAGTCAAAACTTACAGCATCCTTAGTTTCTTCTCTTACCACCAAAGGCAATCTTGACAAGCAATCTACATGAACATTGATGACCCGTGGAATGTACCTGATCTCAAAATTGTACTCTTGCAGTTTCGAGAGGAAACGTATCAGTCTAGAAGAAGCTGCAGATAACCCCTTATCTCCTACTCTCCTACTAGGTACATCAAAGGCTTATGATCTGTGCATAATACAAATTTCATACCCCAAACAAACTTACTTTTCAATTGCTTTTGTGCACATGATAACTCCTCTCTTTCTAACGTACTATATGTTTTTTCTACTTCTGAAAGTACTCTTGAGGCAAAGAGTATGGCATGCTCTTCTGCACCCACACGTTGACAAAGGACTGCGCCTAGCCCTACCACACTGGCTCAATAGATATGGTACATTTTTAATTACTGATATATGTTTTCAAAGCATGAACACCGGCAAGTATATTCTTGATGTCAACGGATACTTTTTGTTGGTCATCCCCCAAACAAACGTTTCTTTTTTTCAAAAATGTTTTTTAAGTGGCTCCATGAGAGTTGCATATCCACCCACAAATCTTGCATTGTAGTCATTTAAACCTATAGATGGCTTTAAGTTTCTCCTTGTTGTTTGGACATGGTACATTTCTCAAGGCTTTGATAAGATCTTCTTTAGGCTTTATGCCTTTTGATGTAATACAATGACCCAGATATTCCACAGTATCAGTCAAGAATCTGCATTTGTCATGAGATACAGTCATTCCATGTTCGTTCAAAATGGATAACACTTTATCTAAAATACAGTTATGTTCAGTAATGGATTTAACAAAAATTAAAATATTGTCTTGAAAAGCTTGTACCCTAGGAACATCTTTTAAACAAACAATACATTAACTTCTGGAAAATGCTTACGGTGGTCGTTAAATCAAAAGGTAAGGGTAAATGCTTATAAGCTCCAAATGGAGTAATTAATGTGGTAAGTAACTTGGATTTCTCTTTCAAAGGCACTTGGTGATACGCAGCATTAAGATCAATATTACTTAAAAAGTTTGCTCCACCCAAAGGCGTCAATACCTCGTGAATATTCATTAGTGGATGACAGTACACAACAATATTTTTCTTTATATGAGTGTAAATCCGCACACAATCAAATCTTAGCATCTTTTTTTTTTAGCTATTACTACAGCACTTACCAATTCAGCTACATTCACAGGTTCAATGATGGTATCTGCACACAAAAGATCTGAATGTTTCCTCAGTTCATCTCTTATACATAAAGGAATATCACGCACTTTGTGCGCCACAAGTTTAACATCATGCTTTAAAATGATTTCATGTTCAAATCCCTTCATCCCATCCTCCTTGCCTGGGCACTACTTACAAATGACTCTCTAGTCTCAAGGTATAAATGCAGGTTTGCATTTATTGTAAAGTTTAAACAAATAAGACAAGCTCATCAGCTAGCATCCATGCAGTTCAGCTCCAACTCCCAACTGCCTATTCTCCCCCAACTTCTAGAGCTATAACGTATGCATGCAGCATGATATCAGAATGCCAGCATAAGAACATTCTACATAACGTGTTACCATGTAAAGCAATGTACATGAAACGGAAGATCACATGAGGATACAAGTCATAACAGGTACAGTCTATCCTCCTATGCACCCATACACGAACCTAGTTTAAAAGTAGCTGTAGGTGCTTCTAAGGTGTTTGTACAGTCTTAGGGTGTCATGTTTAGATCTGGCCTGCAAACAGCTTTAGCTGTCTTACCAGTCTCATGTAATAATAAAATCATAAATAAAAATATGTCTATATAGAGGGTCTTTGGGTCAGACTTCTTCATCCAGTGGTCCATTAAATTGTCATTCACATTTTGCTTCTGCTCACCACTGCATCCAGCATGGGGTAATGCAGCAATCTGCTTCAGCCATTGGATCTCTTGCACTGTGAGTGGTCGCATTTTAGCTGCTCACATGTACACCTCTGCCTAAAAGGTGGTACAGGTCAGTGTCAGGGTTGATGGGCCTTCCATTTTTCTCTTTTTATTAACTATTTTTTCTTTACATTCTATTGTAAATGCTTGCAAAAATGTTTAAAGAAACATTTCAAGCTTGTCAAGGCCGAAGTATGGGCTTTACCAATGATTTTATTAAAAGTGGCCTGCCTATCTCTTCTCTTATTGTGTGGAGCAGCTGTGTTTATTTCTTAATCACTGCCTTTTAAAAACTTAAAATCCTGTTGTGCATTATCACGCCCTAGACTGCCTACAGGGGCTACCCCAAATCTCTTTCAGCAACTTGTGACACAGATGGTGAATCTTGTATATAATTTTTTGCACTCCTACTCCACACTTCATAGCTTAAGCACATTGAATGTTAAATGATGTGCTATTTCTAGCACACACATTGTACTCAGACTGACACCCTGTGAAGGATGAAAAGCTAAGTGCGGCCGGTCACCCTGCGGCAGACCAGTGTGTAAGGAAAGCTTCCAATTTCCACAGGCCAGTGCCTTACAGAGGTCTTTATAACTATGACAAATACAAATCAGACGTGATTGACACGGCCCTAGAAATACCAGATGGCATAAACGTACTGTGAACCATTTCTGCCTACATTTTAAAAAACACATATCTCTGCAGGGGGTGCTTAACCCACTGAACTGTTTCATGACTCTTTTTTGTATAGTGGTGATTATAATTGTAATTCCAATTGTATTTATATTGGGCTTACAACCCCTGAAGAGGTGTTGAAGTGCTTTTTGGTGAGTAGCACACTACTCCGTAACCCAACAGTGGATTAGTAGAGGGAAATATACATCGTTATTGGGAGTGGTGGGAGTAGTAGACATGTGAGTCTGTTACTTGGATGAATAGGATAGAGGAGGGAAGAGTTTAGAAAGGATTATTTGGGAGTTCATAGCAGTAAAGAAGGCTTAGGATGAGTCAGAGAGCCTGTTTTAATGCTGCAGCAAAGCTCTGTAAAGGGGATGATCATTAAAAGAGTGAGGCAGCAGGAGAGTGGCAGGATGGCAAGAACTTGAAGATATGTCATGCAGATCGCTTGTTTAGCCATCACTAACTTCATTGCGGATAGCTTGCTGTGTTTGCAAAATCAATTTAGGCAAAGGTTATTTAAAGAGAATGCGTGATAAGGTGGTGCGACTCAAGGACCCGTAGGGCCCGGGGTAGAGTCGGTCATGTGTCAGGCAACACCAGATTTATATATACCAAATTTGCTGCTAAACAAACAGGCCTGTCTGATATTTTTATTAACTTACCAGGTATGGCAGGTTCACTTTTAAGTGCAGCCGCACTCCTATACATATATATGAAGAAATATTAAAAAATTAAAAAAGAGGAAAGTCATAGCCATTTACGAAATGCGCGTGGAGTGACTGCAGCTGAGGGAATGTTGGAAGTGTGAGCAGGCCATGTGGACACTGGCACAAGCTTCATTCAGTATGAAGAAAGTGGTGGACGAGGAGAGCTCCCATGGATGGGGAAGGAGGAGACAGGGTATTGAGTATAAGACCCACGGCGGGCATGAGCGGCCTGATGCCACTCATTCAAGTGCGTGCTCGATGTAGCTCCTGTCAGCCAACCCGAGTGACAGTGCACATGCATATTGCCTGATTTTCCAGGCCTTGCCACACGCTTTGTTCCACTTCAGATACAGGAGAGACATTCACATACAGAAATTTCCAAAAGACTCTGTCCAGCTAGTCACTTCAATGCTTTCGGTTCCAAAATAAAAAAATGACTTGTAGACCTAACATCCTGGATGTGGTATTCCCCCAAATTATTTGCCTTTATGTCCTAATTTTGCTGAGCCCATTTTTGCTGGTATTAAGACTCTGTGCACTTTAACCCTGCTAACCAGGGGTAAAGTGCATGTGCTTTCTCCCACAAAGATGGTAAAATTGTACTACAACTAATTGGCACATTTAATTTACTTGTAAGTCCCTAGCAAATGGTATTACATGTAATTATTGCCTGTAAATTAAATGCTGCTAGTGGGCCGCAGCACTCATTGTGCCACCCACTAAAGTTGCCTTTTAAAGCATATCTCAGGCGTGCCACTGCAGCCAGTTGTGCAGATTAAAACTGCGATTTGATCTGGCAAATTAACCTTTTGCCAGGCCTAAACATTCCTTTTTATTACTCATGAGTCACCCCTAATGTAGGCACTATAGGCTCATAGCAAAGCGTGCATAGTATTTAAAATGTAGGACATGTGTGTTTAAGTTTTGCATGTCCCGGGGGGGGGGAGGAATTCCAGTCCGGAGTTGGCGGAGTTTTGGCCACTAACATGGAGTTTCGGCCAAATTCCGCCAACTGCCGCGTAGTGGAGACTTTTCTCTTGCATGGCTAGTCAATGGTAAGTTGGCGAGAGCAAGGGAGAATTGGCATCCCATAGTGTGATTTTCAGGTGCTAGAAAGGCACCCAGCAAGATTTTCCCAACATCGGCTGTCACAGGTGGTCGCAACCTTTCATGGTGAGAAAGCTGCTGCTTGAATAGAAAATCTACTCGAGTGGCAGCAAAGAAGCAACGCCCCCTGGCGCACTGCGTGGTGCGGTTTGCACAGATTTTGCAGTGCGGAACAAGCTCTCGGCACTAAAAATAAGCGCAAGCAGCGTGACGTGCCAATTAAATTCCGTTCACGAAACTCTGGAAGTCTCGCTGAGTTTTCATGTAACTCCTCGGCATTCCGCAGAGTGAAAGTCCGCAAGCTACGCCCAGCCCTAATCCTGACAGTAAAAAACTCCTAAAGTCGTTGTTCACTGTTGTAAGTCCTATCTCTCCAATAAGCTAACACTAAGTTACCTTATTACGTTTAATATGTGCAAACTTCAGATTAGGAGCAGATAGAGAAATGATGTTTACACTCAAATTAATAGTAATTTAAAATCCTATTTAATGGTAAAGTTGGATTTTAGATGATAATTTTGAAAATGCCACTTTTAAAAAGTTGGTATTTTCCTGCCCAAAGTTTCTGATGCTTTTCTAGGAGTTTCTAGCTGCCTGAGCCTGCTAATGATTCCCCCATCAAGAATGTATATTGGGCTCAGTCAGTGAACACCGGGGCCTGGGTGTAGCTGGGAGCGTGTCGTTCTGGCAAGATGGCTGTGGAGGAGCTGCGCCCATCCCTGATTACATTTTAAAGAACCTTGCCCACAGCACACACAAAACAACCTGACATCAGGCATGCCATTGCCTTTGTCCCCCTAGACCGTTTGACGGCGGGACCAGGAGAAGGGAAAGAACTGCAAAAACAACAGTTGATGGACAGAATGGAGAACAATGTCATACATTCACCCCAGTACAGAGATCTGGGCTTAAATCCATCGTTTTTTTGCTCACCATGCCATTCCAGTTTGAACCCAGCCATATGCAAATCAGTCTTGATCCTGTGCCTCATGGGAACAGTCCAGCCCAAACTGCCAAGCCAGGTCCTCCCTGGACTGGAAACAAGCATCCTAGGACCGGTTTCGGGGTTTCACCCCTCTTCAGCCAGGATAGCTTGATTCCAGTGGCATGGAGAGCACGGGACCCACGTCTGGGCATACCCGTCCCACTCGGGGTGACAAATGCAAAAACAGCAGTTGATGGACAGAATGCAGAACAATGTCATACATTCACCCCAGTACAGAGATCTGGGTCTAAATCCATCGTTTTTTTGCTCACCATGCCATTCCAGTTTGAACCCTACCATATGCAAATCAGTCTTGACCCTGTGCCTCATGGTAACAGTCCAGCCCGAACTGCCAAGCCAGGTCCTCCCTGGACTGGAAACAAGCATCCTAGGACCGGTTTCGGGGTTTCACCCCTCTTCAGACAGGATAGCTTGATTCCAGTGGCATGGAGAGCACGGGACCCACGTCTGGGCCTACCCATCCCACTCGGGGTGACAAATGCGAAAACAACAGTTCATGGACAGAATGCAGAACAATGTCATACATTCACCCCAGTACAGAGATCTGGGCCTAAATCCATCGTTTTTTTGCTCACCATGCCATTCTAGTTTGAACCCAGCCATATGCAAATCAGTCTTGACCCAGTGCCTCATGGGAACAGTCCAGCCCGAACTGCCAAGCCAGGTCCTCCCTGGACTGGAAACAAGCATCCGAGGACCGGTTTCGGGGTTTCACCCCTCTTCAGCCAGGATAGCTTGATTCCAGTGGCATGGAGAGCACGGGACCCACGTCTGGGCATACCCGTCCCACTCGGGGTGACAAATGCAAAAACAACAGTTGATGGACAGAATGCAGAACAATGTCATACATTCACCCCAGTACAGAGATCTGGGCCTAAATCCATCGTTTTTTGCTCACCATGCCATTCCAGTTTGAACCCAGCCATATGCAAATCAGTCTTGACCCTGTGCCTCATGGGAACAGTCCAGCCCGAACTGCCAAGCCAGGTCCTCCCTGGACTGGAAACAAGCATCCTAGGACCGGTTTCGGGGTTTCACCCCTCTTCACCCAGGATAGCTTGATTCCAGTGGCATGGAGAGCACGGGACCCACGTCTGGGCATACCCGTCCCACTCGGGGTGACAAATGCAAAAACAACAGTTGATGGACAGAATGCAGAACAATGTCATACATTCACCCCAGTACAGAGATCTGGGCCTAAATCCATCATTTTTTTGCTCACCATGCCATTCCAGTTTGAACCCAGCCATATGCAAATCAGTCTTGACCCTGTGCCTCATGGGAACAGTCCAGCCCAAACTGCCAAGTCAGGTCCTCCCTGGACTGGAAACAAGCATCCTAGGACCGGTTTCGGGGTTTCACCCCTCTTCAGCCAGGATAGTTTGATTCCAGTGGCATGGAGAGCACGGGACCCACGTCTGGGCATACCCGTCCCACTCGGGGTGACAAATGCAAAAACAACAGTTGATGGACAGAATGCAGAACAATGTCATACATTCACCCCAGTACAGAGATCTGGGCCTAAATCCATCGTTTTTTGCTCACCATGCCATTCCAGTTTGAACCCAGCCATATGCAAATCAGTCTTGACCCTGTGCCTCATGGGAACAGTCCAGCCCGAACTGCCAAGCCAGGTCCTCCCTGGACTGGAAACAAGCATCCTAGGACCGGTTTCGGGGTTTCACCCCTCTTCAGCCAGGATAGCTTGATTCCAGTGGCATGGAGAGCACGGGACCCACGTCTGGGCATACCCGTCCCACTCGGGGTGACAAATGCAAAAACAACAGTTGATGGACAGAATGCAGAACAATGTCATACATTCACCCCAGTACAGAGATCTGGGCCTAAATCCATCGTTTTTTGCTCACCATGCCATTACAGTTTGAACCCAGCCATATGCAAATCAGTCTTGACCCTGTGCCTCATGGGAACAGTCCAGCCCGAACTGCCAAGCCAGGTCCTCCCTGGACTGGAAACAAGCATCCTAGGACCGGTTTCGGGGTTTCACCCCTCTTCAGCCATGATAGCTTGATTCCAGTGGCATGGAGCGAAAGAACTGGCCAGATCTTGTTTTGAGGGTATGTGGTGGAATTCCCCCACACAAAGGCTGGCACCAACTATAAATACAGGACCTCCAGAACCACTCATCAGAACACTCCTGATCCTGTGGAAGATTCAGAAGAAGGGCAACCCTGCTTCCAGAAGGACTTCCTTGCTGCTTGAAGGACTGCCTTCCTGTCGGCAAAAGTAAGACTGGATCTCCCTGCCTTGATTTCAGACTAACCAGAGTGACTCCAAAGGTCAGTTGGCTGACTTCCTGTGTGAGATACAGAGACATAACAAGTTTACAGGAGCCTCTCTGTCACTATGCAGCCCTACAGCGTGGTGTTGCGGGAAACCAAGAAGAACCTTGTTCCCCGGCAAATTAATATTTCCGATTTCCCTGGATTGATTATTCAACTGTACATGAGCTTTGGGTCATATACACCTTTGACCTCATGTGACCGGACAAAAGCAGAGGTGTGGAAACTTTGCTCCATGGAAAATTACATTTGTGATGGCCCAGAATTTGATCGCTCGATTGTATATGTGGGTTAAACAAGCCTTGGGTCCTCAAAACCTTTGATCTGCTTGAGTATTGGAGACTTTAATGCTACAAGTTAATTATTTGGTACCTTGAATTTCTGAGACGTTGGATGTGGTTTGTCCAGTGGTCATTCATATTTCGTGCTTTGTGGTTGCTCTAAAAGTATTTCTTTGTCCTGATGATGAACCAATAAGTTGTAAGTGTTGAAACGCTGTCAACGCACCTCTGGAAATTGGGATAAAGCATTGATTGTGTTCTGTTCCTGTTGTAATGCAGTAAACTTTACTGAATTGGTAACCCCTTTGCCATTGTGATTGTCTTTTGTTTACACTGTATTTTGGTTGATATGTTTGTCTAGTGTAACATGGTAAGCGCAAATTCTTTGTCTGTAGATTGTATTGTGTTGTTATTTTTGTAAAAATATTTATAATAATTTTTACTGTTTTGAAGAATTTCTTTTGTGTGTACCTTTTTTCTTGCTTTTCTGTTTTACATGTTGATTGTGAAACAATTCTTTTCCTTGAACCATTGTGACTGTCATATTCTTTAACTGCCCCAGGTTCCGGGTCATTAGGGCCGCCCCTTTTGGGTGTAACCACTTTTAGAAAGTTGGCATTTTCCTGCCCAAAGTTTCTGAGGCCTTTCTAGGATTTCTAGCTGCCTGGGCCTGCTAATGAATCTCCCATCAAGAATGTGTGTTGGTCTCAGACAGTGAACACCAGGGCCTGGGTGTAGCTGGGAGAGTATCTTCATGGGAAGATGGCTGTGGAGGTGCTGTACCCTGCCCTGATTACATTTCAAAGAACCTTGCCCACAGCACACACAAAGCAACCTGACACCATACCTGCCCTTGTCCTCCTAGACAGTTTGACGCCAGGACCAGGAAAAGGGAAGACTGACCAGAACCAGTTTTGAGGGTATGTCGGAGAATTCCCCCACACAAAGGCCGGCACCGGGTATAAAAAGAGGACTTTCAAAGCCACTCATCAGAACACTACTGGGCCTGTGGAAGATTCAGAAGGACTAGCCTGCCACCAGAAGGACTGCACTGCTGCTTTAAGGACTGCCTTCCTGTCTGAAGAAGGAAGACTGGCTCTCCTTGCCTTGATTCCAGACTAACCAGAGTGACTCCAAGGGTCAGTAGGCTGTCTTACTAAGTGAGCTACAGAGACACAACAAGCTTCCAGAGGCCTCTCTGCAACTGTCCAGCTGCCTAGCTGCATCTGGGGCCGCCTCAGCCCGGCTGCAAGCCTCTGATGCAGTGAGTTCTGATCTCAAATAGGTGCACCCCAGACCTGGAACCTTGGCTAGCATCAGTGACAGCTCCTCCTGACTGAAAGGTGAAAGTCCTCGAATGGACCCATTCATGCCAAGACTCTGCCACCAGTGACAACCACGAATGTGAAGTCCGATGGGACCTGCTCTTTGCACTGACGGTGACCATCAGCGAGGAGTGGCAACACGAGAACTGCACTTCGTTCTATCGCAATGACAGACCCCAACAACCATTGCAAAGCTCCAGCCAACCTGCTCTTTGTGCCAGAAGCCTTCTCCTTAAGGCAGAGGTCTTCAATCTGTTGGGTGTGACCCCCAGGGGGGCCGTGGAGTCCTGGGAAGGGTGTCACGCATTTCCAGGCCTAACTTCTGCCTGGAATAAAACATGTGCTCTTCCTTTTGGACAAAGACAACTGTGATCCTTAAAATGCTTCAGCTGATGTAAATTGAGTCTCATGTGCTGTAAAACGAAGAGGCCCAGCACGCACGTAAAACAATCCTTCAAACAAGCCTTCATGCCAGGGTGCCAGATTGCCTGAATGAAATGCAAATGTGGGCTGGGAGTTAATCTGCAAATGTAAAGGATGTTTGGGAGGGGTTCTGGCTTTAATTGCTCGAATCACTCCAAGCATTGTGATGACAATGAGGTGTTTTTGGTTTGTTTTTTTGCATGGTGGTTAACAACTGGGATGTGAAGTTTGTGCTTTTTTTAATCATAACTGTATTTACACAGCGCTTAGTACCCCTAAGGAGGAGTTGAGGGACAGTTATGCAAAAAAATGCATTACTTATGGTCTGATATTACTCAAATCTACATTTTGGAAGCACCTTTTTATCCTAAAACAATTTGCACAGTTTGTCACAGTCTATCTTATAATGTGTGTAATGCAAGTATAAAATAATGACTTACACATTCACAGTGCTTTCTGTCACAGGCTGTGACCTCATAGCACTAAAAATACACAAGTCACTATTCTCCACTACACCAACCAAATGTAATTATGTGGCTCTCTGGTTACACACATACCTCTACAGTGCATTAAATAAAAGGTTTCATAATGTACTATATAGTGCATTTCCCACTAACAACTTTTTAAATTTATTTTTCATTTAAGCTACTCATTATTTTATATGTAGCTACTTGATAGTGAAAGACCTAAAAAACGAACAAAATATTTTGGGGCAGATTTATGAGAGGCTTGCGCTGCCGAAGCGTCACATTTTTTTAAGCTTCGGTGGCACAAGCGTCTCAATCATATCTATGAGGCGAGGCAAAGTCACCCTGTGTGGCTTTGCATGGCCTCATAGATATGGAGTAAGACAAAGCAGCGCAAGTCGCTGCGTTGCCTTACTCTATGTCAAGTTGGCATTCCATAGGCATTGCGATGGGTGTTCCCACACAGCACCCATTGATTTTGACGCTGCCCCAGATTTGAAAACCATGTAAACCTGGGGCAGCGCCAAAACCTTATGCCTCCTCACAGCAGGCGTAACAAGGAGAAATGTTGTCATTTCTCCTTGTTTTTTTCTCTTTACATGTGTGCTGCATTCTGCAGCACACTTGGAAAGAGGAAACACCCCTCTCAGGATTGTTTTTGTGCAGGAAGGTGCCCCTTCCAGCACAAAAACAATCCTGCCTATTTTGGCCCTAGGCAGCAATTTGTGCACCAACGCAGAGGGAAAGGACAGGAATGCACCATATTTCATAAATCAGGTGCATTCCTGCCCTTTCACATTGGCGTAGGGCAGCACAACAAGTAGACTTGCGGCGCTGCCCTACGCGAATGCCTCATAAATGAGGCACGTTAATTTTAGCCACACTTTGACCACGTCCCCACGCTCACTGACCTTTGGTTTGCTAAACATTGTTTAATTTATTTCCCCAATGTAAAAATGATTTGCTGTGGGAATTGGGGGCATTTATGGTTGTCGATAGTTATCTATTTATTTATTTAATTATACCTATTCCGTTGTCTGTCGACTTCCCCCCACTCCCACCCCGCCCCGCCCCGCCTCACCACGCTTACCTGAGCCAGCCGCCGCTGGATAGTTGGCAATGATGAGAAGGACCAAGTTCTATAAATTTTTGTCAGGAGGGGGTCCTTACACCTACATTTTTCTGACAGGGGGGCCTCGGCATCAAAAAGTTTGAAGACCTCTGCCTTAAGGCCTCCTCCAACGCAAATGGAACTTTTTTTTTAACAAGCAAATAACTTCTGCCCAATCAAATCCAATATTCCTGGCAATCAACATGGGGGCAGAGCTAAAAACCCTGTCCTGGTAGTGCATTCACATTATGTCCTGGGAAAGTTGCACTGTCAAGCCAGACCATAAAAGTGCTAGGTGTGGTGATCAGGCAGAGTAAAAGGATGCACTGCAGCCAGGTAAGGGTGTAGATTTCTTTATTTTTGCAATTGTGTCGGTGCACAACAGCACATGTGCATGTGACCGTCTCCTTGGCTCTCGTTCTACCTGCTTTCCGGTCTTTCCAGCCCTCTCCCTGTATCCCCCCTTTGGTTCACCCCTTTTTGCTACTTGTCCTGCAGGCACTGCCACCCCTGGGTGCTGCATCTGGTGGTCAGTTGAAGTGCTGACCTTTGCACTAGTGTCTCTCTCTCTGCATCATTTCATTGGACAGAACATTGCATAGTTGTTAGGGCCACTTAATAAGCAAGTTACATTTCTTCTATGAGTCTCTTGGGTCTTTTGAGGGTCCTTCTTTTTCTTTGTGGTTGGTTCGATTTCTCATCTGTGCAGTACCTCTTTGTCCCATTTTCGTGTTCCTCTGGATCTTCACTTTCGGATTTGGTTGAGTTTTAGGGAGGAACTTCGTGGTGTGTCTTGAAGTGTGAGATGTTGCGTGTCAGCTCTTGG
Organism: Calotriton arnoldi; assembly: GCA_963921515.1. Lineage (NCBI taxonomy): Eukaryota > Metazoa > Chordata > Amphibia > Caudata > Salamandridae > Calotriton > Calotriton arnoldi. The sequence continues at coordinate 126,744 of CAWUFW010012917.1, forward strand.
CCATTAGCTCTTGCTGTTATCATTGATCCTTTTCGAGATGTCCCTTGCATTGGTTCTACCTTGTATTTTGTGTCAACTTTTGTTGCTTGCTTTTGCTCTACCAGCACTAAGTCTCCTTTTCCGAGGTCGGAAGAGCATGTATGTCTCCTTCTGTCAGCGTATTGTTTCATCTTTTCGTTTTCTTTTTGATCTCTTTCATGCACTGCAATGGTTGGTGGCATCCAGCTTGGAATGCTTGTGCAAAATTCTCGTCCCAGCATCAGTGTTGTTGGGCATTGTGCGGTGGAACTATGAAGGGTGTTGCGATATGCTCTTAGGATGGTTTTCAGAGCCTATTGGGTGAGTGTTTGGTTTACCTCTGCTGGAGTGCTTTCTTGATGGTCGACATAAACCGCTTAACCATCCCTTTTGCCTATGGTCACAGGGGAGTGATCCAGTGGTGGTTGGAATTCAGGTGTGCACAGAATTGGGCAAACTCTTGCTGTTGAATGGGGGCCTGTTGTCAGTCTTAACAACTTCAGGGATTCCCATGTTTCAAACATTTTATCTAGCATGGGGATGACTGTTCTTGCGCTAATTGACATTAGTGATTTGGTTAGAGGGAATCTTGAGTATTCATCTATGATGACGAGTATGTATTTTAACAGGCCAAATAAATCTACTGCTATGTTTTTCCACACCAGCTCCGGAAAAATTGACATCTGCAGGGGAAGAGGGTTATGTACCCACTGAATACTTGGCATGACATGCAGACGGGCATTGTTTCTTCACTAAGCTCTCTAGGTTAGGAAACCGTACTCGGTAACATAGAGTTCTTTTGGTGGCAACAATCCCCCGGTGTCCCTCATGTGCCAAATTGACATCTTGTTTGCATAGTGTTGATGGGATGACAAGACATCTGTCCCGTAGCAGTAGGCTGCATTCCATGGTCGAAAGTTTATCCTTTACATGTCGAAGTGTCTTCAGATTTTTTCTGTTGGCACCTGTTGGCATGTCCTCTAGGCATCGCAATTTGTTGTTTTCTCTTCTCTTCCTTGTTTCCTTTAAGGTTTGGTCTCTGTGAGTGTGTTCTCTTACAGTCTGGATGGACACAGATGTTGGTGTTGCTTAGTCAATAACAAAGTTTATGACACATTCGTCATTGTGCCGGGCAGCTGCATAGGTCTTAGGTGAGCTAGTCGACTTCAACAACTTCTTAGAAGCATCTGGGGAATGGGATGAAAAAAAAATGCTACTAATCCTGAAGAACCTGACCAGAAAAGACATTCAATGAATTATCAAGAAACTACCAGTGTCCCAAAATACCACATACCAGAAAGTGCAAAATGCTCTCAATGAAAAATTCTTGCCTAAGAAAAACATAAACTACGAACGATATAATTTTATCCGAGCCTCCTAGGAAAAGGATGAATCAATGACTGACTTCTTAGCTCTATATGTAAACAACAAGAGAGAGAGGGAAATTGTCGAGTCCACTCTTGGTCCCCCTAGGGAATAGCAACTAAACAACAAAAGAGTGAGTGTCGGAGAACATGGCGGCCGCGTAGCACGCCGGTCGCAAGCTCCGGAGGCTCTCAGCTCTCAGTAACAATGGGAAACTACGCCTAAAATTTCACTGATATTGACCTTCAAATACCTTCAAATACCGCGCTCGTTACCTGGAGTGCTTTTCTTTTTCCCCCGATGTTCCTGATAGCCGAGATAATCCCAGCTCAGCTTATCTCAAACCCGGGTTGCTTGTCTTTGTGCACCGGTCCGCGCTGTGTTTCGGCCGCCCTGGAGCTCAGGAAGAGCCGCAGGGCAGCAGCGCGAGGCTACCTCCGGGTGAGTGGTGGCAGCGTCAGTACATGCGCTGCAACTGCACGCCCAGGAGGTTTGGAGACTACAACTCGGGGAAAACAGCCGGTCGATATTCACAACGAAGGATATCAAGGACTTCAAGTTTCAAGAGGTAGGGGGGCTAAAGAGGGGGTTTCTCTCGACGGAGAGTTAAAAGGGCAGGCTATAGTGGAGCTCCAAGTGGAAAGAGGTGTGGAAAGAGAGGTGAATAATGGGGAGAGTGAAGAGCAGGACCCTGCCCAGGGTTTAGCTGCTTGGGCTGGCTTAGTTTCCCCCGCAAATTCCCCAAAATATCCACAGAATTGCCCCCCTAGGGAAAAACTAAGGCAAGAAGTTAAAAAGGAAGGCAGAAAACAAAAAAAAAAAGCAGAGCCTACAGATTCTAAATTTAAGATCACGCCATCCCTGCGTTCTTTTTTCAAAGTGCAACCATCTGTGCTTAGACTAAAAAGACCATCTCCAACCGAATTAGAGGGACAGAAAATCAACTGGGAGCCGACAGCCATTATAGGTACCACAGTCCCCACTATGGAGAGTGGCGGTCAGGTCAAAAAAGGTGAAAAAAGCTCTAAAGCTGTCAATTCTGTTGGAATGATAAACTATAATGGAGATAATGGAGATAACACCCAGGGCACTCAGGATATCCAAGACATTCAGGATAAGGGAGATAAGGACGATGGTGGGCTTGGGGGGCACACGCCAGATACCCCAGACATACCAGATAAGAACACAACAACCACTGGCTTTAGAGACCCAGGTGAACCAACAGCTAGCTCTCTTGAGGTGATGATGGGAAATCTAACCACAGACATCAGGAATGGTTTCTCAGTATCAGAGGCAAATCAGCGGGAAATCCGGGGGTTTTGTGAGATTTTGGAAAAAAAATTAGATTCGCTATCCGACAGGACAGAAATCCTCGAAAGCACAGTGGAGGAACTAAAACAAGACCTTGCCAGCAGTAGAGCAGAACTTCAGGTACTGCGTAAAGATGAACAGGGCTTGCAGGAAAAAGTTGAACAACTTGAAAATAACTCCAGAAAAAATAATCTGAGATTATTAAATGTACCCGAAGGTAAAGAAAGAGAGGATTTAAAATCATTTGTGGTAGCCCTCATAAAATCCGCGGTTCAGATAGAGGAAAGTGAAGAGGACATTACCAAAGATATACAAAGAATACATAGGGACCCCTTTAGAAAAAATCCGGGAAGAACAAAACCGAGAAAAATCCTTATTAATTTCCAGACGTATGCACTTAAAGAAAAAATCCTGATATCCGCACTAAAACTAAAAACCTTAAAAGGCCCTGATTTCTCTTTCGAAATAAGGTCAGACTTATCAAGAGTTACTTTAGACAGACAATGGGAGATAGGCAAGGGCATAGATGACTTTAAAAAAGCAAGGGCAAATGTGAAACTTAAATTCCCAGCATCATTATGTATTATGTACAACAATAAAATGCACATGGTCAGAAATACAAAGGAAGCAGATGATCTACTAGAAAGTATAAAGGGTGGTGGGGGTAGTTAAGGAAGTAAGTTTTGTAAGGAAATAGGTTGATATCCACATGACATTTATATAGAATTTTAGGACTACTAGAAATGGGGCTGAGAGCAATCAGAGCAAAGACTAACTTGGACTAACATCATGTCCAAGGAGAAGAAGCAGGGGTGGGTTCTCCAGGGTAAGGTGGGTGGGGGGATGGTAGAGGGGCACAGGGTGGGGAGCATCTGGGAAAAAACAAAAAAAATTCATCAAATTCCTCAGTATCATTTAGAATAAAAAAGATATGTCCATACAGATTTTAACCTGGAATGTTAATGGTTTACGAGTGAAGGGCCGAAGGGATAGGTTACTTCAGTATTTTAGAGACTCCCCGGCACATATTTTAGTTCTGCAGGAGACACATTTGCTGAAAAAGGAATGTGTTGACCTCTTTGAAAAACAAAGATGGGTAGAACAAGTCTTTTGTACAAATCAGAGCGGAAATATTAGAGGAGTTGCAATAATAGTGAAGAAACAAGCAAATATATGGGTGACAGAAACAAAAGTGGATAAAGGGGAAGATGGATTATAGCTAAAGCTAAAGTAAACGATAGGCCATTAACACTTGTAGGTTACTATGGTCCAAACCATGATGATTGCGAACCTTTAACAAATCTTTTTCTAATCTTTTGGATTTCCCTGACCCAATAATCATGGGAGGAGACTTCAATGTCGTATTAGATCCTAACCTAGATAAATCAAGTAAAACTAGAACAACTCCAACACCTAATTCACGTACTTTATTAAAAACCATGATGGCCCAGCATACACTGTGTGACCTCTGGAGAGAAAGAGCGGGAACTTCACAGGATACATCTTTTCATAATAAGAAATATGGGAGTAGGTCTAGAATTGACTACTTTCTAGTAGATGCAACGCTGACCGTAAAAGTGGCATGTATTTGATTACCACAATGCTCGCGCTGAGACACACCAAATTACTGGATACTACATTTAACATAAGGCATACTTGTATCTCCATCATTTGGGTTCACAGTGGTGGGACTTCTTGGCCCTCCCTTATACTTTACATACTCTGGAAAGTTTTGAATACAAATACGATTGATTTAGGGGAATCTCGCACTATGCGATTAATAAAAAAGGAAAACTATGCCACTTTTACGGTCAGCGTTGCACTCTTCTCAGGGTGGTGGACGCAGACGTACACGTGTACGCTCTGACATCATCCAACCCGCGCGGCAGTGCCTCCGACTTCCGATACGGCCGCATTGCTCCTTTAATAACCACCCGTGACAGAAGGCCGGTATCTTCAGGATCCTGTTGACGGGTATTACCAGGTGCCACACGGGCGTCTGGCTCTGGAGGAGTGAGTTTGCAACGGCCGCACCAACTATTTAAGGTAATGGATCAGAACCTTTTACTAAATAACGATGGGGCGCCTTTTCCCTTCCCACAGCGTGTGACTACGAGCCACCGCCCCCTGCCAGGATCCATGGTGTAAGGGTCTCCTACACCTTATGTAAGCTTCGGCTATCTCCATTTTTTGTATATTTAATCACCTGTCAAACCTGATGCCACCAACTACACGAACGCGTGTAGTTTTTATTTAGTCAAGTTCACCCTCAGTTTTAACATCACTTCATACCGGTAGTCCTTGAGCTGGAATGCCGGAAATAAACCGCTATTTAGCACTACGATATCGGCTTATTTAAAACCTCCTGGTTATTTAACCAGACCACGATTTAATGCGATCGGACTAGTGTCTAATCAGTCACACACTCTAGCACTATCACCTTAGGCTAAATGTAGGACTTAAGGTTTCACCTCGAAAGGCACACACCACGACTCGTTATAAGACTGCCTACTTGTATACTGTAAAGTGACATGTTTGTCTGCCCATGTGTGCTTTTGTCTTACAGAGTCGTAACGCCTTCAGAAGTCCTGAAGGCGCCACCAGAACCGTAAGTAGTACGGTTCTTTTGAGGCCACAGGTTAGGGTGCACCTTAGCGTGTGCATACCGCCGTGGCCCCTGGTCCTGAAGAAAGCCTTGCGATATGCACTAAAAGGTTGAAACATGTAGACCACACCTCACTATCTTTCAGGATGTGACCGACCAATTTACTCAGTCTCAACATCCACTTCACTACAGTTTTTAATCTTGACTTACTACTCCGCCATTAAAAATCCTTTGGACTGGTAAAGGCAATTTTAACCTTTGCACTATCACTTGCACTTTCACAAAACAAAACCTCCGCTGTAGTCAGGCGTCGCAGTACACTGGAGAGGCACTCGGCCTCTCTGGTGGGAACCCAATGATGAAGCATGTCACCAACTAGATTGGTGAGTGAGGGTTCTTTTAACAAACAAGAGTGATTCCTCTTGATAGCCCTTCATGTATTTGGCTTCACTCTTTTGTTGTTTAGTTGACTTCTTAGCTCGCCTGAGCAGCCTGGTCGTCCACTGTGAATTTGACAAGACCTCAGATGAAGGTGTCATTCACCTCAGAATTATAAAGGAAGCCAATCAGAATCCCTCAGGCGGGGCCTTCTAAGAAAGAGTTCAACACTGGATGAAATTGAAGAATGACCCGACTGTATGACCAAACCCAAGTCAAGAAAATTGAAGCTGGCAAAGCAGAAAAAAATTAACAAGCCTTTTGGCTACACAACCAGACAAAGAAGAGGAGCCTGACCAGCCACAAGAGATGATCCCACGAACGAAACGAAAGGCACAAAATGAGAGTGTTACAGATGTGGCCAAGACTACCCACATGAAAAGAAATGTCCTGTCATGGGCCAAATGTGCTAGAAGTGCAGAAAGGACAATCACTATGAGTGTGTGTGCAAGGTGCAAGGAAAAAAAACTGTAGGATCTCAAGAGACAGCAAGCCACAACACCACTCATATGCAGTGGGGAGCAGAAGCACCAGCAACTCATCACAACCCATAACAAAATCACAGCGAACTATATCGCAAGACTCTCACGACAGCACAACTTCATCATACTCCAGTGAAAGAGATGAATACGTACTCATGGTAGCCAATACACTAACCCGTAACAAGAAAGCTCTGCGCATAACGATTCCAATGGGAAACCACTTAACCACATTCATCATAGACAGCAGATAATCACTAAACTATATCTGAGCCACAGAATACAAACAGATGAAGCTAAGACCCCCACTACAAAAGACAGATGTAAGGGCACATGCAAGAATAGCCGAAAAAACCTTGAAGTGCGCAGGAAATTTTGAAACAAAGATAACATACAAAGAATGTCAGTAGAAGCTGTCACCCACGTCCTGGAGAGAGGAGCACCGGCTGACTGCCTGATGAGCCTTCCCACAGCTGAACAACTCAAGCTTGTTGCCGTCCTATACAAAATGGACGATGAAACAGATTTCGATAATTTTCCATAGTGAAACGATACCCAGAATTGTTCACTGACGTAGAAAAAAATGGAAGCCCATTGTCCAACACTACAGGAAGACACAGCATTCCACCTGCAACAGGCAGTTGAAAATGAAATCCAAGAATTACTAGCTGCCAATATTATTGAAGAATCCTGTGACACCAAGCCATGGGACTCACCACTGGTAATAGTCCCAAAGAAAGAAAAATACAGAAGGATAGACCTGTCTATGAAATAACATGCGGATGCCAAACACAGCTATAGACCGGAAGAGACACCCAGGCCCGAACATGAGGGACATGATCGTCCTGCTAAACGGTGCTACAATATTTTCTAAACTTGACCTAAACAAAGAATCCCATCTTTGCCATCAGCTGTGGTGTCTGGACAGAGTGAAAGGACGCGCGGCAGCCAGGCAAGAGTGTAGATTTCTTTATTTTCTAATTGGATCGGTGCACGACAGCAAATGTGCATGTGACTCTCTCCTGGTCTCTCGTCCTACCTGCATTCTGGTTTTTCCAGCTCTTTCCCTGTGTCCCCTCATGGGTCCACCCCTTTTTGCTACTTGTGCTGCAGGCACTTCCTGCCTTGGGTGCTGCATCTGGTGGTCAGCTGAAGTGCTGACCTTTGAGCCACAGTCTCTCTCTCTGCACCATTACAATAGGTTTAGGTTTGGTCGAAAGGGGAGCTCATGGAATCATCCATAGCACTCAGAAATATCATTCCTCTGCAGTATAAAATCCATTTACCTGTAAAGAGACATGTATTTGTCAGATGCACCGCAAAATGTGTTTGCGGCACAGGAGAAATCATGGCCATCTGAAAAAACAATGTCTCAGGACAATTAATGACAGCTGGAACTCATGTGCCAAATGAAGCTTCTCCCATTACACTTTCTGATATAGGAGACGTAATGCCCATGATATTAAACTATGACAGATAAATCCATCAGGTTACATGTAGTGGGAAGATCTGCCTGTTACAATTATCACACCTAATAATAAGGACACCTTTTTAGGTGTGCCCTTGGATTTTGGATTTGGGAGAGGGTTCGTGACAGAATATACAAATGTATATGTTGAAGCTACGCCCTATGATGTTGTGCACTGAAAACAAAAGCACAAACAATGCTTTTGCAATTATTTCTTTCCACATTCAACAAAAGGAGACATTAAAGGCCTTCTGCTCTTTTCTTAATTCCATGGTATTCTAGGATTGAGAGAGCAGTGGTGGATGCCAGTGGGACCTCTAGTAAAGGTACTTCAGCCTGCTTATAGCAACTCAAGGGACCACAAGGAACAACCTGAGGTAGTGCAAACCTGCTACAAAAACGTGTGTCTGACTAAAGAAAACTCTAATAGTGGCCTAAGTGTCAGAAGCCTGCTACAGCAAGAACTCATCTGTTTCGAGGGACCTCAAGTGGCAGACTAAGTAGCGTGGCTTGCTATAGAAAGGACTTATTTCTGACTCCAGGGTGCTCTAGCAGAGGCCTAAGTTACTGCAACCAGGGACAGCAAGGTCTTGGCCTGACTCAAGGAGCCTCTGTTAACAGCCTATGATGCTGCAGCCTGCATCAGAAAACTGGCAATTGCAGCTTTCCAAAACTCTGAGGCATGCACATGCAATATTCAGCTGAGGGTTTTTTATGTGTTTTCTTTTTATTAAAATCTTGTGTCTTTGGCAGATGCAGAGTATGAAAACTGTCATTTGTAGGACAAGCCAAAGGCAATGGGCCTGGCTTCCATTTTCAGACCTATTTTCCTTGCCAATTCACGTTTAACTGTAACTTTGTTTACTACACTGTAATCAATCCATATTTGTTTCATTAGCGTGTACAGTGTTTTCACGTTATCAACAATGTCATAGAACCAGTGCTTTAAATGGGCCGGTACTCACCGGTACTGAGTACCGGCACTTCTCAGTTTTTTCCCCCTGAGTACCGGAACTTATTTTCGGGCAAGGAGAGTACCGGTACTCCATGAAGCAGCAGGGCTCAGGCCCTGAAGTACGGGTACGTGCAACAGATGGTGCGTGTTGAGGTGCTGCTCTGGCTGGCAACAGCCTGTGTATTTCTGCGCTGGGGTGCTCCTGCAATGTTAGGTTCTCATCAGGGCGAGCAAGCCCATTTGGATCAAAGGGCTTCAGACACCCCATCCCCCCTCCCCCATCGTGTGGCAGCCCGGGATGAGACAGTTTACCGGGCGCGCACACAGCCGCACCCGAGTACTTCACAGGTCTTTAAAAGACCAATTGCTTTTTAGTGAGGCTTTGTTGTTTCTCACCCCTTCTTAGAGCCTCTGAATCTCTGCTGCCTATTGCTGAAAGAATTAGCTCCCCCCCCCCCCCGAAATTTGACTCTAGTTGCGGCTCTGGTTCTCATTGGCATCGCAACAAGAATGAGGATATGGTCAGAGGTGCCGAGAGTGGAACTGAAGAACCAGGGTCGAATCCCGACGTCCGCTCATCATCCTGTGGTTCTGGACAACTCCCTTAACCAGGGGTCTTAAAAAGTAAGCTTTAATGCAGATGTTCTGATTGTATGTAAATCGCTTAAATGCCCATGGCCCAAATTAGCGCAATATCAAACTGCCAAAAATTAGGCTCTGTACGTATGACATAGAAGCTGATGCTTGCCATGTCTCTTATGTAAGGAGGCAGTTTGATTTTGCGCGAATTTGGCCCATGGGCATTTAAGCGCTTTACATGACAATCAGAGCATTTGCGTTAAAGCTTACTTATGTGGCTATTATTAAATTCCTGGCTCACAGACACGCCCCCAGACACGCCCCTAGACACGCCCCTAAATACCTACCCAGTCTAATTAGTGAGTAACGGCACTTCTAATTTCCCATTTAAAGCACTGCATAGAACATGTCATGAGTGATGTAATATGGGAGGTAATTAGCAGTGCATGGCAATGGCGCAAGTTATACTTACTTAGGAGCACGAGTTAAAGTTACTTGAGATAACTATAACTGGTGAATTTCAGTGGTTATGTTTGTTTAAAACTGTATGTTTTAACTGACATTTTAACCTAACTACAACCTCCCTTTAACCTTTGTTTTTTTTTCAGTGAATTTCTATGGCTTTTTTTAAATGTGAGTAAGATATTAATTATTACAACTCTTAACTATAGCAACACTTAAATCTTTGTTTCTTTAGTTAATTTCTATGATTCCTTAAACATAAAGTAACATGCCCATCGCTGTGACCGGTGCACATGGCTGACAATGTCATGTAACAATATAAAGGTTGTGATTTTAAGTAGGACAGACTTACAGGTTTGTCAAAACATCAGAATACCATCATATAAAAACATGCAGGCCTATTGGATTTATCAAGGTGTCAGCACATGCTCGAGTTTGGCGGGAGATTTAAAAATCCACATGCTTCCCTTCCTGCGCCAGTGTGGGCAGGGAAACCACTGTTTCCCGGGGTGGACTCCCTGGATACAGCAAGTGAACGTTACTTTAACCTTTGGTCGTTTCAGTGAGTTTCTACATTTTTTTAAATTAAAAAACACAAATCTTTTTATCACACCTAACTATAACTTTACTTTAACCTTTGGGTATATATATATATATATATATATATATATATATTATCTACTGGCGGTCGCCAGTAGATAGTTATAGTTACAACCTATTATCCATAGGAAATCCGCGACATTCTATTTGAAATAACTCTCTTGCCGGTTGACGTATCTTCGCGAAATTTTCAAACTTCGTGGGGCGCTCCGGTCCGCTCCTACCCTGAAAGTCTCGGGGTGATACGTCAAGCGGGGGCCGAGAAAAAGGGGGTCCCAAAACGCGTTTTCCCCATGCATTTTCCCATAGGAAACTTTAGACACGGCTACAGCCCGAACTGCTGAACGGAATTACACCAAATTTGGCAAAGAGGTAGTTCTTGGTTCAGAAAGAACCCTTTTGTTAAATGGTGTAAATCCGTTCAGTAGTTGCTGAGAAAATCAAAAAGTAAAAGTACATATATATCTATGGGCACGGAGGATTCGCGCACCCTGAGCGCACCCTGCGCGCACCGTCCCGATCACGAGCTGCATGTTAATTGGCTGTCAGCTGGCTGTCAACATTCCGATTCAGGAAATGTTGGCAGCCATTTTGTCCCTCGGTAGAACCGAGGGACAGAAACAAGTGCGCAAAGCGCACAAAGGGGGAGGGTAGAAACACCCTGACCCCCTAGGTTTGCTCAGGGGTCCCACAAGGACCCCCTGGGCAAAAAAAAAAATTTTTTTTTTAAAAATCGGCAGGATGCGCTCAGGGTGCGCGAATCCTGCCGGAAATCGAAGCGCGGTCTCCGCGCTCGATGTTAGTTGGCCCCCGGGTGGCCCAAGTCCCGGGGGCATGGTGGGGGATAATTTAATGTGTGGGGGCCTCAAAGGGCCCCAAGCCCCGAGGACCGCCACCCCCGGGGCTTTTTAAAAAATGGTGCGGGAGGGCTCTGAGCCCTCCCGCAGCCCCGGGACCACCACCTCCCCGGGGCTTTTTAAAAAAATTATTAAACCTGTGTGGGGGCTCCAGCCCCCACACGCCCGAGACCACCACCTCCCGGGGCACTAAACATTTTAATATGGGGTCCGTTACGGACCCCAGAGCCCCGGGACCACCACCTCCCGGGGCTGTGTACTGAATGGGAGGGGGCCGCGCGGCCCCTCCCTGGAGCCCTTGATGGCCCTGGGGACCGGCTCCTGCAGTGTCCCGGGTGCCTACCCCCGGGACACTGCTGTTTGCAATGACAGGACGGGAGCCTCGCGGCTCCCGTCCTGTCATTGCAAACTTGCTTTGGATATTGGAAGAGAGAGCAGGAAACCTGCTCTCTCTTCCAATATCCAAAGTCATTGCTTTACACATGGGGAGCAGCATGTTAGCTGCTCGCCATGTGTAAGCAATGCCGGCACCCTAGGGACGCGGGGAGCCGGCGGGACTGTGGGGGATTGGGGACCCCCCACAGTCCCCAACGAGAGCCAGGCCCCGGGGGATGGGGTCCCCGGGGCAAGTAGTGGCTCGGGAGGGGGCCACGTGGCCCCCTCCCCAAAAAAAAATAAATAAAAAAAAAAAAAAAACGGAATGGCCGGCCCCGGGGGATGGGGTCCCCGGGGCCTTAAATGGCCAGAGGAGGGGGCCACGCAGCCCCCTCCAAAGAATATAAATAAAAACGAGGCCATGCCCCGGGGGATGGGGTCCCCGGGGCCAATACAGGCCCAGGGAAGGGGGCCACGCGGCCCCCTTCCCGTTTTTTAAAATAAAAAAATAAAAAAAGGGGTATGGCCCTGGGGGATGGGGTCCCCAGGGCATAAAAACAGGAAAAAGGAAGGGGGCCACACAGCCCCCTTCAGGGACAAATTTTTTTTTTTTTTTAAACGATCGGCCCGCAGGCCCCGCCCCTTCCTTCACCACTCTGCAAACGCGCCCCTGGCGCGTTTGCAGAGAGGGAACAATTCCCCTTGAATACTGGGGGTCCCTGGGGGCCAACTAGCCCACCAGGAACCTCCAGTATGCGCCAGGGCTGCGTTGCAGAGAGGTGTAGAGAGGCCACACCCCTTTCACACCTCTCTGCAACGCAGCTCTGTGGCGCTTTTGGAGGTATATGGTGGGCTAGTTGGACTCCGGGGACCCTCAAGATTCAAGGGGACTTAATCCCCAACTTAAAACGCGCCACGGGCGCGTTTGCACAGTGGTGAAGGGAGGGGCGGGGCTTCAGGTGACATGTGTGCAAACAGGCCCCGTGGCGCGTTTTAAGATGGGGAATTAAATCCCCTTCAATCCTGAGGGTCCCTGGGGGCCAACTAGCCCAACAGGTACATCCAGAAGCGCCACAGAGCTGCGTTGCAGAGAGGTGTAAAAGGGGTGTGGCCTCTCTACACGTCTCTGCAACGCAGCCCCTGGCGCATATTGGAGGTTCCTGGTGGTCTAGTTGGCCCCTAGGGACCCTCAGGATTCAAGGGAACTTAATCCCCCAACTTAAAACGCGCCACGGGGCGCGTTTGCAAAGATGTCACCTCAGGCCCCGCCCCTCCCTTCACCATTGTGCAAATATTCCTCTAAAATCAGCCGAAATAGGAATTCCGATTTACTCACCTGTTATAAGGAGAGACCTCAGTGCTGTATCTTTCAGCCCAGTACTGGTCCTGAAAAGTAATTTTAACCGTACTTACCGGTAACTTGAATTTCCTTCATAGGCTAACATTGACTGGTTTCACTTGGAAATTCTTCTAAGTGTGGAGTTTTGGAACTTTAAAATATTCCTCTAAAATCAGCCGAAATACGAATTCCGATTTACTCACCTGTTATCAGGAGAGACCTCAGTGCTGCATCTTTCAGCCCAGTACTGATCCTGAAAAGTAATTTTAACCGTACTTACCGGTAACTTGAATTTCCTTCATAGGCTAACATTGACTGGTTTCACTTGGAAATTCTTCTAAGTGTGGAGTTTTGGAACTTTAAAATATTCCTCTAAAATCAGCCGAAATACGAATTCCGATTTACTCACCTGTTATCAGGAGAGACCTCAGTGCTGCATCTTTCAGCCCAGTACTGATCCTGAAAAGTAATTTTAACCGTACTTACCGGTAAGTTGAATTTCCTTCATAGGCTAACATTGACTGGTTTCACTTGGAAATTCTTCTAAGTGTGGAGTTTTGGAACTTTAAAATATTCCTCTAAAATCAGCCGAAATACGAATTCCGATTTACTCACCTGTTATCAGGAGAGACCTCAGTGCTGCATCTTTCAGCCCAGTACTGATCCTGAAAAGTAATTTTAACCGTACTTACCGGTAACTTGAATTTCCTTCATAGGCTAACATTGACTGGTTTCACTTGGAAATTCTTCTAAGTGTTGATTTTTGAAACATACAAATATTCCTCTAAAATCAGCCGAAATCCGAATTCTGATTTACTCACCTGTTATCAGGAGAGACCTCAGTGCTGCATCTTTCAGCCCAGTACTGGTCCTGAAAAGTAATTTTAACCGTACTTACCAGTAACTTGAATTTCCTTCCATAGGCTAACATTGACTGGTTTCACTTGGAAATTCTTCTAAGTGTGGAGTTTTGGAACTTTAAAATATTCCTCTAAAATCAGCCGAAATACGAATTCCGATTTACTCACCTGTTATCAGGAGAGACCTCAGTGCTGCATGTTTCAGCCCAGTACTGATCCTCAAAAGTAATTTTAACCGTACTTACCGGTAACTTGAATTTCCTTCATAGGCTAACATTGACTGGTTTTCAGCAAAAAGTTTCAAAGTGTTGATTTTCACAAACTACAAATATTCCTTAAAAATCGCCTGTATGACTTAAACGCATTCTTTCAACTGTTTACAGGAGATGCACCAGTGCTGGATCCAGGATCCAACACTGAGTAAGAAAAAGTAATCGATAACAGTTTTTACCTGCTAAGTGAATTTCCTTCCATAGGATAACATTGGTGATTCTATGAGAAAAAGTTTCAAAGTGTCAACTTTTAAAATACAATAATATTCCTTAAAAATCACGACTGTAACCAAAACGCTTTTACTCAACTGTTTACAGGAGATGTACCAGGACTGAATCTAGGATCCAGTCCTGTGGTTACAAAAGTAATCCATAAAGTAACTAATTGCATTTAACTAGAAATTCACATTGAGCTGAATGTTGCATTGTGTTTGAAAATGTGTTGCCCATTGCAACAACTGTAACTACTGTACTTAAAAGTCTATTGCCTATCTGCAAAGTATTTAAACTAAAGTAATTCATTCTGAGAAAGTATTTTTTGTAATGTAATGTATAATGTAATTACAATGTAATTTGACAAATAAAATATGTAAAAAAAAATTGTTTCTAAAAATGTAGTAAATTAGTATGAAAAAAATTAATATAACAATTAATACATTTAAAAATTGTCATTTACAAAACCTTTGAAATTCACTGAAAAAACCGTAGGTTTCAGGCACGTTATAGTTAGAAATTAGCATTTAAAAAACCTTTGAAATTCACTGAAAAACCATAGGTTTCAGACACGTTATAGTTACAAATTAGCATTTAAAAACCTTTGAAATTCACTGAAAAACCATAGGTTTCAGACACGTTATAGTTACAAATTAGCATTTAAAAACCTTTGAAATTCACTGAAAAAACCATAGGTTTTAGGGACAGTTATAGTTACTTGGACATTGCACTCGTACAAAACCCGTGAAATTCCCCGTTATAGTTAGTTCAGCTAACTATAACTCGCGCTCCGCAATGCACTGCTGATGACGTCACATATTACATCACTCATGACATGGTCAGTGACATCACTGATGACATCACTGATGACATCTCAAATGACATCACTGATGACATCATCCACGTGATAATCTGATGCACCTCCTCACACCCTAATATAACCTTTGATACACCCACTCTAAATTACAGACTGCCATTCGCAAAACCATAGACACTCCAACACCAATAACTACATACCCACTCACTGATTCTTAGGTCTACACACACACATCCACTCACTCACCCGTACAGTCACTCATACTTACGGTCACTCAGTACAGGACTATCATATGCACTCTTACTCCTATATAGACACTCAAACAACGCCACTCATCCATAGAGATACTCACACACCTAGTCAGTCATGCAAATAATTAAACACACTGCCATTTACTCACCTATACAGTTATACACACACACCAGCTCACTTACTCATACAAATAGTAGCACATTGTTACGCTCTTATACAATCACTGATACAAGCACACAATCATCCATACAGCCACTATCACAATCACTCACTCTTGCTTATAGCTATTTATATACTCCAACACACATATATACTGCCTTTCACATATGTAGTTACTCACACATGTACCACTGGGACATACATTCACTCACTAACACACTCTTACACACACTTACCCACCCATACAGTCTATCACAGATGCACTCTTGAAACCATCCACCCAGTGAATCACCCACTCACACATCTATGCACAGAGTTGCACACACCCCTCCCACACAAACACTCAGGCACCCATACAGATACTCAGACAAGCATTCAATAACTCATATAGAAAATCATTTAGCTATTCACAAACACATGCAGCCACTTACACAGCAACAGACAGACGGATACAGACATACACCCAGTTTAGTCACTAACCCATGCATTCAGTAAGATACGTTAAATCACTCACTTATAGATTCAGTCACGCACCTACTAAATCATCCATACAGACACTTACACACCCACTCATTCTTCAATACGTCTTTTCCTATATATTTTAAAAATATTTAAACTTTACAGAAACACACAGTCACTGGATGATGTCATCAGTGATGTCATTTGAGATGTCATCAGTGATGTCATCAGTGATGTCACTGACCATGTCATGAGTGATGTAATATGTGACGTCATCAGCAGTGCATTGCGGGGCGCGAGTTATAGTTAGCTGAACTAACTATAACGGGGGAATTTCACGGGTTTTGTACGAGTGCAATGTCCAAGTAACTATAACTGTCCCTAAAACCTATGGTTTTTTCAGTGAATATATATATATATATATATATATATATATATATATATATACAGAAAAACACTGTGCCTCGGCACTCCTAATGTCCTTATTTTAGTCTTAGCCAGTAAGCAATAATGCTCAAAATAACCATAAAGGCTCACAAAAAATATATGTCAATCTTAATCAAAAGAAATGTTTTGGGATCATTACAAGAAAGTTTTAATTGTCCAACGTCAATGCTCCACTTTGCAATCAGAAATCATATTTCAATGATTATGTATGTCAGTCCAGCATAGTAACACAAATAATATTTGAACAGATGGAAATCATGCTCTCGATGTTTCCTCGGTGTCAAAGGATGATGGCTGCCGACACGTGTTTCGTTACTTACTGTAACTTCTTCAAGGCTTCAGTTCTTAAACTCTCCCGCTATTCTACGTAAGGAACAGCATATCAAATTTATAATAAAAGAGTTCAAGGAATCCTTATTTAAAAAGCATCGGGATTTCAAGAAGTCGTTTGACAGATCCATGTGAGAATCAAATTGTTCCCAAAAGGGTTCCTGGAAAAGTATGTCCAGATACCAGATCCAAAATTCAGTCTATATAAACGAGCCGCTGTTGTTATTAATAAGTTTGTTGTCTGAACATAGACACGTCTTTCCCGCGTTAGGCGTGACAACTACTTTTACAACAGCGGCTCGTTTATATAGACTGAATTTTGGATCTGGTATCTGTGCTGTGTTATATATATATATTTCAAACAAAGGCCCGAAGCATTAAGAGGACACTCGACAGCGCTCCCACCATCTGGTCGTTCGCTGCAGCTCGGCTCAATGTTCCAGTAAGTGTAATCTTTAGCCAACGTGTTTCGAGGTTTCAATACCTCTTCTTCATGGGATGCAAGAAAAGTTGCATTTGTAAGCTCACTTTCACTATATCCAACATGCTTTTATATTCAAATCGCCCCCAGTAGGCTTTGCGTAGTGCAGTGTCATATATATATTATATATATATATATATATATATATATATATATATATATATTAGGGCATGAGTTCTAGTTACTTGAGATAACTGGTGGATATGAGGGATTTTGTTTATTTAAAACAGTATGTCATATATATATATATATATATATATCCACAACCAATCCCGCTTTTAAAGAAAACCGGGTC
Organism: Calotriton arnoldi; assembly: GCA_963921515.1. NCBI lineage: Eukaryota > Metazoa > Chordata > Amphibia > Caudata > Salamandridae > Calotriton > Calotriton arnoldi. The sequence goes on from CAWUFW010012917.1 coordinate 144,180, forward strand.
TGACACATGCTTGGGTTGCACAGCTCAGATTTAATACCACCAGGTTACACCAGATGATCGACGCGATATCCACTCCATCAGCCCCAGGCAGACGCGTTTCGGCGGATGCCTTCTTCAATGCCGGGTATTTGCTGAGAGTCCCAAGATAGTTTTCGCGGGGCTCTGTTAAGAATCACGCCGAGGACTCCCATTGGCTAAAAGGTGTAGAAACAGAAAGGGGACATGGACAGTGCCAAAGTAAGTACTCGCCACTCTCTGCTTTTGCCAAAGTTCCTCGCACGTAGTACAATCGGTCTCGCATAGGGGGGCATGTCTGTCCAAAGTCCTGAGCCGGGTATAGTAACCCGCCCTGCATCCAATAGTGCCTTTGTTCAACTTGCCTCCTTAAAATTGCGGGACCGCCCCGGTGGATTCCATCTTTGCCAAGCAACCCACTCAGCAGTCAATCTGCTCCCTCTCCCCGCTTCACCACAGTCCAGGCCGGGGGGGCGCCGCGTTGTGAAGTTCATGCACGGGAACCAAAGAGTTTTGCCGGCATTACGCGGAGCACCTGAACGAGGGGCGTGCCAGAAAGCGGAGCCGACCTCCGCTATATATCCACAACCAATCCCGCTTTTAAAGAAAACCGGGTCTGACACATGCTTGGGTTGCACAGCTCAGATTTAATACCACCAGGTTACACCAGATGATCGACGCGATATCCACTCCATCAGCCCTAGGCAGACGCGTTTCGGCGGATGCCTTCTTCAATGCCGGGTATTTGCTGAGAGTCCCAAGATAGTTTTCGCGGGGCTCTGTTAAGAATCACGCCGAGGACTCCCATTGGCTAAAAGGTGTAGAAACAGAAAGGGGACATGGACAGTGCCAAAGTAAGTACTCGCCACTCTCTGCTTTTGCCAAAGTTCCTCGCACGTAGTACAATCGGTCTCGCATAGTGGGGCATGTCTGTCCAAAGTCCATGTGAGAATCAAATTGTTCCCAAAAGGGTTCCTGGAAAAGTATGTCCAGATACCAGATCCAAAATTCAGTCTATATAAACGAGCCGCTGTTGTTATTAATAAGTTTGTTGTCTGAACATAGACACGTCTTTCCTGCGTTAGGCGTGACAACTACTTTTACAACAGCGGCTCGTTTATATAGACTGAATTTTGGATCTGGTATCTGTGCTGTGTTATATATATATATTTCAAACAAAGGCCCGAAGCATTAAGAGGACACTCGACAGCGCTCCCACCATCTGGTCGTTCGCTGCAGCTCGGCTCAATGTTCCAGTAAGTGTAATCTTTAGCCAACGTGTTTCGAGGTTTCAATACCTCTTCTTCATGGGATGCAAGAAAAGTTGCATTTGTAAGCTCACTTTCACTATATCCAACATGCTTTTATATTCAAATCGCCCCAAGTAGGCTTTGCGTAGTGCAGTGTCATATATATATTATATATATATATATTATATATATATATATATATTAGGGCATGAGTTCTAGTTACTTGAGATAACTGGTGGATATGAGTGATTTTGTTTATTTAAAACAGTATGTCATATATATATATATATATATACATATATATATATATATATATATATATCACTTTTACGAAATCCAAATAAGTGCGCTCTCAGGGCCAAAAGACAAACATCCGATATTGATGCAAAACCAAGTTTATTCCACTACGCGTTTCGACTGCGTCCGCAGCCTTGCTCACGTGTACTAAGTGCACCATCAAAAAAGGGTAAAAATAACATCGGGTTGGGAATAGGCATAACAGAAAAGGGACAATACAGATAGCCTACAATGGCGGCCATCTTGGAATAGTATTACACAAAATATTATATACATACTAGTAACTAGGTACAATGTACATGTATAGTCAATAAGACCTTATAATGGTGCTAAATAAACCATGTTATTACTGGAATACCACATAAATGAGACCAGTCTCAATAATTTTATCAGAAGTCTGTAACCAGTATAAACCATGATTGAATGTAGGCTTAAGACAAAAGGCATGTGTATGAGAACAGGAAATGTAAAGTACAAGTTGTCCACGATGTTTCATCTCAGGGTGTCAAAACTCTGACGCGAGTAATTACGTCATACACACGTGATATTTCAAATCCTAGTATCACAAGTGAAAGCATAGTGCCCAAAACCTATGTACACATCATGTTCTAAGATAGCATGTTAAATATAATGTCAACAGTGTACTGATAGCCCTACCTTTCAAGGAGAACGTATTCCACACAAGTCTATGTCCACACGCTGTTGTCTCCATTTAAGTAAACTTAAGTATCAAGTTATACAGACCCACTTTTCAGTGAATAGTCCTCACTAATCCGTCTGTACATAGATTCCAATCCTCAGTTAAAATTACCCAAATAGTGAGATCCCAAAGTGAATACGAAGAGAAGGTTGGGTGGCCCGTGTACGTGAGTGGGTTCCTTCCTTCCCTCCTGCAAAAGAAACAAACAATTGTAAGAATTAAAACATTGTAAAACCCAAAGAAAAAATGTTTAAAATACTGTGGCATGTGTGTGCCTACAAGCATCCCATGGAAAAGGTTTCTAATGCACAACTACTAGAGGAGGATAAGACGTGTGTGTTAGCATTGGCTGATAAATAACTGACATCCTAAGGGCCTTGTTCCATTAATACTAAGAGAAAATCAGGAAAAAAGACATAGAAGAAAATCATACTGTTAAAATATGGAACGCGGAAAAATATCTCATAAGGTAATCATTCGGTCCTGAGATGAATGGCAAGCTCTTCATCCTGATTGAGCCCCCATGGGATTCTTGTTTGAAAATCTACAATGTATCTGGACTCTCTCTGTCTGAGTCGCAGTACTCTATCACCCCCTCTGTGTCCCAACCTAACCTGTTCCAATATGAAATATTTCATGAGGGAGGAATCAGAGAAATGGTTTTCTTGAAAATGTCGTGCCACAGGGTATTTGGGATCCTTGTTGGTAATGGCCCTTTTATGTTCTAAAATTCTCTTTTTGGCCATTAATGTGGTGCTCCCTATATAATACAATTTGCAAGGGCACTCGATGACATATACTACAAAAGTGGTACTGCATGTAAGAAATTGTACGATTTCTCTGCTATAGGTTTTGTGTGTAAACTCTTTGCGAAAACTGCTAGTCAGACACGCCTTACAATGTCCACACGGAAAAAACCCTTTCAAATTGAGGGTCCCTACATCTTGCTGTCTCGTGATGTCACTATGTACCAACATGTCTCTCAAGCTCTTACCCCTTCTGTACGTTATGTTAGGTCTACCAGGGATAGTGTCACCTATGCTATTGTCAGATTTGAGAATGTTCCAATTCTGTGTGAGAATACGTCTGATACTGTCTGCATCTGTATTATATGTCATGATGACTCTGGTACTGTTATCTTCCCCTACACCCTCGTTGTCTATCTTCTCACTGAGTGTCTGGGTTCTGTTGACACCCTCAACTCTGGAGATGGCTCTTTTGAGTACCCACATTGGATATCCCCTCGCCTTGAATCTCTCTATCATGTTGGCACTCTCGAGTCTGTAGGCTTCCTCGTTATTACAGTTTCTTTTGCCCTCAGCAGCTCACCGTAAGGAATACTCCATTTGAGAGATTCCGGGTGGCTGCTGAGGGCGTGCAATATACTGTTCCCTGCAGTGCTCTTACGAAAAAGAGTCGTGTGGATCTTGTTGTCTTTGATCTCTAGGTGCACATCAAGGTATTCTGCTCTGGTACTGCTGATACTGCCAGTGAGTTGTATGTTACGGTTGTTGTTATTGAGTCCCTCAATGAACTTCACTGCCTCATCTGTTGACCCTTTCCAAATGATGAACAAGTCATCAATGTACCTCAGCCACATATGTACCCTATCTAGATTCTGTCTCTGGTCTACATCTGCAAAGAGCTCCTCCTCCCAGATGCCCATGAAAAGATTGGCAAAACTGGGAGCGAAGCAAGAACCCATCGCAGTTCCGGTCATTTGTTTGTAAAGACCCCCATCAAACCAAAAGATGTTGTTGGTTAGGCAATATTCTGTCATTTCAAGAATCATGCGGTTGTGTTCTAAGTACTTGATCTTTCTTCTCTTCAAAAAGTGTGAACAGGCAGCCAATCCTTGTTGATGATCTATAATGGTGTAAAGTGAGTGGACGTCTAAGGTAATCAGAAGGAAGTCACTTTCCCACTCGATATTCTCTATTCTGCCCAAAAAGTCCTTGGTATCCCTGATGTAACTGGGAAGTGTGATGACATATTCCCTGAGAAAGTGATCAATATATTTCGATATGTGCTCGGCTACACTCCCTCTGGAGGAAACAATGGGACGGCCAGTCAATCATGGTTTATACTGGTTACAGACTTCTGATATAATTATTGAGACTGGTCTCATTTATGTGGTATTCCAGTAATAACATGGTTTATTTAGCACCATTATAAGGTCTTATTGACTATACATGTACATTGTACCTAGTTACTAGTATGTATATAATATTTTGTGTAATACTATTCCAAGATGGCCGCCATTGTAGGCTATCTGTATTGTCCCTTTTCTGTTATGCCTATTCCCAACCCGATGTTATTTTTACCCTTGTTTGATGGTGCACTTAGTACACGTGAGCAAGGCTGCGGACGCAGTCGAAACGCGTAGTGGAATAAACTTGGTTTTGCATCAATATCGGATGTTTGTCTTTTGGCCCTGAGAGCGCACTTATTTGGATTTCGTGAAAGTGATATTGACATTACCAGCACGCTCCGCTGGTGTGTGCGTCACCTTCCATGGGTTAGCAGTTCGGAAGGAGCTACGTTCTTGGGATAGTAATTGAGGACTGCGAGCAACCGGCCGTGATTCAAGAGAGGAGGCACATCATGCAATTGACGAGGACTGCAGAATCGGCATTGGATGCGTTCAGCATACGAAGGTAAGCCTGCAGTAAGTTCTATCCGTCCCTAGTGTGTGGTGGGCTCAGCGTGCACCGGCGGGTGCACGGTGTCCCCATTTCCCGGGGCAGCGGTGTTTTCTGCGGGTTTTACTTCAAGAAGCGTTCACGCAACACTGCATTATCTGTATTCTCGATCGCGGTTTTCCGTGCGAGTAACATGATCTGAGGGCGCGCACGCCTTTACCAATACTGCAGATACACCTAATTTGTTTCCTCGAGTGCCGGCCATTACGGATTTGGATACTTGAAGCAATCGGCAGAAGGAACCTTGCATTCACAAGGGGGGACGAGACACATCATCCACATTAAAATCAGTATGTTGCAACCAAGTTAGTGCACCATGGAGGAGGAGGCGAACAGGAGAGCAGCGGCTGTTATGCTATTTACGAGGAAAATAGGACAGAAATCAGGGCACAATGAATTGAGCATGAATAGAAGCACGGTGGTTCAACCCACCGAGGAGAAATTAAAGAAATTGGAAAAATTGAAAAGGGCGGAGATTTCCAAATGGTGGGAGGCCATCTCATTACAGAACTATGTTGATCAAGAGATGGTCCCCAGAGGGTTGAGAATCTTCATTACACCCTCGTATGAGACACCCAATCCGAAAATGCTGGAGGAATGGTCAATCAATTCGGCACTGAGTTCAAAACGGATGCTGGAAATACTTATCAAGTACGCCTGGAGTGACCGTGAGAGACTCATTTTGCAGATTAAGGAATTACAAGATGATCTGAACACCATCATGGACACGGATACTCTCAACAAAGCATTGGCGGCAATGAAGGAGCGCTTATGCAAGCATGAGGACGACATTAAAGCCCGTAAACAAAGAAAACTCATGAGAGACTATGGGGACTATGAGAGTGGGAGAATACTCACTTTCAGTAGGAAATTTGATCATTTGTATAAAAACCAAGTCCCCACTGAGAGCATAACGACAATGAGTACACAGGGCGCAGCTGCAGCGGAGTCAACGGCGAGTGAGAGCGAATCGGATATTTCCAAAGGGGACACCTCGGGAGAAGAGCGCAGTACACGCCCCGTGACTTTTTTAGACGAGTATCGGACACTTCGAACGAGACGAAAAACAATGCGAGACATCCCAGCCCCAAAGCCAAAGGGACAGAGAGGTCGGGGTCGAGGCAGAGGACGAGGAGACGGAGGAACAGAAGGAAACGAACTCGGCAACAATGGGAAAAGAGGCAGAGGAAGGGGCCGTATGGGAGATACCAACACACGCTCCAAAAGAACATACTAATGGACCCCACAATGGTTAATAGAACTATCATTAATCTTTCTAAAAGACAGCTCAATGAAGTTGAAAAATGTACACTCTGTCTAGGACTTTTTTTTTGTCCTTCATCCTCTTTTAATTATGCTGATACCAGAATTGATCTTTTTAAATATGTAAGAAAGTTAAAACTTAAAAAGTGGCATCAATTGCGTTGGCAGAGACCTAGGAACCATACAGGAGGTGGGGAGGGAGATCATGCCACTGATCTGAACATTGATGATATGGAAACCCTATCCACTATGTTAGAATTACAACAAGCGACAGACATCAGTGACACAAGGATAGACGAACATCAGATCCTAGATGAGCTGGGAATTATAGGCGATGCGGCTGCATCTACTGACTTTAAACGCAAGTCGACCTTTTTACCGTCTCTCCCACATGACAATATTGACACTTTCCATGATAGTGTCACGAAGGCACTTATTGATTTTAAGGGCAAGTCTTGCAGTAGGAAGAAACATAGTAACAATCTCTCTTTTAAACAGCGAGAGGTCCTTAAGTCACTTGCTAATGATGACGAAATTGTTATTCGCCCAGCTGACAAAGGGGGTAACATTGTTATTTTGGATAGAGAACATTACATCAAGGAGGCACACAGGCAGTTGAATGACAACAAATACTATATACCTGTCTCTAGGGAGACATACAACACCAGTATCACCAATATTTGGGAAAGATTGACCACGTGGAAAGACAAGGGAATCCTTGAATGGGAGGAGTTTTGTTATCTTAAAAGGGACTATCCTAAACTACCCGTATTATACCTCCTGCCCAAGGTACACAAAGATCCGGTCAATCCTCCTGGCCGTCCCATTGTTTCCTCCAGAGGGAGTGTAGCCGAGCACATATCGAAATATGTTGATCACTTTCTCAGGGAATATGTCATCACACTTCCCAGTTACATCAGGGATACCAAGGACTTTTTGGGCAGAATAGAGAATATCGAGTGGGAAAGTGACTTCCTTCTGATTACCTTAGACGTCCACTCACTTTACACCATTATAGATCATCAACAAGAATTGGCTGCCTGTTCACACTTTTTGAAGAGAAGAAAGATCAAGTACTTAGAACACAACCGCATGATTCTTGAAATGACAGAATATTGCCTAACCAACAACATCTTTTGGTTTGATGGGGGTCTTTACAAACAAATGACCGGAACTGCGATGGGTTCTTGCTTCGCTCCCAGTTTTGCCAATCTTTTCATGGGCATCTGGGAGGAGGAGCTCTTTGCAGATGTAGACCAGAGACAGAATCTAGATAGGGTACATATGTGGCTGAGGTACATTGATGACTTGTTCATCATTTGGAAAGGGTCAACAGATGAGGCAGTGAAGTTCATTGAGGGACTCAATAACAACAACCGTAACATACAACTCACTGGCAGTATCAGCAGTACCAGAGCAGAATACCTTGATGTGCACCTAGAGATCAAAGACAACAAGATCCACACGACTCTTTTTCGTAAGAGCACTGCAGGGAACAGTATATTGCACGCCCTCAGCAGCCACCCGGAATCTCTCAAATGGAGTATTCCTTACGGTGAGCTGCTGAGGGCAAAAAGAAACTGCAATAACGAAGAAGCCTACAGACTCGAGAGTGCCAACATGATAGAGAGATTCAAGGCGAGGGGATATCCAATGTGGGTACTCAAAAGAGCCATCTCCAGAGTTGAGGGTGTCAACAGAACCCAGACACTCAGTGAGAAGATAGACAACGAGGGTGTAGGGGAAGATAACAGTACCAGAGTCATCATGACATATAATACAGATGCAGACAGTATCAGACGTATTCTCACACAGAATTGGAACATTCTCAAATCTGACAATAGCATAGGTGACACTATCCCTGGTAGACCTAACATAACGTACAGAAGGGGTAAGAGCTTGAGAGACATGTTGGTACATAGTGACATCACGAGACAGCAAGATGTAGGGACCCTCAATTTGAAAGGGTTTTTTCCGTGTGGACATTGTAAGGCGTGTCTGACTAGCAGTTTTCGCAAAGAGTTTACACACAAAACCTATAGCAGAGAAATCATACAATTTCTTACATGCAGTACCACTTTTGTAGTATATGTCATCGAGTGCCCTTGCAAATTGTATTATATAGGGAGCACCACATTAATGGCCAAAAAGAGAATTTTAGAACATAAAAGGGCCATTACCAACAAGGATCCCAAATACCCTGTGGCACGACATTTTCAAGAAAACCATTTCTCTGATTCCTCCCTCATGAAATATTTCATATTGGAACAGGTTAGGTTGGGACACAGAGGCGGTGATAGAGTACTGCGACTCAGACAGAGAGAGTCCAGATACATTGTAGATTTTCAAACAAGAATCCCATGGGGGCTCAATCAGGATGAAGAGCTTGCCATTCATCTCAGGACCGAATGATTACCTTATGAGATATTTTTCCGCGTTCCATATTTTAACAGTATGATTTTCTTCTATGTCTTTTTTCCTGATTTTCTCTTAGTATTAATGGAACAAGGCCCTTAGGATGTCAGTTATTTATCAGCCAATGCTAACACACACGTCTTATCCTCCTCTAGTAGTTGTGCATTAGAAACTTTTTCCATGGGATGCTTGTAGGCACACACATGCCACAGTATTTTAAACATTTTTTCTTTGGGTTTTACAATGTTTTAATTCTTACAATTGTTTGTTTCTTTTGCAGGAGGGAAGGAAGGAACCCACTCACGTACACGGGCCACCCAACCTTCTCTTCGTATTCACTTTGGGATCTCACTATTTGGGTAATTTTAACTGAGGATTGGAATCTATGTACAGACGGATTAGTGAGGACTATTCACTAAAAAGTGGGTCTGTATAACTTGATACTTAAGTTTACTTAAATGGAGACAACAGCGTGTGGACATAGACTTGTGTGGAATACGTTCTCCTTGAAAGGTAGGGCTATCAGTACACTGTTGACATTATATTTAACATGCTATCTTAGAACATGATGTGTACATAGGTTTTGGGCACTATGCTTTCACTTGTGATACTAGGATTTGAAATATCACGTGTGTATGACGTAATTACTCGCGTCAGAGTTTTGACACCCTGAGATGAAACATCGTGGACAACTTGTACTTTACATTTCCTGTTCTCATACACATGCCTTTTGTCTTAAGCCTACATTCAATCATGGTTTATACTGGTTACAGACTTCTGATAAAATTATTGAGACTGGTCTCATTTATGTGGTATTCCAGTAATAACATGGTTTATTTAGCACCATTATAAGGTCTTATTGACTATACATGTACATTGTACCTAGTTACTAGTATGTATATAATATTTTGTGTAATACTATTCCAAGATGGCCGCCATTGTAGGCTATCTGTATTGTCCCTTTTCTGTTATGCCTATTCCCAACCCGATGTTATTTTTACCCTTTTTTGATGGTGCACTTAGTACACGTGAGCAAGGCTGCGGACGCAGTCGAAACGCGTAGTGGAATAAACTTGGTTTTGCATCAATATCGGATGTTTGTCTTTTGGCCCTGAGAGCGCACTTATTTGGATTTCGTGAAAGTGATATTGACATTACCAGCACGCTCCGCTGGTGTGTGCGTCACCTTCCATGGGTTAGCAGTTCGGAAGGAGCTACGTTCTTGGGATATATATATATATATATATATATATATATATATATATATATATATATATATATATATATATATATATTCACTGAAAAAACCATAGGTTTTAGACACGTTATAGTTAGAAATTAGCATTTAAAAAACCTTTGAAATTCACTGAAAAAACCATAGGTTTTAGGGACAGTTATAGTTAGTTGGACATTTCACTCGTACAAAACCCGTGAAATTCCCCCGTTATAGTTAGTTCAGCTAACTATAACTCGTGCCCCCGCAATGCACTGCTGATGACGTCACATATTACATCACTCATGACATGGTCAGTGATCCGCGCATCCTGCCGATTTTTGGGGCCCTGGGGGTCCTTGTGGGACCCCCTGAGCAGGCCTAGGGGGTCAGGGTGTTTCTACCCTGCCCCCTTTTCTTGTTTTGCGCACTTGTTTTACTGCTTTCTTGTGCTTCTATGTTCAGGGACATTATTGTTAGGGTATAGAATAAAAAAACTTCAAAATTCACTGCAAAAACCAAGAGTTACAGGGACATTATAGTTAGGCTCAGATTTTGCTTGTACAAAACCATAGAAATTCAGACGTTATATTTACCTGAGCCAACTATAAGTTACGCCCGCAATGCACTGCTTATGACCTCACATAGTACATCACTCATGGCATGGTCAGTGACATCACTGATGACATCTCAGATGCATCACTGATTACATCATCCAGTTAGTGTTAGTGTTTTGTAAAAATTTCTGAGACTTAAAGATACATACTAAGCTACTAGAAAGGTAAATTCCTATGCATTGTGTACTACTAATGAGTAATACTACTTTCTAGCATACATTATGTCAGTGGCTGTGTAACTGTGTGTATATGGGTGTAAGTGGGTGTCTGAGTGGCTGTTTGGGTGTGTGAGTGGGTGTGTGAATGGTTGAGTGGGTGTGTGAGTTGGTGTATGAGTGACTGTGTGGGGGTGTGAATGGGTGTGCGTGTGTGGTTCTATGCATCTGCAACTGGGTGTGTGAGTGATTGTATGAGTGACTGAGTGGCTATGTGAGTGGCTGTTTAAGTGAGTGACTGGGTGTGTAAGTGTCTGTATGGGTGAGTGAGTGGCTGTTTAAGTGGGGTTTTGGTTAGGTGAGTTTGTGTATGAATGGTTATGTTGGAGAGTGAGTGCCTGTGTTAGTGGCTGTATGGGTGAGGGAGCGGCAATGTGAGTAGTTGTATGGATGTGTGAATGGCTATGTAAGTAGTTGTGTGGGTGTGTAAGTGGTTGTATGGGTGAGTGAGTGGCTGCGTTGAGATGCTGTATGGGTGAGTGAGTGGGTATGTGAGTGAGTGAGTGGTTGTTTGAGTGAATAAGAGCGTGTTTGAGTAGCTGTATGGGTGAGTGTGTGCTGTGCGAGTGGCTCTATGGGTGACTGAGTGGTTATGTGAGTAGCTGTATGGGTGAGTGAGTGAGTGCTTGCATGAGTGGCTGTATGAGAGAGTGAGTAGGTGTGTTAGTGGCTCAATGGAAGAGTGCGTGTGTGTGTGAGTAGTTGTATGGGTATGTGAGTTATAGTGTGGGTGTGTGAGTGGGGGTATGAGAGGTTATATGGGGTGTGAGTGGGTGTGCGAGTGGTTCTGTGGATGATGTCATCAGTGATGTAATTTGAGAAGTCATCAGTGATGTCATCAGTGATGTCACTAACCATGTCATGAGTGATGTAATATATGTGGTCATAAGCAGTGCATTGCGGGGACGCAAGTTATAGTTAGCTCAGGTAACTATAACTGCTGAATTTCTATGGTTTTGTACAAGGGAAATCTGAGCCTAACTATAACGTACCTGTAACCTTTGTTTTTTCAGTGAATTTCTAAGGTTTTTAAAATTCTATTCCCTAACAATAACGTCTCTGTAACCTTTGTTTTTTTGAGTGAATGTCTATGATTTTTTAAATGCAGCAGGGGGTGGCTGCAGAGTCTGGCCTGCGGCCATGCCCTGCACCCAATACCTCACATGCTTCAAACCCCATGCTGTGCCCCATGCTGCCTTTGGCTGTCCACAGCGTGAGGTTGCCCGCAGGGCCTGGCCTCATGCGGTCAATCTCCCACATGCATCCAGTCCCATGCACGCCTTTGGCCTTGTTCAGTAGGGGGGCTGTCTGCAGGCCCAGGGACAGGCTCTACTCCCAACCCCCCACATGCTGCCCACCCCATGCCATGCAACACCTTCAGCCAGGTGCTTCAGAGGGTTGGCCACAGGGCTTGCAGCCAAGTCCCGTGTGCTGCCAACCCCGAGTTGGTTGAGTGAGAGTACATTTTTTTTCCTTCGGCTCTGGATCTGAGGGTCGCACTGAGCCCCACGTTGGATCTATCGATTGGCCGCAAAAAAAAGAATTTGTGCAAATTTTTGCCCATGAGGGATCCCTCAGGGACCCCTCTATCTGTCCTATGGGGTCAGGATACCTCTATCCTCACCCCTTTTCTCACTTTGCACTTTTGTTTCCCAACCCCAACTGAGCTGATAAACAAAATGGCAGCCACAACTTTTCTCTCAGGTTACGGCTAGCCAATCAGGGTCGTGCTTTGGTGCATGAATCCGCGAATCCCCCGCGGTGGATCCGTGATGGATTTGTGTCCCTAGATATCTATATATTTTTTTCTTTAATAACTTCAAAACTACTGAACGGATTTACACCAAATTGTAAAAAGGGTTCTTTCTGGACCAAGAGTTAGCTTTCTGTCAAATTTGGTGTAATTCCGTCCAGCGGTTCGGGCTGTGGTCATGTTGAAAATTGTATGGAAAATTGCATGGGGAAAACGCGTTTTGGGACTCCCCCTTTTTCTTGAACCCGGTGTGACGGATCACCCCAAAACTTTCAAGACAGCGCCTGTAGTGCGTGGCAAACTAGTTTTGAAAATTTCATGAAGATTCGTCAAACAGTGCCAAAGTCATTTGCAAAACGAAAAATGTTTTTCCTATTAAAACTAGGGGGCATATTTACAAGCCCCTATCGCCACAGGAACTTCACTTTTAATGGCATTCCTGTGGTGATAGAGGCTTCACGTGGCTTAACACCACTGTGTAAATAAGGCACCCTTTCACGCTATACTTAGCCTGAAAGGGGTAGGCAACGGGTGTTGCAGTGGGCGTTCTGGCACAACAGCCATTGATTTTGATGCTGCCCCTTACAAGGATGGCATAAATAGGAGGCAGCGACAAAATTAAGACCAGGGAAAACCCGGTCTTAACATCGCGAAATGAGGGAAAATGGTTTATTTCTCCTTGTTATTGCTGTTTCTATGTGTGCTGCATTGTGCGGCACACATAGAAAAGCAAAACGCCTTGAATGATTGTTTATGTGCAGGAAGGTGTCCCTCCCTGCATATAAACAATCATTAAAAAAATGACGATTTGCAACTTCTATGTGTGCTGCACAAAGTTACACAGTTTGTGTGGTGGGAATTAAGCGAGGGACATGGGATGAACTCGATTAATAAAGGCGGATTTTGCAAGGCAGATTTATATACATAGGAACAGTACAATTGCTATTGCATATTCCACAGTGAATAATAATGCATTTTGCAACATATCACACAGTAGCAATTAAGAAATATTACATTCGTTTTGGTTTCAATGCATGGCGATATACATATCTGGATTATAAGAATTAAGGACATTCATCATAGCAAACATATCCGTGGGTCATGTTGTGGCATATCAGATGGAATGAACTTAATTACAGGGGTAGGGTTTGAAACCGGGTTGTGTGAGATTAGTGTATAATTGCAAAAGGACCACTGAAAATGTTACAAAATATCATACAGTGGGACTTAAGACATGTTGCAACATATCACACAGTTGAAATAGGACTTTGTGCATTCATATTGGTTTCACCTAATGGTGATTTGCATACTCCACGTGAAAAGCGGAGCAAGCAGTATATGGACTGGAGATTCATGTGTATAGGGACGGATGTCTATTGAATTGAACATTTTAGATACCTCTTGTACAGCACTGTATATAGTTTATTCACTTAAAGCACCTTGTCACCTCTAGATCACCTTATCACCTATTAGCCAGCCTTGCGTCGTTTTACAATAATTTTTGCTTTTTGTGACAGCCTGACTATGTTACAACCAGATAAAATTGTAAAAAGAAAAAATTGATAAATTTGTTAATACATTTACTTTTGATTATTTCAAATTAGGTGTGTTCTTCTTTCTTCATGCATAAATGTTTATGACAGATTAAAGTAATTTCCCGACAGAACCAACATTAGCATATACACTATATTATGTAATTGGCCAGTTCCCCAATTATGTAAACAAAGAGAAAAAGAAAGAGAACCTACAGCCATTCCATATATCACAAAAAGCCATTTCACATTTACAAACGTTTATACTATAATCAGATTATCACAGTCCATCATGCAATTCAAATAATTGCTTTTTTTCAAAATACCATTACTTAAAGAGTTATCATCAAAAGGAACTCAAAAGAAAAGAGGAAACAACTTTTGTATAGAGATTACTTTTTGATACTCCAATATTACTTACTTCTTAGGTGTATTCTTATATTAGTTCAAGTTATTTTGTATAGTAAATCAAATGTGAAAGACACTTAATAAAATTATTTATAGCTCACATGTAAAAGTTACTGTGAGAAGGTGGCCTGGTATATGCTGTCCACTAATTAAAGTGGGCTCCCTGTACCAGTCCACACGACCCTTATGATGTATGAGGTCAAAGATAACCTTTAGAAAGCTATCCTAGTGGTAGCTGTGGAGAGCAGCCTTCAGGCTTAATCTTGAAGGAATGTAAAGCAGCTTGTTTTACCAGAATATCACCTCTTGAATGACCAAATGAAAGGAGAACCACACAGTAGTTATATAAAAATATGTATTTATTAATATAACACTCTCTACTAATCTCTACACGAGATTAGAACACAAAGCACATAATACTGAATCAATAGAACATTCGTAAGTAGCACAATACACAGAGGGCTCCAGGGGGAGGCCGAACCATATACTAAAAAAATGGTATAACAATCACGACTTGACTAGACACAGTGCCTAGAGCACGTAGAATTGCTGGGACCAGAAGGAACCACCCAAGGTAGTGACGCAGGGAGCCCACGGAGGATGGGTGCAGTGAGGAAACACGACCGGGTGCTCCGTACAACTCTATAGGAAAGTCGCGGTTACAAAGTTATAGTTTAAGGACACTTCTACGAGGACTTCAAGCAAACCCTTTGGAACATAGGAGGTTCTAGAGTCAACCCACCAGTGAGTACCGAGGTACCCGAGTTACCTATCCCAGAGGAGCCGGGAGCATAGGGGTCAAGTGGTGTCGGAAACCTTCGTCGTTTTCAATGGAGGGGTGCAAAGAAGTACTGCTGCCGGGAAGGCGAAGAGTGTCCGGTGGAATCCAAGCCTGGATTCTAGGTGAGAGGGACCTGAAAGCAGAGGGGACAGAGTCTGGGTCACTTCAGGCGACAAGGGGCTCGGTAGTCGAATGCCCACCGATGTCGGGTGCTTCAGGTGCGAAGAACAGATGCTTGACTCTGCAGCCGCGGGGACCAGGAGATGTCGAGGACAACCAGGATCCGGAGGTGAGCTGTCCCATAAAGGATGTCGAGTGCTGAGGGGTCGATGTCCGGCTGGAGCACCAACAAGCCTTGGCAAATGCAACCCATGCAGGAAGGACAAACAGGTTACGGTGTGGATCAGCAAGGTCCAGGGGACTCTCCAAGCAATGGGGAGTCAGGGCACGTCTGGAGCAACCAGGGAAGCCCAAAAACAAACAAGGTGACCCTCGTCAGGACCCACAGGCCAACGGACCAGGGATCGCAAGGAGACCTCAAGCAGGTTTGCAAAGCACCAGCCCATGGAGCACTCAGTGTGAGGAGGCTGGATTTCTTCAGTGCAAATACTGCTCGGGGTCAGGACTACTCTGAGTCCAATGCACAAGCTCAGGGGTTGCCAACAAGCATATGCACTTGCAAATGTACGCGGGGCACAGGGGTTCGGGTCACGCGGTCCCCACAAGGGATACTGGTCTCAGAACCGCTGAGAGGGCAGGTCAACCTCAGGGACCTTTGGAAACCCACCTCCTGTGTTGCTGAAATCTTTGGAGTCCTCAGGAGCTTGGGAGATGCAAACCAGTCAGATGCGCTTAGGTGCCTGCTAGTGCAGGGGAGTAACTCCTTTACTCCAAGGGAGATTCTTCAGTTGTCCAGCGTTGTGCAGACAGTCGAAGTATTTGGTTTCTTCTTAGTAGAATCTTTTCCAGGTAAAATCTAAAGTCCTATAGCCAGGTAACCCACTTTATACCCACGGGAAAGGGTTGGACAGATTCAGGGGACCCTCCTAGGGGAGGGGCAGGACAGAGGGGTGGCTACACCCATGTCCTTTGTCCAGTTTCACGCCAGAGCAGGAGCCAATGGCTCCCAAAACTGGTTTGAGCTGGACTATACACAGGGACACCAAATGTGCCTCCAGTGCAGACTTTCTGGCTCTCTCAGAGTGCACCCACCCAGCCCCAATACACTAAACCCTGTCTGGGAGGTGGTCACACCTCCCTGTGACAGGATGCCTATTGTCATGCCTTCCTCTGCTCGAGCTTGGCTCAGCAGCAGGAGAGCAGAATCGTGTCTGTGGCTGGCAGCGTCCATTTTGTGCTGCCCGGGTCGAGAAAGCTGGTACCGGGTAGACCGGTGACCCCCAGAAGTGGTTTCAGAAGGGTGGAATCATACCTCCACACCAGTTACTGGTGTGGAGGTATGATTCCAAGGTGTTTGACACCAAACACGACATGTTTCTAAGCAGCCGTTTTAAAGTTAGCATTTACCGCAAGGTTATAATGCAAATTAACCTATATGTCTGGCACCTCAGAGAATGGTCTCCGAAGGCTGCAGAGGGGCTCTGCTCATGCAGGGGCACCCTCTCACTTAAAACCCAGCACCCTGCCTTCAGGATTGATAAGGCCTGCCATAGGGGTGATTGATAGGTTTTTAAGTGTAGTGATTTAGATAGATATAGTGAACCTATATCTAAGTAAGTGGTGCAAGCACCAGCTTACCCAGGTTGCTGTAGCAGACCTGGTGTGTCATTTTGAATGGCCTCTCATGGGTGGTATAATACATGCTTCAGCCCATGGGAGGCGTCTGGGGTACCTATGCCCTGGGTACATGGTGTACCATATACTAGGGACTGATAAGGGTCCCCCAGTATCCAATCTGGAGTGTACCTAAAGTACATACATAGTAATTTAAGGGAGAAAGCAGATAGACTGGGGTCCTGGATAGCAGGATCCCAGTCAGACTAGTCCAAAAACAGTGAGACATCAGCAAAAAGTGGGGGTAACCATAAGAAGAAGCAGATACTACTTTCCTACACAACCCTCCCCCCCAAACGCAAGGACATTAAACTAACCTTGACCAGTTGAGTCTTCATGTTCTAAGTGGAAATATCTGGAGAGTCCATCTGCATTGGCATGGTTACTCCCAGGTCTATGTTCCACTGTATAGTCCATCCCCTGTAGGGAAATGGACCACCTCAAGAGTTTGGGGTTTTCACCCTTCATCTGTTTTAGCCATAAGAGGGGCTTGTGGTCTGTCTGAACAATGAAGTGAGTGCCAAACAGGTATGGCCTCAGCTTCTTAGGAGCCCAAACCACAGCAAAGGCTTCCCTCTCAATAGTTGACCAACGTTTCTCTCTGGGGGTCAGCCTTCTGCTTATGAAAGCTACTGGCTGATCCTGACCCTCTGCATTCAATTGTGATAACACAGCCCCTACCCCCAATTCAGATGCATCTGTTTGAACAATGAATTGTTTGGAATAATCAGGACTCTGCAGAATGGGAGCAGTGCACATGGCCTGCTTCAGGTCATCAAATGCCTTTTGACAGATAACTGTCCACTGAACTTTCTTAGGCATTCTTTTAGAGGTAAGATCATTTAAGGGGGTCACTATAGATCCATAACCCTTAACAAACCTCCTGTAGTACCCAGTCAGGGCCAAGAAAGCTCTGACCTGAGTCTGGGTAGTTGGAGCAACCCAATCCATAATGGTTTGGATTTTGCTCTGCAATGGTTGAACCTGGCCTCCACCCACAAGGTGGCCCATGTACACAACCTTACTCTGCCCTATCTGGCACTTGGTGGCCTTGATAGTGAGGCCTGCTTTTTGAGGGGGCCTCCAGAACATTTCTGAGGTGGACCAGGTGATCCTCCCAGGTGGTACTAAAGACAGCAATATCATCCAGATAAGCTGCACTATAGGCTTCCAGGCCTGTGAGAACTTTATTCACCAGCCTCTGAAATGTGGCAGGTGCATTCTTCAAGCCAAAAGGCATCACCACAAATTGGTAGTGCCCACTAGGGGTTGAGAATGCTGTTTTTGGTTTAGCATCCTCAGCTAATCTGATTTGCCAGTAACTAGCTGTCAAGTCAAATGTACTTAAGAATTTGGCAGAGGCCCAAGTGTCAATAAGTTCATCTGCCCTTGGAATTGGATGAGCATCAGTCCTAGTGACTGCATTGAGTCCCCTGTAGTCAACACAGAACCTCATCTCTCTCTTACCACCCTGAGTGTGAGGTTTTGGTACTAAGACTACTGGGCTAGCCCAGGGGCTATCTGAGGAATCAATCACTCTCAGTTCCAACATTTTCTGGACTTCAGTCCTGATACAGTCCCTGACATGGTCAGGTTGCCTGTAAATCTTATTTTTAACAGGCAGACTGTCACCTGTGTCCACCTCATGTGTACACCAGGTAGTCTGACTTGGAGTCAGTGAAAACATGTGTCTGTACTGATTGAGGACCTTCCTACAATCAGTCTGTTGCTGTTCAGTGAGGCTGCCTGCCAAAGCTATACCATCAACTGAACCATCATCAGGGTTCTGTGAGAGGAGGTCAGGGAGTGGATCACTCTCTTCCTCCTGTCCCTCATCAGTAGCCATGAGCAAGCCCATATCTGCCCTGTCCACATATGGCTTGAGCCTGTTCACATGGAGCACCCTGTGGGGGCTCCTGGGAGTTCCTGGGTCCACCAGGTAGGTAACCTCTCCCTTCTGCTCAAGAATGGTATGGGGCTCACTCCACTTGTCTTGGAGAGCTGCTGGGGCCACAGGCTCCAACACCCATACCTTCTGTCCTGGCTTATACACAGTCATAACAGACTTTTGGTCATGCCAGGCTTTCTGTAATTCCTGGCTAGCCTCAAGGTTTTTGGAAGCCTTCTTCATGTACTCAGCCATCCTGAAGCAGAGACCAAGTACATAGTCCACTATGTCCTGTTTAGGTGGTTTGAGAGGTAACTCCCATCCCTCCTTAACCAAACATAAGAGACCCCTAACTGGATGTCCAAACAGAAGTTCAAAAGGGCTGTAGCCAACCCCCTTCTGAGGAACCTCCCTGTAGGCAAAGAGAAGGCAGGGCAAAAGGATATCCCATCTACACCTGAGCTTGTCAGGGAGACCTTTTATCATGCCCTTGAGGGTTTTGTTTAAATATCTCAACTAACCCATTGCATTGTGGGTGATAGGGTCTGGTGAATTTGTAATTCACTCCACACTCCTTCCACATTGCAGTAAGATAACCAGACATAAAGTTTGCAACTCTGTCTGATACCACCTCCTTAGGGAAACCCACTCTGGAAAAGATTCCCAGGAGGGCCCTGGCCACAGCAGGAGCTGTGGTGGTCCTAAAGGGTATTGCTTCTGGATACCTAGTGGCATGGTCCACCACCACTAGTATGAATCTGTGCCCAGATGCAGTTGGAGGATTCATGGGACCAACAATGTCAATCCCAACCCTCTCAAAGGGAACCCCCACCAAAGGTAGTGGTATCAGGGGGGCCTTTGTAGTACCACCTGCCTTACCACTGGCTTGGCAAGTGATACAGGAGCGACAAAACTCCTTTGTGTTTTCTGACATATGAGGCCAGTGAAAGTGAGGGACAAGCCTGTCCCAGGTCTTGCTTTGGCCTAAGTGTCCTGCTAATGGGATGTCATGTGCCAGTGTTAATAGGAAGCCTCTAAACTTCAGAGGTATAACCAACCTCCTGGTAGCACCAGGCTTGGGGTCTCTACCCTCTGAATATAGAAGTCCATCATCCCAGTAGATCCTGTGGGACCCACTGGCACTCCCAGCAGCCTCAGCAGCAGCTTGCTGTCTGAGGGGTTCAAGAGAGGGGCAGTTCAGCTGCTCCTGGCTCAGATCTGCCCTGGAAGGGCCCCCTGTCCCCAAGAACTCAACCTGGTCAGGTTCAAGTTCCTCTGAGACAGTTCCTTCACAGGGACTTAGATCATCTCCCTCAGGAGACTGATCCTCACTCTGAGGCAGGGGGGAAGACACTGCCTTGCCCCTACTGCTCCTTCTCTTGGAAGGCACCTGGTCCATCATTTCAGGATCCAGGGCCTGTTCAGTGGAAGACATTTTTGCCTGTGACCTAGTCATGGCAAACACATCTGCAGGGATTCCCAACATTTCTGCATGTGTCCTGAGTTCCACTTCAGCCCAGGCTGAAGTCTCCAAATCATTGCCCAACAAGCATTCCACAGGGAGGTCTTAGCTAACCACAACCTTCCTAGGGCCAGTTACCCCTCCCCAGGTGAAATTCACAACTGCCAAGGAATGGTCTGTCCTGACATTGCTAGCATTGGTCACTTGGTACAGCTCACCAAGTATGATCTGGTCAGGGCCCACAAGATCATTTGTCACCATTTTGACACTTGCTCCTGTGTCCCTATATGCCATGGCCTCCTTTCCATTTATCAAAGGCTGTTGTCTGTACTTGCCCAGGTTACTGGGACTGACAAATAAGGAGGCAATATCCATGCCTCCATCACAGACCAAAACAGCCTGAGTTGGAATTCTGACTAGGTCAGAACCCATCTCAGTTCCCAGGGTTAACCCTACTATACCCTTGTTCCCAGTACCACCACTTGGAGCTGAACTAAGGGGAACAGTTGCCTTAGGGGCCCATATCATCACTGGATACCCCCACCACAGGATTATGACTACAACTTTTATGGTCCGCCGCCTTTTTTAGGATCACGCCAGGGCCCACAGAGAGGCAGGAACCGGAGAGGCAACAACGTCCATTGGTCCATCGCGGACGACGAGACACCACGGGTCTCTACAAGGAGCATGACCGGCACGACGAGTGCCCAACCGTCAACCAGCAAGAGGTAAATTTAGTGGTGAATCTCACAGATTACCAACTAACATCGACACAAGGACGAGTCCTAGAGAGAGGCCTGGGATTTGTACCCACGAACCGGATGGATAAATTCAAAACATGTGCGGAGATGAAAGAATTTATCCGCAAACTGAAATTGAAGGCTTTCTTTAAAGATAAAGAGAAACCAGAGGGAGATGATAAGGACACAGGCCTACGGGTAAAATCGACCTTTGTTCCACCAGATTCTACACTCCCCGTGGAATTATTAGCATTTGAAAAGGCTGTGATGGAGGAAATGCAGAACATGTCTGTATTGAGTAATACCACCTTCCAGAATACCTCAAAGGAAGAGAAAGAAGCGATACGTCAACTATCACTCAATGCAGACATTATCATAAAACCGGCGGACAAAGGAGGGGCCATTGTTATACAAACGGCCACCGCCTATAATATTGAATGCAGAAAACTCCTCGATGATCACAGGAACTACGAGATCATCCGTACCGATCCCACGGAATCCATTAGAATTCAGATAGCCACCATGGTAGAGGAGGCGGGGGTCCATAATTGGATATCTAAAAAGAGGCGGAATTCCTTACAAAGAAATCACCTAGGGTACCATACTTCTACACTATACCCAAGATTCACAAGAATCTTGGGCAACCACCAGGGCGCCCTATTGTTTCGGGATTAGACTCCATTCTGGAACCTTTGTCAAAATTCGCAGACGCGTTTCTCCGTCCCATGGTCCAAGCAACAGATACTTACCTGAAAGATACCAAGGCGGTACTACAACTACTCAAAGATATTGAGTTTGACCCTGATAAGAACCTCCTCATAGGACTCGATGTGGAGAGCCTCTATACAAGCCTACCCCATGATGAGACATTGGCTATTATTGAGGAAGTATTGTTCTCCACTGAATGGCAATACCAAACACCACGAAATGTGGTTATGGAGTGCGTTTCACTAGCACTCACAAGAAACTACTTCATGTACGAGGATACCTACTATCTACAGAAACACGGGACCAGCATGGGGAGCACATTTGCTCCCAGTCTAGCTGGTCTCTACGTGCATCACCTTGAGTCCCAAAAAATTTTGAACATCAACAACCCCTTCTATCGGAACATTAGGATTTGGAAACGGTATATTGACGATATACTGGTGATTTGGGAAGGGGACATTGCATCCACGGAAGCTTTTGTGGCATGGCTGAATGAACAGAACAACTTTCTGAAATTTACCAATACCACCTCAAGAAACAACTTGGTATTTCTGGATCTCAACATTTATCCAGAGGAGGGGATTTTAAAAACTACAACACACTTCAAGCCGACAGCAAAGAACTGTCTACTGCTGTATAACAGTTTCCATCCCCGCCATCTGAGAGAGAATCTGCCCTACGGACAATTTCTCCGCCTACGGAGGAATTGTACGGAATTACGTGATTACAGGAGTCAGGTATCTGACCTACAAACAAAACTCCTAAAACGCAATTATCCCCAAAAAGTTGTTGATAAAGCTATGAAGAGGGCCAGAAACAACAATAGAGAGTCACTGTTGGAGGACAGGGTGGCAGTCAAACAGGAGGAACGCCCCATCTGTGTGACCACTTTCAATACCCATTCAAATCAGATCGCCAAGATTGTTAATAAGCACTGGAGATCCTTAACAGTTGTCGACTGAACTTCCCTAAACCTATGTTTGCCCATAAAAGGGGGAGGAACCTGAAAGACATGCTGGTCCACACCAGACCAAGGGTACCTGCACCAACAAGATTGACAGGCCTATTGTCACCAGTATTGGGTCATCATCCGTGTGGCAATTGCAGTACTTGCCATTTGACCTGCAAGAGTAGGTTTTTGAGATTCAGGAATGGAAGCGATTGGGAGCAAAGAGGCTTCACGAATTGCAACAGCAAAAACGTTGTTTATATGATCACCTGCCCATGTGGCCTGGAATACATAGGAATGACCACGAGACCTGTCAAAGTTCGCATTGGGGAGCATAGGAGCAACATTCGTTGCAAAAAGAGCACAACTAAGATGTCGACCCACTACCTAACCCACGTGCACGGAATGGGGGACTTGAAATGGACCGTGATTGAACAACTAAATAGTGAGAATGGCTTATTTGAGAAAGAACAACGTTGGGTGTTCCGTCTTGGAACACACATCGACGGGCTGAACGATGATCTACCATGGAATCAGCTCACGTAAGAAGTGCCCCACTTTAGCTTTATTTCCAGAATAGGACCCATGTGCCTACCAATCCACCTAGGCTCGTGCTAGACACTACCACGGTCTTTTGACCATGTAGTTTTTCTGGTACTTAGAGAGGTACGGACATACCGCTCTACCGCTCTATCCTATTTTTTGGGAACCCCCAGTTTCTATTTATCAGTTAAAACTGGTTTTATTACACCTTCTTAAACCCCTGAGTTCATCCTCTTTTTCCTACTCAGGGGGTTAAGAGAAAGTTCCTATTGGTAGGATTTTTCCTTAATTTGAATAACCCTTTTTGTCTTCCCACATCGACCCCTGTTAATGTTCCTGATTGATATACCTATTTTTGAATATCCTACAGGAACACCACTCATGTAAGGATTCAATAATTAATGTGCATAACATGTATGCACTAATATCATTTCCCAACATCGTTGTGTAATGACCCCTTTTAATATACCTGATCGATATACCTATATATTTTTTTGAACATCTTATAGGATCACTACTCATGTGAGGATCTAATAATTAATGTGCACCACATGTATTCATAATATATCGTTCTAAGGCTGATCTCTGCATATTAATATCGTTCAAATGCCGATTTCTTGAAATATATCTGTATATATGTGTTTCACAACTTTAGCAAGTAGGTTAGCAGACTATTGCTAACCTTTCTTCAAGCCTCTTCCGGATTCCTTTTCATCCCGTTTTTCGGCAACATCACGGAGACGCTACTATACGTAGCTACACAGCGCAACACGCACGTCACCTCTCTTGAGATTTCAGAGGTTAGCGCTCCACACTACGAAGCAATTAGGGGCTACACAGGTGTTATCTATCACGCCCTCTATCTAGGGCGGAAGCAACAATTAGGAGTCGTATTTAAGATCCTCCCCGCAGGCACTCCATTGTCCAGCGGAGCCGCGGGGAGGCCAGACACGGCGGGGCAGTGTCCCAGGAGCAGTGAGTACGGCATAGCCGGGGGTCAGACATGCTGTCGAGTGGTTGTTTCTGGTGGAGACAATCACTTTAGAAACAAATTTACCTTTCTATCTTCTCTAGGTTGCTACTATAGGCACCCCTCCCACCCGTTACAGGCTCATGGGTCGCGTTTACCTTTGAAATCAAGTAGGTTATCTTTTTCCTACCGAGATACACTTTTTCCTCAGATAACTCCTTATAACCACGAGTTTCCTTTGGACAGATATGACAATACCTTATGGACCGATTAGACCGGGTCCTTGTTCATAGAGTGTGTGTTTTATGTTTCATGTGTGTGAGTCTGTCATTAAATGTCTTTTTCCTCTGATTAATAGCGGGACACATCACCATCAAACTGCACTGTGAATTAACGATAAGGAGTAAATGTTCACTCATTTTATTTCCTTTTAGGTCACTATCTTATCACGATGGATGGTGTTTTTCCGCTTTTTAATTTTTAATATATATGTATAATGCCGTTTTTCTTCCAGATAACGTTGACAGATACCTATTTAGGTATCGTATATGTGCATTAAATATTTGCATGCACTGTTCATTCACTCTCACCCACACTTCTTTTAGAGAGGATTAGATTAAAAACACACCACATATTAAGTGAGTGTAGAAGGGATCCGTTAAGTCCTGAAGAAGAAGCCAGGGGGGCTTCGAAACATGTTGACTTTGGAGGCATAGCTCATTGAGGCAAATACACCTCCGTCCCCACTCTTTTAACTATACCAGCTCAAAGGTATATTAAAAACTTATTTTCTAAACCGCCGAGCCAGGTATTTTTTAACCTCACTCTTCCATTCACTCCTGACCCTTCCACTCACATTCCTACACGACACAGTCTTATTACGACAACAGTGCTCCCGCGTAACCGTAGGTCGTAGCACGCCCGTCCCGTAGAGGGGCGGGAAGACCCCCATGATGAAGCATGACACCAAGGGCCCTTTTGGTGTGTGAGGGGTATTTAACAACACTGTGTGTTTTTCCCACCATTGTAGGAAACATACTCAATCTGGGAGGACATGGCATTTGAAACCATCTGAGGGTGGATCTTTGTGGTTTAATAACTATTGACTTAAGGAGGACGTATCCACCTCCACTGCTTTTGACAAGCAGTACCTCTTTACTCCCCTTTTTGTTCTTTTTGATTAGCAGTGGTGGTGTTGGCAGGAGGATCCTTGGCCCTTGGACAATTGGCATCACTTGTCCCATGGGTTTTCTCCTTACACAGGAAGCACCAAGGTTTCTTTTTATTTTTACCCTTTTTAGATTGTGACTCCCCCCAGATGTAGGTTTTTGGGGCCCTTGTGAAGACTTCTGGTCTTTACCCTTCTCCCCACCCTTATCTGGAGTTTTAGCATCTTGCTTCTTTTGGTCACCACCTTGATTCTGAGTTTTCTGCATCACCCTGGTTCTGACCCATTTGTCTGCCTTCTTTCCCAATTCTTGGGGAGAGGTCGGATCAGAATCAACCAAGTACTGATGCAACAACTGGTTTTGGCAATTATTAAGGATCTGCTCCCTCATAATTAAATTGTACAATCCTTTAAAATCTTTCACTTTACTGCCAAGTAACCAGCCTTCCAGAGCCTTAGTAGCACAATCTACAAAGTCTACCCAGTCCTGAGTCTGTGTCTTCTGGGTATCTCTGAACTTAATCCTGTACTGTTCAGTGGTTAAGCCAAACCCATCACTGAGAGCACTCTTCAGGACTGAGTAATTGTCAGCATCCTCTTCTCTAACAGCGAGGAGCTTATCTCTACCTTTGTCAGCAAAGGAGAGCCACAAGATAGCTGCCCACTGCTCCTGAGGGACCCTCTGTACCTTACATCCCTCTCTAGTGCAGTTATCCATTTGTGGATGTCATCCCCACTCTGGTAGGGAGGGACTATCTTGTTCAGGTTCCTATGATCATGAGTATACTCCTTAACCCTAGGGACACTGTTGCTGCCACCATGGGACTCTAGTCCCAATCTCTTTGTAGCTCTAGGGATTCCCTGTCTAGGGCCAACTGGTCCTTCTTGAGTCTAAATTGATTTTCTCAAGCTCCAGAAGTTGGCACTGTCTATCATAAGAGGATTCCCTCCTATTTGATATGGAAGTCCCTACAGAAGTTCCTGAGTGTTGAGATTCTACAGAGGGAGATCTGGATCTCCTAGGTAAACTCTGTACTCTTCCTGGTTGAGTAAAGAGGGGGCCACTGGGGCCTTCTCCCCCACCTAAAGGAAGATCTATGTTGCCCAGGTTAGAATCATCTTGATTCGCCTGGTCAGGGTTTGAGTCCAGGTCAAAGAAGGTTTCACTTCCTGGCCTTTCCTCATTCCCTGCTCCACCCACTCTATCTACCTAATCAGACCCTGGGGTCTTCCTAAGGTCATCCAAGAGCAAAATCTCAATGAGACGTTGGGTGTTTGCACTTCTTCCTGTCCTCAACTTCCTAGACACACACAGCTTTCAATTCCTGGAATGAGAGGCCATTGTACCTAGTTGGCAGAGAGCCACTGGCTTCTCCTCTAGAAGACATACTAGTGTTATGTGGTGTAGGCACCTACCTAACCTAGTGGAGACTAAACTCTCTTGAGTTGGAGAAAGGGTGTGCTAGACCCTTGACTTACCCAACTCCAAGTTCAGTAGAACTTACTTATTCAAATCTTGATGTATTATATGTGCCTACTACTTAGTGGTTTTCAGTTAATCACACAATGAGATTTATCTGGTAAAACAATAGCAAGCTTGAATCCCAACCGCTGCACACCAATGTGAGAAGGTGGCATGGTATATGCTGTCCACTAATTAAAGTGGGCACCCTGTACCAGTCCACACGACCCTTATGATGTATGAGGTCAAAGATAACCTTTAGAAAGCTAGCCTAGTGGTAGCTGTGGAGAGCAGCCTTCAGGCTTAATCTTGAAGGAATGTAAAGCAGCTTGTTTTACCAGAATATCACCTCTTGAATGACCAAATGAAAGGAGAACCACACAGTATTTATATAAAAATATGTATTTATTAATATAACACTCTCTACTAATCTCTACACGAGATTAGAACACAAAGCACATAATACTGAATCAGTAGAACATTCGTAAGTAGCACAATACACAGCGGGCTCCAGGGGGAGGCCGAACCATATACTAAAAAAATGGTGTAACAATCACGACTTGACTAGACACAGTGCCTAGAGCACATAGAATCGCTGGGACCCCAAGGAACCACCCAAGGTAGTGACGCAGGGAGTTCACGGAGGACGGGTGCAGTGAGGAAACACGACTGTGTGCTCCGCACAACTCTATGGGAAAGTCGCGGTTACAAAGTTATAGTTTAAGGACACTTCTACGAGGACTTCAAGCAAACCCTTTGGAACATAGGAGGTTCTAGAGCCAACCCACCAGTCAGTATCGAGGTACCCGAATTACCTATCCCAGAGGAGCCAAGTGCATAGGGGTCAAGTGGTGTCAGAAACCTTTGTTGTTTTCAAAGGAGGGGTGCAAAGAAGTACTGCTGCCGGGAAGGCGAAGAGTGTCCGGTGGAATCCAAGCCTGGATTCTAGGTGAGAGAAACCTGAAAGCAGAGGAGACAGAGTCTGGGTCACTTCAGGCGACCAGGGGCTCGGTAGTCGAATGCCCACCGATGTCGGGTGCTTCAGGTGCGAAGAAGGGATGCTTGACTCTGCAGCCACGGGAACCAGGAGATGTCAAGGATGACCAGGATCTGGAGGTGAGCTGTCTCACAAAGGATGTCGAGTGCTGAGGGGTCGATGTCCGGCTGGAGCACCAACAAGCCTTGGCAAATGCAACCCATGCAGGAAGGACAAACAGGTTACGGTGTGGACCAGCAAGGTCCAGGGGACTCTCCAAGCAATGGGGAGTCAGGGCACGTCATGAGCAACCAGGTAAGCCCCAGAACCAACAAGGTGACCCTCGCCAGGACCCACAGGCCAACAGACTAGGGATCGCGAGGAGACCTCAAGCAAGTTTGCAAAGCACCAGCCCACGGAGCACTCAGTGTGAGGAGGCCATATTTCTTTAGTGCAAATACTGCTTGGGGTCAGGACTACTCTGAGTCCAATGCACAAGCTCAGGGGTTGCCAACAAGCATATGCACTTGCAAATGTATGCAGTGCACAGGGATTTGGGTCACACGGTCCCCATGAGGGATACTGGTCTCAAAATCGCTGAGAAGGCAGGTCGACCTCAGGAACCTTTGGAAACCCACCTCCTGTGTTGCTGAAATCTTCGGAGTCCTCAGGAGCTTGGGAGATGCAAGCCGGTCAGATGCGCTTAGGTGCCTGCTACTGCAGGGGAGTAACTCCTTTACTCCATGGGAGATTCTTCAGTCGTCCAGCGTTGTGCAGACAGTCGAAGTACTTGATTTCTTCTTAGTAGAATCTTGTCCAGGTAAAATCTAAAGTCCTGTAGCCAGGTAACCAACTTTATACCCACGGGAAAGGGTTGGACAGATTCAGGGGACCCTCCTAGGGGAGGGGCAGGACAGAGGGGTGGCTACACCCATGTCCTTTGTCCAGTTTTGTGCCAGATCAGGAGCCAATGGCTCCCAGAACTGGTTTAAGCTGGACTATGCACAGGGACACCAAATGTGCCCCGAGTGCAGACTTTTCTGGCACTCTCAGAGTGCACCCACCCAGCCCCAATACACTAAACTCTGTCTGGGAGGTGGTCACATCTCCCTGTGACAGGATGCCTATTGTCATGCCTTCCTCTGCTCGAGCTTGGCTCAGCAGCAGGAGAGCAGAATCGTGTCTGTGGCTGGCAGCGTCCATTTTGTGCTGCCCGGGTCGAGAAAGCTGGTACCGGGTAGACCGGTGACCCACAGTAGTGGTTTCAGAAGGGTGGAATCATACCTCCCACGCCAGTTACTGGTGTGGAGGTAGGATCCCAAGGTGTTTGACACCAAACATGACATGTTTCTAAGCAGCCGTTTTAAAGTTAGCATTTACCGCGAGGTTATAAGGCAACTTAACCTATATGTCTGGCTGCATCACAGACAACCCCGGAGAATGGTATCCGAAGGCTGCAGAGGGTCTCTGCTCATGCAGGGGCACCCTCTCACATAAAACCCAGCACCCTGCCTTCAGGATTGATAAGGCCTGCCATAGGGGTGATTGACAGGTTTTTAAGTGTAGTGATTTAGATAGATATAGTGAACCTATATCTAAGTAAGTGGTGCAAGCACCAGCTTACCCAGGTTGCTGTAGCAGACCTGGTGTGTCATTTTGAATGGCCTCTCATGGGTGGCATAATACCTGCTTCAGCCCATGGGAGGCCTCTGGGGTACCTATGCCCTGGGTACATGGTGTACCATATACTAGGGACTGATAAGGGTACCCCAGTATCCAATCTGGAGTGTACCTAAAGTACATACATAGTAATTTAAGGGAGAAAGCAGATAGACTGAGGTCCTGGATAGCAGGATCCCAGTGAGACTAGTCCAAAAACAGTGAGACATCAGCAAAAAGTGGGGTAACCATAAGAAGCAGATACTACTTTCCTACAGTTACTACAATTACTTTCACTGTAGTAAACACTCTGGTCTCCCCCTTTACCTCTTGGCTTCAAAGTAGCAACTTGCAAAGTGCCGTTCAAAGACCCATATCCTATCAACTCTTGCCTTCCCAAGAACCTCCTATTATATCGTATTGGAACCCAAAATGGCATACAACATGTGCCCGTGGCGTCTCAAGACTCTATGGGGCATATTCACAAGAACATGTGATAACTTCCGCAAAAGTTGCTTAACGCAACCCTTCACATCGCAGTCCATCGCGTGAAACTAACACCGTGTTAACGTGGTATTCCCAACCCGGCGGCACCATGCGATAGTAGCAGGATAACGCGCCAAATGACCGCCCAAAAATTAACGCGACGCAGAAATAATGCGAAACACGAATGTGAAAAAACCTGCGATGCCCCAAACGCGCTACGAAAATCAGCGACAACTAGCTACAGGCCTGAAATTCCCACGCGTCATGCGTGAAAAAGCACCATAAGAGCAAACCAAAAACAAAAGACAAAACCAAATCAAACTGCGTAGCACCATGGATGCACCCGGACCGAGTGCAGAGGACAACCCGAACCCCACAAGCCCCACGGAGGACCAGCCAGCAACCCCGTGCCAGGGGAAGGGCAAGGAGAAGAGGAAGAGGAAGACGGGGTTCAGTTCGCAGGAAGACCGGATCACCGTCACGGAGGTGATAGAACACTACCAACACCTGTTCGTCGCCTCCACTGCGTCATTGGCAACACAAACGGAAATATGGCAGTCCATCGTCACCAACGGGAATGCAGTTGGTGTGTCGAGGAGGTCAATGGAGGAGGTCAAGAGGCGCTGGCATGAAGTGCACAGCCAAACCAAACAGAAACTCGCTGCCAACATGAAGGCAGCAAAGGCGACTGGAGGTGGGAGTCCGGCGCCACAGGAGGAGCGGGATGAGCTGGTGGAAATGGTGGCCACAGTCATCAGTGTGGAGACGGTGCAAGGAGTCGGGGGTCTGGACACAGCGCGATATGACCGGACCCAACAGCAACAGGGTGAGTAATGACCAGGGACAGGGGGGACGGGGGCAGATGGGCACAATGGCACACATGCACAAACATGTGCAGCACACTGCACACCCACAATGAGTGCGGAACATGTCCCTGATACCCTTGGCACACCGCAGCACACATAGAAACACCAAGTAGGCCCCAGTCCACAATGTGCACAAATGGGCCACCCTCCATATCACCAATGCCACACCCCACCCATGCACATGTGCCGAATCCATAAAATCAGCGGCTCTGTGAGCCACACTGACACTGCATGACCAATAGCATGGCTGAAGTCACAAGAGATGACATGGCGCACAACACGACATTGAGGTGGCTGAGTGTGAACCACATCCGTAAAGGAGCAGGTCACACCCTGACACATCCACGTGTACCTACGACCCATGACGTCAAAAACACAGCAGCAGACACACGATGCACAAGAGTACAAAATTTCTACAGTTGCACAAATGACCCAAGTCGCAAACATCCCATCACCCGAAAAGCACACAAGTCACATGCACACTGACTCCAAGGGATAAGGGTCCGCCAAAGCAGAGCTGCAGGGGCAATTAGGCAACAATGCAGCACACACACATGGCAATCACAGTACCTCAACACTGACGACAATGTGGCACAGAGTGCAACACCCACACCACAGGACAGAGGACACAAATGGTGCAGCCCGTGCGTAGAAACTGGCCAATCACATCCGGCAATGCATGACACTGTGAGATGGCAGTGTACGAGTACAACCACACATCCGTCATGTAGTCGAAATCTACACTGTCTCCCATCAAATAGCCAGCGTCACCAAAACAGTCACAATGTACATCGTCATGCAGTCTGGATGTAAACATCTACAATGCGTCAACATACATGGAACACACTGTTAACCTGCATCTCCCCTTTACATTGTAGAAGGACAATCAACACCTCCTGCAGAGCAGACCACACAGCTCTTCAGTGATGATGAAGAGGACACCCTGCACATTTGCACAGACACCCTCCAACAGCTCATGGACAGCCTCCGCACCCCACCTCCAGGAGCAGGGCAGCCCAGCTGCATCGCGGTCACCCCACCACCTGCACAGCCCACACAGCAGGAAGCACACACCACCACGGCTGGCTCCCAGGACCCCCACGACCAACACATGGAATTCCAACGCCGTGTGTTAGGGTGCCAGGAGAAGGTGGCAGATCAGCTGCGGATGGGTTTTGACCTCATGGCAGCCAAACTCGATGCCATACGTGGGTGCCTGAGTCCCATCAGGGAGCACCTACAGCCCCGAACGGACACCCACTGTCCGCACCATGCTCAACAACAATCCTTGGCTGACCTCGCTGGGTCCATTACCCGGATACGAGACCTGTCTAGGCAGACAGGCTCCAGCGATGACAGCACAGAGTCGGCACAGATGCGGCGGACAATGGAGACCATGGAGCAGATGCAGGCTGGAAGTATGGCTGCCACTGCTGAACTCCAGCGAGATGTAGCTGCGATCTTCCATGCCTTGCGGATCCTCATCTTGCCATTGCTGCCACTGAGCCTGTACTAGATGACTGCTGCAGGAAGCTCGACACACATATCTCCGCCCCCTGATGTGTCGGTGGCACACAGTGCTGCAGCCCTATCACCTTCGCACCCTGATGTGTCAGTGGCACACAGTGACGTAGCCATAACACCACAACACACAC
The DNA here is from genome assembly GCA_963921515.1 of Calotriton arnoldi. Classification (NCBI taxonomy): domain Eukaryota; kingdom Metazoa; phylum Chordata; class Amphibia; order Caudata; family Salamandridae; genus Calotriton; species Calotriton arnoldi. The sequence continues at coordinate 176,667 of CAWUFW010012917.1, forward strand.
CTGACACACCGGACACAGAAGACGTCTCAGAGGAGTAAGATGTCAAGGGTAATGATTATGTGAGGAAGGAGGCAGTAGCATCCGTCCCCGCCACATGGCCTGTCCCTGCCTGGTTGTGCTCTCTGCATCATGCCCTGGAACAACACCTCCCAATGTCCCCCGAAATACTCTGCGACATACACCTGGACCCCGACATGGACTGCCATATCTGCTATGGTACCAATGACACAGCAATCCTGCGGCAGACTGAACTCTACCTCTTCAGATTCACCTTGCATTCCCCCAAGGACTCTGGTTGGCCCACCACTGGTTATGTGGGCTTGAAGTGGCCATGTACTGCTCCTGCTCTGACACCCCCCCAGAATGTGAATTAAACATTCCAAATCACACAGATGTGTCATGTCTATGTTCCCTCACGTATTAATGTTTGGATGACTGCAGGGACATTGATCGCACCAAAAGGTACCCCCTGGGAAATGTCCTCAATGCGCATGTTTGAGCCTGACCCACATGGCCAGTTAGATGACTGTGAAGGTATGAACTAGCTGTGGCCTCATTGCACATTAACGACAATCTCGTTACCCCCCAACGGAGCCCCAGGTCCATGTGTCAAATCGGGCTGTGTGTAGAAATCTCATGATCGGTAGCAGTCCGGAAGTGGTGTCCCCCATCACATGTGACAAAAGAACGTCTCTTCGCATTCCTACTCACACACATCTGTGTGGACACTGTTTTGATGGATGACCTTGATCTACATGGCAAGTAGTTGGACACCATACGCACATTGCTGGTGGCACGTAAGAGCACAGGTCTGCCAGCAACTATCCCAGCCACAATGTCTGGCCCACAGAGATGGAGCTGTCAATGGGGACCCACACACAGTCCACAAGCGTCAGTCAATCCCTCCCTGTATACGGACAATGCACATGTGGGCACACGATTTTTCATTATAATGAACACTCATAACAGTTGTAGACAGGTGCAGTGGCGTGGGCTTTATTGGCATATGCGTGTCAGTACGGGCAAGGCAAGGGCCACAACATGCAGAGCAATGTTTAAGACACTTACAGGCAGCTTAGGGACATGTCGGGGTGCAAGTAATGGGGTGGCAGGAATAAACACCACTCATCACGGATGTCCACGGTCCCGACCCACCTTGCCGTGCTGGACGAGTCATGTGATGTTTGGCGTTTGCTCAGTGGTCCGTGTCAGGGGGCATGACTCACAGCCCATGGGATCTGCATGGTGCTGTCGCGCCGTACTGCACTGACTGTGTGCTCTGCTGACAGTGAGCAGGTGAAAGGCTCCTACAAGGTCCCATGTTGTGCTACGTTGCCATGTGTGTACTCTCCCCCCAGCAGTGTCTCCGATTTTGTGACGTTGCCAAACGAGGCTGTGCAGCCCCGCCCATGGGACTGCATCACCTTGCACATGTGTGTGTACACACGCGTAGGTCCATGCACATGCATTCTGAGTCCTGGCGAAGGCAGACATGTCCACTGTTGTGGTGGGATGTGTGGCCATTCCTCCAAGGTGCTACAAGGTGTGGCGACCTGTGCTGTGGGTGACAATCAGTTGTGGCTGCAGGAACGTAGTTAGTCGTCCATGTATGCAAGCACTGCTTCATGGGCAATCTGTCCCGAGAGTTCCTCGTTGTCGGGGTCAAGGTACACGAGGGCGAGCCAATCCATTTCCTGGTCCGGGCAGCTGTGTTCCGTCCACGCCGTTTCACCAATCCGCAACACAGCCCAATTGGGGAGCGCCTCGATGTGGTCACTGCACACGAGGAGTTGTGCAATCTCCCATGCCCAACTCCCTGCACATACACCCAAAGTCAATGCATCCCATGCACGGGTATCACAGTTACACTCCTGTTCGTGGGCCAATAGGGGCGCACACACAAGTCATAATCCAGTTCAGCTACCGTTGTGTTGGATAGGCAGACATCCATGGGCCACTCGAATGTGCATGTTCGACAGTGGAACCAGGGCTGGACGCAGGTGACGTACGCAAGCCGGAAACTCAGACGGTAACTGATGCGCAACACTGCCAGTGGCAGTGATCCCAACAGATGCAGCATTCGTGCACAGTACAGTTCCACCTGACAGGGGTTGTGCATGTGCCCGGGATTGCCAGCCATTGCCTTTGTTGGTCTCGTAGCACCGGCACTCTTCTGACAGGCGGCAGTTATGTGGATGGTCTGCCACTGCTCGGAGCAATGAGTCGTATTTGTGTGCAACATTTGTGTGTATGGGTTTTTTCTTACTTATGTGTCAGGGGCATCCAAGGCAGGTGTACCCCAAGCAGGGACAAGTGTGTGTGGGGTGTGGACACGTTTGTCTTTCATTCGCGCAGTTCGTGGTGTGGGAGTCGTCAGGATCTGGTATGGTATCTCTCGCAGGGAGTGCCAGTCGCATTCATGACCAAGGTCAGGAGTTCAGATGTCCTTCGGCCTTGTGTGTTGAGACAAAGGATCTTTCATTCCTAATGTTGGTCTGACTACTGCTTGCATTTTTGAGATGTGATGTTTCCTTCACGTTGCTATTGATGCCGGGCCTTTGACTTGGTGTGCACCAATGGCGATACACACACAACATTTGGCATGTATGAGCCAGGAGCCCGATTGGCTTTGCGCTCCTTGTACATTCTCTCTCTTTCTCTCTCTCACTCCCTCTCCCTCCCCCTCTCTTTCTCTCACTCTCTCTATCTCTGTCTCTCTGTATCTCTCTTTCGCTCACTCTCTCTGTCCATTGGTGAGCGCATGACACACCTTCTTATCTGTCATTTCGTTTTGCAGGCTGTGACTTACAGACTGTCCTGGGGGACCCGCCAGGACTGTTCAAAATAGTTGTTTTGTGTTTATTCTGTATTGGGCGAATTATTTGCTAGATCTAAGATGAATGTCTGATTCGCATTTGTCTGACGGCACATGTATGTTGGGTGTTGTGATTGTGCGACATCTGGCACATTGTTTTGTTTATGGTTTCATACCATTGATGTGCCATCTCTTTGTCCGGGGGTGGGTGGGGGGTGCCCGGTGTGGGGGGCCTGGGTGGGTGTTGTTGCCCTCTTGGGGCTCCGGGATGCATGGTGGGTGACTCCATGGCATCTGTTGTTCTTCATGTGTGGCTATGGGCTGTGCTCCCTTGTCTGGTGCCGGTTGTCGTCCGACTTTACACCAGGTAAGAGCAGGTGTTAATTTCCTGCTGCTAACGCGCCTTATCGCATGTTTTGTGATCTTATCGCAGATCTGGCTGGTCGTTGAGAATGTTGTGGAGTGGTGTTGTCGCGGCTTTTTGCACGGGTACGCCTACTCTGCATATCATTAGCGCTAGTTGCCGGGATCATCTGTGGTGATGTTTTTTGCGGGTGCTATCGCGGGTAAAGTGGTGATATCAGCTGTTGGCACCAGCTTGTGAATGGGGCGATGAATTTATCGCAACTTTGGCTGCGTTAACATGCCGTTAACTCGGCGATAGCTCATTGAGAACATGCCCCTATGATCTTTCACTCTCTGCCTTCATGAAAAACCCAAGATGGCCGACACTATATGTTCGTGGCATTCTCAGACTCAAAAGTCTTTTAATTCTATAATCTTCTGAGTTGCTACAAACAATATCAAATAAAATCTAACCACAAGAAATATTTCTAACACCGGGGCTCCCAAAAAACATAATAAAAACAAAAACAAACAAAAACTTGAATAATAAATGAGCTCATTTTTTTATTCACTGCTCCGCTAATGAGCGTAACATAATGCCCTGTAAGGGCTTTCTGTTGATATTTTTCCAGCTTGGTGGTGCCCATAGAAGGGAAGAGGAGGCACCACCAAGCCATTTTTTCTAATGTTGTGAGGTGCTCTAGGGAGTGAAGCAGCCACCCAACAGCATTAAAAAAAAGTAAGACTCCTGGGTCATTAAATCCTTTACCCCAGGAGAACTTACAATAATCTTTTAATCACTCCTAGCTGGAGCGCTATCCTCCTCAGCTGGAGAACACACCTCCCTTGTGGTTGATTCTATGGCTGCAGTTTGTAGCTTGAAAACTGTTAAAAAGAGACTCAAAGATATGTTGATTATTTGTTTAATAAAACGTCATTAACTTTTTTAAGACAATCACTTCTATTAAATATTGCATGGAGTGAATTAATGAAATATACATTTGATTACAATTATTGGTGATTTATTTCACAAAAGAAATAGGTGTGATTTATACATGTTGATAAGATGACTCCTTTATAAAGCCAATAGGCCCACATTTATAGTTTGGTGTTGTGGACTATTGGCAAAATCAGTATGTCTGCCCTACTGAAAATGGCACCCTTTATATGGTAACATCATATAGTCCAGTGGTGCGCACTCACGGGGTTTTGATGCCAGCCCTGTGCTCAACTCCTCACAACCTGGCACCCACCACCTGGAACCCAACCCCCACCCTGAGCCAAACAGCCCCGTTGTGAATGGCTTGTGTGTTTGGTGGGGGGTTGGGAACAAGAAGAGGGGTGGGTGCCGGACGAGGCAGCAGGCCAAACCCACACCATGCATTGCTGAAGGCCGCAAGCGTCGTGGGGCTGGCTGCTCCCAAGGTGTTGAACACAGTGCCTGGCCGTAGAACAGGTTCTGTGGCCAACTCCTCACTGTGCATGGCTAAAGGCCATCCGTTGCATAGGTTGGCTGCCTGCAAGAGGTTGGATGCAGGCCTGGTAGCGTGGCGGGGACACAAGTTATAGTCACTTTAGGGCACGAGCTCTAGTTACTTGAGATAACTGGTGAATATCAGGGGTTTTGTTTGTTTAAAACAGCATGTCACATATATATATATATGCATATATATATATCGGGGACTCTTAGTAGAGCGGGTCCTTGTACCGCGTTTCTGGCCTGCGCGGAAAACATCGAAGAAGAGACCATAACAGGAGGAAATGATCCAAGGACACAGCGGGGATTTTCTCAGGAGCCCTTTATTCACGAGTTGCACAGCATAATGCATTTTGGCTATTGAAGCCTTCCTCAGACGCTGTTTGCAACCGGATGGTGCCGTCTCCTTCACATGGTATTTGCAGCGTTAACATTTGTTTCAATTTTCCTGCCATCAGACTCACCTATTTGTTGCATTCTGGGAGCTGTGGTCTCGCATTTGACTGCATCTGCCTCGAGTAGGGTCAGCTGCTCTCCCACCAATGGGAGCACCACGGGAAACTATGAAGGAGGGAGACGGCACCATCCGGTTGCAAACAGCGTCTGAGGAAGGCTTCAATAGCCGAAATGCATTATGCTGTGCAACTCGTGAATAAAGGGCTCCTGAGAAAATCCCCGCTGTGTCCTTGGATCATTTCCTCCTGTTATGGTCTCTTCTTCGATGTTTTCCGCGCAGGCCAGAAACGCGGTACAAGGACCCGCTCTACTAAGAGTCCCCGGTATCACTGGCACTGAACTTTGTTTCTACCAAGGGATTGGTTAACCAGGGACCGCCATGAGGACGGACCATTCATGTGGCCGCTGCCAGGTGGCAGACCGTGACTACACGGGGGGAGTGTTCATTGTAGCACTTTCCAAGGCCCGGTCTGCTCTGTATTTGTGGCTGGGGCGTAGGGGACTCGAGGGTGCCCCGGACACTTCATACTGCGGTTGGTACCTGCCACTACATGGCCCCCCTTCACATGGTATTTGCAGCGTTAACATTTGTTTCAATTTTCCTGCCATCAGACTCACCTACTTGTTGCATTCTGGGAGCTGTGGTCTCGCATTTGACTGCATCTGCCTCGAGTAGGGTCAGCTACTCTCCCACCAATGGGAGCACCACGGGAAATATGAAGGAGGGAGACGGCACCATCCGGTTGCAAACAGCGTCTGAGGAAGGCTTCAATAGCCGAAATGCATTATGCTGTGCAACTCATGAATAAAGGGCTCCTGAGAAAATCCCTGCTGTGTCCTTGGATCATTTCCTCCTGTTATGGTCTCTTCTTCGATGTTTTCTGCGCAGGCCAGAAACGCGGTACAAGGACCCGCTCTACTAAGAGTCCCCGGTATCACTGGCACTGAACGTTATTTCTACCAAGGGATTGGTTAACCAGGGACCGCCATGAGGACGGACCATTCATGTGGCCGCTGCCAGGTGGCAGACCGTGACTACACGGGGGGGAGTGTTCATTGTAGCACTTTCCAAGGCCCGGTCTGCTCTGTATTTGTGGCTGGGGCGTAGGGGACTCGAGGGTGCCCCGGACACTTCATACTGCGGTTGGTACCTGCCACTACATGGCCCCCCCTTCACATGGTATTTGCAGCGTTAACATTTGTTTCAATTTTCCTGCCATCAGACTCACCTACTTGTTGCATTCTGGGAGCTGTGGTCTCGCATTTGACTGCATCTGCCTCGAGTAGGGTCAGCTGCTCTCCCACCAATGGGAGCACCACGGGAAACTATGAAGGAGGGAGATGGCACCATCCGGTTGCAAACAGCGTCTGAGGAAGGCTTCAATAGCCGAAATGCATTATGCTGTGCAACTCGTGAATAAAGGGCTCCTGAGAAAATCCCCGCTGTGTCCTTGGATCATTTCCTCCTGTTATGGTCTCTTCTTCGATGTTTTCCGCGCAGGCCAGAAACGCGGTACAAGGACCCGCTCTACTAAGAGTCCCCGGTATCACTGTCACTGAACTTTGTTTCTACCAAGGGATTGGTTAACCAGGGACCGCCATGAGGACGGACCATTCATGTGGCCGCTGCCAGGTGGCAGACCGTGACTACACGGGGGGGAGTGTTCATTGTAGCACTTTCCAAGGCCCGGTCTGCTCTGTATTTGTGGCTGGGGCGTAGGGGACTCGAGGGTGCCCCGGACACTTCATACTGCGGTTGGTACCTGCCACTACATGGCCCCCCCTTCACATGGTATTTGCAGCGTTAACATTTGTTTCAATTTTCCTGCCATCAGACTCACCTACTTGTTGCATTCTGGGAGCTGTGGTCTCGCATTTGACTGCATCTGCCTCGAGTAGGGTCAGCTGCTCTCCCACCAATGGGAGCACCACGGGAAACTATGAAGGAGGGAGACGGCACCATCCGGTTGCAAACAGCGTCTGAGGAAGGCTTCAATAGCCGAAATGCATTATGCTGTGCAACTCGTGAATAAAGGGCTCCTGAGAAAATCCCCGCTGTGTCCTTGGATCATTTCCTCCTGTTATGGTCTCGTCTTCGATATATATATATATATATATATATATATATATATATATATATATATATATATATATATATATATATAATCCATCAATACACCATTCCAAAATCCAGAATGAAAAGCGGCACACCAAGTGAATAGCACCAAGATTTAATGTGTAAAACAACACGTTTTAGCTATGAAGCCTTTGTCAAGTTTACACAATGTGCTCCACTCACCATAGAAATACGCTGACTCAAAATGGACATAGAAAAAATATTTTGCAATGATCGTGATTCGTTTACAATCACATTGAATGTAATTCATTTCAAAGTAAAATAAAATAAAACAGATCCTGTTAAGTAAATCAAGACTCCACATTGCATAATTCATCATATTGAATAACATATGGAAAATCATAGATTCAAAATTTAGCAGCGTATATTCAGTGCATAATTCGTATGTGATAAGGTGCATAGAAATACATAAATAAATGAAATGGCACCACAATATTCTAACAAGGCGATGACACTCGCACATTCATATTTTGCACATGATATTGTGTAAGGCGGACATATGGGCATAGGCATACCTCCAACAAGAGACCTCTAGAAATCTAAGCTCAATGTGGGTTAGACGAGTTTGTCAAGCTAGTCGTTTCAATTACATCGACTATGGGAAATTTCCTTGAGCTTGTCATATAAATATATGAGGGTAAACCACGATGCCTGTGTGTGACTCGGTAGTCACGTTACCCTAACGCCTCCACCGTAATTATGATAAAGGGCAAGTGCCCCTATATGGGTAGCGAGTGTTCACCTATTATAAAAGGTGCCAAGAGGTGGAATGTTAATGTGGGTGAACTAAAATACAGATCTAAAAGCGCACGATAGAGGGATAAGATGGAGGTAATGTTTAATCAACCAATATGTGTTGTTAATTCCTCACTGCTGTTCATCCCATAAGGTATTTTGGTGTTCGGGTCAATTTTGTATCTGGACTTCAATGTTCGCAACATCTTTTCCCCTTCACCCCCTCTAGTATGCTTCACAATACAGTCGATCCCAAAGACTTTCAAGTGATTGTTATTACTGTTGTGTGTAGTTTGAAAGTGACGAGCTACTGGATAATTGGAATCATTATTGGTAATAGCTCATAGATGTTGAAGAATTCTCATCTTAAGTGGAAGTTTGGTACTACCAGCATATCTCAAGCCACACGGGCATTCCAGAATGTATATGGCAAACTCTGTGGTGCATGTAATATATTTGTGAATCTGCCTTGTTTGCCATTTCCCGTGGAGTAGCTTCTACAAATCTGGTTATTTTTGCATGCCTTACATGAGCTGCACGGAAAGAATCCTCCCCTTTGTGTACCCAGCCAGCTAGTCGTAGGTGTAGGTTCTTGGAAGCTGTGTACTAAACAGTCCCTCAATTACTGCGGTCGCCTGTACGTGACCTGGGGTGCATTGCCTATCATACTGCCAATTATGGGATCAGTTACTAATAGGTTCCAATGTTGTTTCAGGGTGTTCTTGAACTGAATGGATCTTTTATTAAAAGTGGTAATCAATCTTGGTTTGCTATCCTCACTTTTATTCTAATTGGTTTTAAATAGGGCAAAATTGTTCTCATGGACATAGAGGATTATAGAACAGAAGCTCTCAGACAGTTGAACGATGTCACATGTTATGAGGAAATCAATTGGGAAATTTATAGGCAATCCATTTACAGATATCATGACATGCTGAAATACTGGTGGTCACAGGATTACTGGATCAAGATGAATATCTATTTTTAAGAACTGACTATCCACGTACACACTGTCTATATCTGCTGCCTAAAATTCATAAGCATCCCGCTAGACCACCAGGGAGACCCATTGTATCATCTAATGGGGGTCTTCTGGAAAACACCTCGATCTTTCTTGATTACTTTCTGTCTCCAATTGTAGTTAATTTAAGATCATATTGCCTGAGAGTACTGATTTTCTGAGAAGAATTCATGATGTAAAATGGGAAAGCACATATTTGATGATATCACTTGATATATGCTCATTATACACCTGTATCGAGCAAAGGAAGGGAGTGGACACTTGCATGTACGTCCTTCAGGGCAGACCATTATCCATGTTATAACACACAAACATGTTGCAGGTGATGATGCTTTACTGTCTGGAACAGAATATTTTTCTGTTTGAAAAAACACTATACAGACAAAAGTCAGGCACAACCATGGGCACCTGCTTCGCCCCTAGCCTGGCAAATCTTTTCCTGGGTTGGTGGGAGGAGCAGGTGGTCTGGGTAGAGAAAAATGAAAAATACACGGAGCACATCCCTATCTGGATAAGATATATTGATGATCTGTTCCTAATCTGGGATGGTGACGAAAGTACAGCCAGGGAATTCAGCAGTATATTGGAGAGAAATTACCTGAATCTAAGTTTCACTTACACCATCAGCAGAACCTACTGTGAATTCCTAGATGTAGCAATACGGATTGAAAAAGACAGATTACATACGTCTCTCTTTATAAAAAGACAGCTGGCAATAGCATATTGCATGCACAAAGCCACCATCTGGCCCCACTCATCCTTAGCATACCCTATGGGGAGTTCCTTAGAGCGCGCCGCAACTGCAGCAGGGATGATACTTTCAGCAAAGAACAGGAAGACATGAAACATAGATTCACAAAACGGGGTTACTCACGCAAAATATTGGCACAGGCCAGCAAAAAATTGGAGGGAATGAAGCAGGAAGATGTCCTATTTAAAACCAAGGACACCTATAAGAATAAAAGTGAGGATAACAAGCCAAGACTGATTACCACTTTTAATAAAAGATCCATTCAGTTCAAGAAAACCCTGAAACAACATTGGAACCTATTAGTAACTGATCCCATAATTGGCAGTATGATAGGCAATGCACCCCAGGTCACGTACAGGTGACCGCAGTCATTGAGGGACTGTTTAGTACACAGCTTCCAAGAACCTACACCTACGACTAGCTGGCTGGGTACACAAAGGGGAGGATTCTTTCTGTGCAGCTCATGTAAGGCATGCAAAAATAGCCATATTTGTAGAAGCTATTCCACGAGAAATGGCAAAACAAGTCAGATTTGCAAATATATTACATGCACCACAGAGTTTGCCATATACACTCTGGAATGCCCGTGTGGCTTGAGATATGTTGGTAGTACCAAACTTCCACTTAAGATGAGAATTCTTCAACATCTATGAGCTATTACCAATAATGATTCCAATTATCCAGTAGCTTGTCACTTTCAAACAACACACAACAGTAATAACAATCACTTGAAAGTCTTTGGGATCGACTGTATTGTGAAGCATACTAGAGGGGGTGACAGAGAAAAGATGTTAAGAACATTGGAGTCCAGATACATAATTGATCTGAACACCAAAATACCTTATGGGATGAACAGCAGTGAGGAATTAACAACACATATTGGTTGATTAAACATTACCTCCATCTTATCCCTCTAACATGCGCTTTTAGATCTGTATTTTAGTTCACTCACATTAACATTCCACCTCTTGGCACCTTTTATAATAGGTGAACACTCGCTACCCATATAGGGGCACTTGCCCTTTATCATAATTACGGAAGAGGCGTTAGGGTAACGTGACTACTGAGTCACACACAGGCATCGTGGTTTACCCTCATATATTTATATGACAAGCTCAAGGAAATTTCCCATAGTCGATGTAATTGAAACGACTAGCTTGGCAAACTCGTCTATCCCACATGGAGCTTAGATTTCTAGAGGTCTCTTGTTGGAGGTATGCCTATGCCCTTATGCCCGCCTTACACAATATCATGTGCGAAATATGAATGTGCGAGTGTCACCGCCTTGTTATAATATTGTGGTGCCATTTCATTTATTTATGTATTTCTATGCACCTTATCACATACAAATTAGGCACTGAATATACCCTGCTAAATTTTGAATCTATGATTTTCCATATGTTATTCAATATGATGAATTATGCAATGTGGATTCTTGATTTACTTAACAGGATCTGTTTTATTTTATTTTACTTTGAAATGAATTACAGTCAATGTGATTGTAAACGAATCACGACCATGCGAAATATTTTTTTTATGTCCATTATGAGTCACTGTATTTCTATGGTGAGTGGAGCACATTGTGTAAACTTGACAAAGGCTTCATAGCCGAAACGCGTTGTTTTGCACATTAAATCTTGGTGCTATTCCCTTGGTGTGCCGCTTCTCATTCTGGATTTTGGAATGGTGTATTGATGGATTATTGGATGGTTGCTGCTACTATCGCTGGCACCGGCACCGTGAAGCGAGTGGCGGCGTACGAGCAGCTCTGTTGTTTTGATATATCTATATATATATATATATATATATATATATATATATATATATATATATATCCCAAATGCGAACGGAGTCCCAATCGCGCTCTCAGGTATCGCACAAAGCACCAGTACATCAAAGTAATTCCAAGGGGTTTATTAACCCCTTGGAATTACTTTGATGTACTGGTGTTTTGTGCGATACCTGAGAGCGCGATTGGGACTCCGTTCGCATTTGGGATTGATTACCGGTTTTCTCCGCCGGTATCGCGCCACTCTTAACAAGCCACGATCTCCAGAAGGAGAGATTTCAGGAGGATATATATATATATATATATATATATATATATATATATATATATATATATATATATATATATATATATATATACTAATTGAATTATTACAATGAACATATACAAATAGTTTTAATGAATACTTTAAACTGAATATACAAATAATATGCATATATATTTTAAAGAATACCAGTACTTTAACAATTTACAATTTTTTTAAACTCACAAAATAAAATTAATAATACAAAATGAATCAAAAATAAATTACAAAAAATAATGATTAAAGTCATATGATAAATATAAAACAATTAATTTAAAATAATACATTTCTCTAACTATAATACAACCATTTTTAAAGAACAAAATATTTTTAAAAAAATAATAATAATTTAACAACAATATAGAAAAAGTTAGATAAATCCAGTCTAACCAACCTTAAGGAAAGTGTTGAACTTTGAAGGGGTTCGATTTTCTATTCCCAATCCCAATTAGCAATAGTAGGGAAGTGTTTGCCTTAGGAGGGACTAGATTTATTATTGCAACTTCAGTCTAAGCAACAGTAGATAAACATTTGGACTTCAAAGGGGTTGGATTTACTATTCCCTTTCCAATCTAAGTAAAAGTAGGTGAAGCATTAGACATCGAAGAGGTTAGATTTACTATTCTAACTACAGTCTACACAACAGTAGGGAAAATGTTGCACTTTGGAGGGTTATATTTACTATTCCCACTCCAATTTAAGCAACAGTAGGGAAAGTGTTGGACTTCGAAGTGCTTAGATTTACTATTCTCACTCCAGTCTAAGCAACAATAGGGAAAGTGTTGGACCTTGAAGAGTTAGATTTACTATTCCGACTCCAGTCTTAGCACCAGTAAGTAAAGTGTTGGAATTTGGAGGGGTTAGATTTACGATTCCCATTCCCATCTAAGCAGCAGTAGGGGAAATGTTGGCCTTTGGAACGATTACATACACGATTCCAAAGTATTACACATTTTTAGAAAGCCTTAAAATGCTTAAAAACAGAAAATTATTAAACCATATTTTATAAAAAAATATATACTATATAACAAACAAAATGCAAATAAAAAATATTTTTTCAAAATCTTTAAATTAATTTTTTTTTACCTTCCTGAAACCCAAAAAGTCACTGACACAAATAGAAATACTAAATAGGATGATATTTAAATTAATATATGACTTAACTAAAGCAAATAAAATTAGTAAAAGTTAATTTATTTAATTTTTATTTAAGTAAATAAGAAATTAAAGTTAAGTAAATAAGTAAACTAAGTTAATTTTTATTTAAATAATTAAGTAAACAAAGTTCATTTACCTACAGACCAAGGGGGTAGCCATGGGGGCTGCCTTTGCACCAGATTTGGCTATTATCTTTATGGATAATTTTGAACATACATTTGTCCTTCACACAAATAACCCATACTGTGATCAAGTGGTGCTGTGGAGAAGGTACATCGACGACGTGCTCATGATTTGGACTGGTACTATAACAGCATTGGGTGATTTTCATGATGGGCTCAACCAGCGTAACAAGGACATACAGTTCACAATGCAGTCAAACCAGAATAAGATTGATTTCTTGGATATCACGATATTTCAAGAGGACAACAAATTACAAACAACACTATACCGGAAACCGGCTGAACGCAATTCACTCTTACGATACAGTAGCCATCATCCACGGGGTTTAAGAGATAACTTACCGGTGGGCCGGTTCCTGCGCATTCGCAGGAACTGCTCTAGGAAGGAAGATTACATGATGGAATCTGCAGTTCTAAGTCAAAGATTACTCGAGAGAGGTTACCCCAAACGTCTGATAAAGAGAGCACAGAAGAGGGCTTGGTTCAGCCCCCGGGAAGCCTTACTCACTGTGAAAGACAAGGGGAACAGTACTCTGCAAAGGATGATCTGTGTTACTACATTCAGTACCCAGAGTAATGTCATCAAAAAGGCCATTAACAAGCATTGGGCGCTTGTATCGGAGGACATTGAACAACCTAACTTGCCCATGCATTCATTTAAGAAAGCGAAGAGCGTGAAAGACCATGTGGTCCGCTCTTTCCTTGAGAGTCCAACAACACCATCCCTGCAAACCCTTTGGAACCTGCCGGCTACACTAGGACACTTCAAATGCAGTCACTGCAAGGCCTGTGTAATGACCATTCAAACAAAAAGGTTCACATATAAACAACATCAAATTGACCTGCAAACATTCACCAACTGTAACACTAGTAACGTCATCTACGGAATTCTGTGCCCCTGCGATCTCATCTATGTAGGTCAGACACAGCAGAAAATTAAAGCCAGAATACTGCAACACTGCAGCAGAATAAGGTGTAATGTACAGGGTGAACCCCTTGTAGAACACTTCAGAGCCGCCACACACACCGCTGAGGAACTCCGATGGATAGTTTTGGAGAAAGCAACATTGGGACCAAGAGGAGGCAACATTGGGTCTATCCTCAATGTAAGGGAATGTAAATGGATGACACGTCTGGACTCGATACAAAATGGACTCAATGAACTTGATTCCAGTTACGCACAGTTGGCGTGCCTTTCATCTGAGTGAGGGTCTTCTCCGATTGAATATGTAGGCCCAATACATATCTGTACCATGCCAGGAATTTTGTAGTTAATGTACCAGCATACTGGCAGTTCGTATTTCCTTTCGTGGTCATCGATATATACATATACTATGAACTTCAAGATATGCTCCATTATATGCATTCCAGTCATAGTGGCTGGTCACCCACTCAATCGAAATTGTACACAGTCCAGCATCCCCATTTATATCGTTGACCTTGCGGAGGTTAATATTCCTTTTCTATGTTAAATTATTATGAGATGGAATATGTATGTCTTCTCCCACTCTGGCTTTTAATCACTGCACAGAATTTGCATAAGTTTAGTATTCTAATTTATGTCTGTGATTTTGCAGCTGTGATTTAATATCCTCCTTTTATGCTAACCAGGAACGTGGTGTCATATGTTTTGTTCCAATTTAACATGCTGACCGAGTGTGCATACTGACCTTGTATTTATGTATTTATTTATGTATAATCTTTTCTGACTTTCTACGTATTGACAATTACACCGACATTTTTTTTTTCAGATTAATACTGTTTTCTATTACTTGTGTGTTTGAAGTTACATTAATATGTATCAATACTGTTTTGTATATTTTCCGAAATTGTGGCTGATATGGGTTTTCCGTCCTCGGTGACTTAACATCGCTTACCCTAAGTCTATTTTCTCTTTCCTTTTGAATGGTCAATTACGCGGTGATGCGTTAATAACAGCATCTAGCGACTGCTACCGGCACGTCATCTTTGCGGACGTCTATTTAAGGATGACAGAGTTTTTGTTCGTTTCCCTCCATCCTGCCATAGTCTACAGCCGTCACGTAGTGGTAAGCCTCGCTGTAGGATGAGTCTCATTTTCTCCCCAATCTGTCCGCATATGGACTGATGTTTGGTATATTTTTGTATCTGTTTGCTCCAAATTGAGCCCTGCCCGGCTTTGACGAATTGAGATACGCTTTACAACCACGAGGAGCGGTGAGTTGTTTACGTACCCCGTTCAATCTTGGCCTGTGTATCCTAGCGCTCCCAGCATTATTAATTATCCCATGCCCTCTCTCCACAGATTTTCTGCACTCGTGTGCGCAGTATTCTGGTGGAGAGAGCAGGTATTTCATCATTTCATTATTTAATGATTATGTATGAGGAAATCCATGTAGTCTTTGGTTTTTTAGGTTATTTCCCCCTTCCTCTTTTGACTAATAGATTCGTGCAGTTTAGTCCTTGGCTGATGTATCTTGGCAGGACCTCCCTAGAAATGTGATTGGGACAGGTCTGATTAGTTCGGATTAGCGTAAGTGCCCCTGATTTATCCGTTGGCATTTCTGCATTTCTGCTTTTTTAACCTCTGATCCCTTTAAATAGTTGTGGGACTCAGGTTTGTAACTACGCCTTACTTTTGCTGGTGCAGTTTTTTCCGCTCTCGGCATCTTGGAGCCCACGGGCCCACACCATTGCCCCACCAAAGTCCTGTCTGCAGGACTACTACGGTAATTTCTAGGGACCATCTGGCCCCTATTTCTACTGGTTTTTAATGTTCTCTTCCTGGTGAGGTGCTCACTTTTAAATTTCTTTCAAATTAAATCCTAGGTGCCCGCCTCTCCCTCCCCCCCACCACTGTCCTGATGAAGACCCCCGTAAGGTGCGACTAAACCTACATTCAATCGGGGTCGAAACGTCAACACTCCTTTTTGAACCAGCCAGAAACGACAGAAATTATTTCACTGTGTTTTTTCAATTTTTAGGCTTGGCTACAAAAATTATGTATATTATGGTGCATTAATGGCGAAAATTAAATCTGGAATCTGACACTCCTTTTTGAACCAGCCAGAAACGACAGAGATTATTTCACTGTGTTTTTTCAATTTTTAGGCCTGGCTACAAAAATTATGTATATTATGGTGCATTAATGGCGAAAATTAAATCTGGAATCTTTTGTTGATAATTATGATTTAATTGTTTGCACATTTACTTCTTGCTCTCACACTTTACCTTCACGGAATCACTTCCTTTACGATCCTTCTCTTTTCCCTGTCGTTCTGGGCACTTTGTTTATGAATTTTGATTGCGTAATAGATGTATTTGAGAACATGACAGTGTGAATAAATAACACTGTTTAATCTTTCATTTTCATGTATGTTTTGTTTGAATTTGTGTTTACACAATATAAGTGTTGTGGCAAAGTAGATTTTGCTGGGACCACTCTTTATTGTATTAAAATGCTTAAAAACAGAAAATTATTAAATCATATTTTATATAAAAATATATACTATATAACAAACAAAATGCAAATAAAAAATATTTTTTCAAAATCTTTAATTTTTTTTTTTTTTTACTTTCCTGAAACCCAAAAAGTCACTGACACAAATAGAAATACTAAATAGGATGATATTTAAATTAATATATGACTTAACTAAAGCAAATAAAATTAGTAAAAGTTAATTTATTTAATTTTTATTTAAGTAAATAAGAAATTGAAGTTAAGTAAATAAGTAAACTAAGTTCATTTTTATTTAAATAATTAAGTAAACAAAGTTCATTTATTATTTAAGTTTTTTTTAAAGTAGCAATAAATTAATAAGTATTTGAAATAAAACACATAATTTACATACAAAAAACAATTAAAATATACATAACTGATTATCAATTAACTAATATTAACAATGAATTTTAAAAAATCAATAACTTCCCATCCTACTCTCCTACAAAACAAAGAACCCACTACTAAAAGATAAATTGCTAATAAAAGTATAAAAACTAAAATATATGTTAAAATATAAAATTTGAATAAATAAAATAACAATTAAACAATTTAAATAATTATCAACCAATTAAATATTTAATTTACAAAACAATTTGCATTAAAAATAAATGAATTATAACTTAATTAACTTCCTACCCTGTTCCCCATTACACTTTATGACCTGCTACTATAATGTAAATTAAACAAATATATATATATATATATATATTAAAATATACATTAAAGTTAACATATTAAACAAATAAATGAAATAATATTTAAACAATTAGACTATTTACAAAATTAATAATCAAATACATATTTAATGTACGGTAGAAATGTCATTAACATTAAAATTGTCTAATTATAATTTGATTAACTTTCCATCCTATTCTCCTACAAACCCAACACCAAATACTACATTATAAATTTCTAATTGCATTTAAGAAATGTAATTACATATTCAAAATTACAAACCGTATTTTAAAAACATTTAGCAACAATTATACTAATAATACTAACACCTAAAAATATTACACTAACAAAAATATGCTACTTTAATGAAAAAACAATATTTATTGTAACTATATTAAAGTAATCAATATTAAATACATACAACAATATTCTTTAAAAATACATTATGTAGGAAAAAGCAGTATTCTTACCTTTGATATTCTGTTCCAAAATAATTTGTTAGTGACAATAGTTTGTGCACGATATTCATGTCACAAAGTATTTTTGAATCAATATTTGTGTCATTCACAAACATAACAGGGACACACAATGAAAAGCCATAACTTAATAAATAAAATGCATATGTGAAGGGTTTGATTCTCAAGTTCTCAATTAGGTAATCTCTTGAGATTCCCTTGATATATCCTTAGGATATCATCCGTTTTCCATCTCAGTGTCCTCATGTCAGGGTATTAGTGTCAGAGTCCTCTTTGTATCTCCACTCGAGGCCTGATTTACAAAGTAAACTTACACTTTTGTATAAGCTTACTATTTTTTGTAATTCACATACTACAAGTATAATTTTACTAATAGTAATTTTACGACTGCGGAGACTATTTATTAAAATATAGGCCTGTCCTAATGGAGGAATACTTTGATACTAGCATCAGTATCATCATGGAAACCACAATTTATATTAAAGATAACAAGCTACAGGCAAGACTGATCTGTCACTACGTTGCACATGATAGCATTAACCTATGCATTAAAAAATACAGATGAAAGGATCCGTCATCAGGTGGTGATGAGCATAACGTTTATTATAGCGCAGAAGAAGTTACTATGCAACAAGAATACAAGTCTTGACAAAGTAATTAGCACCATTAAAAGCAGTGAACGTTCTGCGAAGGTGTGAAAATGCTCAACAAGCCCAAAGGTCAGGATAATGTAGTGAGCGCTAATGCACAGCCTAGAAGTGACAATACCATGACAAGGAAAAGAGCCAATGATCAAAGACAGAGTGAATTAAGTTGTAGCGAATGTTACTGTTGTCGTTCTGGTAGCCACATTGCATCTTCCAAACACTGTCCTGCACTAGAAAAAAGAGTGCCAAAAGTATGGGGAGAAAAATCACTTTAGCAAGGCTTGTTGTGACAATTGCCATTCCAAAAAAGTATTTACAGTGAAAAACAATGACGATGATGTCACAGAAATTGAGGAAAGCTTGGATGGCCCTTTGTTTTGCTGGTTGACATACTTGATAAGTGCAATACCCATGACCAATCAAGTGTACCATACAGCGAATCAACATGATGTTATAATCCTGAAGGACACTGGGACATGGATAACAAGCATATCCAAAGAAGAGTATAACTTCTTGCTCAGTAAAATCAAGTAAGAGCACCAGCTGCCTATGGGGGCACAAAATTGCCTTGGATGGTGTGTTCATGGCTGATATAATTTTTGAAGAGAGGTTTGCATCAGCTTAAGTATGCAAAACTGACCGAGGCATCACCATTCTTGGTTGAAGAAAGCAACATAACTTATGCATGCTAATTATCCAGTGCAAGGTACCATATGTGAGAAGTTGGCCTGGTATATGCTGTCCACTAATTAAAGTGGGCACCTTGCACCAGTCCAAACGACCCTTATTGATGATTAGGTTAAAGACAACCTTTATTGAAAGCTATCCTAGTGGTAGCTGTGGAGAGCAGCCTTCAGGCTAAGTCTCGAAGGAATGTAAAGCAGCCTGTTTTACCAGATCATAACCTCCTGAATGACCAAATGAAAGGAGAACCACACAAGGAATATATAAAATATATGTATTTATTACTAAACACTCTCTACTAACCTCTTTATGAGATTAGAGAACAAAGCACACAATATTAAATCACTAGAACGACAGTAAATAGCACAATACACAGTGGGCTCCAGGGGAGACCAAACCATATACTAAGAAAGTGGTATAACAACCACGACTTGACTAGACACAGTGCCTAGAACACGTAGAATCGCTGGGACCCCAAGGAACCACCCAAAGTAGTGACACAGGGGACCCACGGAGGACGGAGTGCAGTGTGTGAACACAGGCGCGAGCTCCGTACAACTTTATGAGAAAGTCGCGGTTGGAAATTTAAAGATTAAGGACACTTCGGAGAGGACTTTAAGCAAACCCAGCTAAACATAGAAGGTTCTAAGGCCAGCACCCTTGAGAGTACCGAGGTACCTGTGTTACCTATCCCAGAGGAGCCGGGTGCATAGGGGTCAAGTGATGTCGGAAACCTTCGTCGTTTTCAATGGCGTGTTGTGGAAAAGTGCTGCTGCCGTGAAGATGAAAAGTGCCCGGTGTAATCCAAGCCTGGATCAGAGATGAGAAGAACCTGAAAGCAGAGGGGACAGAGTCTGGGTCACTTCACAGTGACCAGGGGCACGATAGACGAATGCCCACCGATGTCGGGTGCTTCAGGTGCGAAGAGGTAAAGCTTGACTCTGCAGCCACGGGGACCAGGAGATGTCGACGATGACCAGAGTCTGGAGGTGAGCTGTCCCACAAAGGATGTCGAGTGCTGGGGGGTCAGTTTCTGGATTGAACACCAACAAGCCTTGGCAACTGCAACCCACGCGGTCAAAGGAAAAATGCTTCTGTGAGGACCAGCAAGGTCCTTGGAACTCTCCAAGCTATGGAGAGTCAGGGCACGTCTGGAGCAACCAGGAAAGCCCACAGAAAGTCAAAGTTACCTTCACAGGGACCCACAGGCCAACGGATCAGGGATCGCAAAGGGACCTCAAGCTGAATCACTAAATACCAGCCCACGGAACACTTGTAGAGTGTAGACTGGAAATCTTTGGTGGAATTACTGCTCGGCATCAGGACTACAAGTAGCCCGAAGTACAGCTTCAGGGATTGCCAAAAAGAATATGCTGCTGCAAATGTACACGGTGTCCAGGGGTTCGGGTTGCACGGTCCCCACGAGGGATACGGGCCTCAGAATTGCTGAGAGCGCAGATCAACCTCAGAGACCACGGGAACCCACCTCCTGTGTTGCAGAAATCTTCGGAGTCCTTCAGGAGCTGCATAAAAGCAAACCAGTCAGATACGTTTAGGTGCCTGCTCAGCAGGGGAGTAACTCCTTTACTCCAAGGGAGATCCTTCAGTCATCCAGTGTCATGCAGATAGTCGAAGTACTTGGTTTCTGTAGCAGAGTTTAGTCCAGGTAATATCTAAAGTCCTGTAGTCAGGGGTTCCTACTATATACCCAAGGAAGGGGTGGGACAAACTCTGGGGACCCACCTATGGGAGGGTCAGGACAGAGGGGTGGCTACACCCATGTCCTTTGTCCAGTTTTGCGCCAGAGCAGGAGAAAATGGCTCCTGCAACCGGTTTGAGCTGGACTATGCACAGGGTCACCAAATGTGCCCCCAGTGCAGACATCAAAGCACTCTCAGAGTGCACCCACCCAGCCTCCCTGTGACAGGAAACCTATATTTCAAACCTTCCCCTGCCGGTGTTTCGTCCAGCAGCAGGAGGGCAGAATCGTGTCTGTGGCTGGCAGCATCCATTTTGTGATGCCAGGGTCGAGAAAGCTGGTACCGGGTGTACCGGTGTTGTCATATTTCTCCCTCTAGGAGGGTGGAATCATACCTCCCACACCAGTTACTGGTGTGGAGGTATGATTCCAAGGTGTTTGACACCAAACACGACATGTTTCCATGCAGCCATTTTAAAGTTAGCATTTACCGCGAGGTTATAATGCACTTAAGTATATATGGTTGGCTGCATCACAAACAACCCCGGAATATAGGTTCCGAAGGCTGCAGAGGGGCTCTGCTCATGCATGGGCACCCTCTCACATAAAACCCAGCACCCTGCCTTCAGGATTGATAAGGCCTGCTATAGGGGTGACTGATAGGTTTATATGTGCAGTGATTAGGATAGATATAGTGAACCTATATCTAAGTAAGGGGTGCATGCACCACCTTACACAGGCTGCTGTAGCAGACCTGTTGTGTCATTTTAAATGGTCTCTCAGGGGTGGCATAATACATGCTGCAGCCCCTGGGAGGCCTCTGGGGTACCTAGGCCCTGGGTACATAGTATACCATATACTAGGGACTTATAAGGGTACCCCAGAATCCAATCTGGAGTGTACCTAAAGTACATGCACAACCAATTTAGGGAGTAAGCAGATAAACTGGGGTCCTGAATAGCAGGATCCCAGTCAGACGAGTCAAAAACCAGCAAAACACCAGGAAAAAAGTGGGGGTAACCATGCAGTCAGATTCCACCTTCCTACATAACCCCCCCCAAACGAAAGGAGATAAGGCTAACCTTGCCCAGTTGAGACTTTATTGACTAAGTGGCCATATAAGGAAGATCCTGCACTAGCATGGATACCCCCTGTCTTATGGTCCACTAAGGAGTCCCTACCCTTAAGGGTATTGGATTTTCTCCAGAAGTTGGGATTACTACCTGTAGTGTGTTTTGGCAAAGAAAAAGGCTGGTGGGGTGTCTGAGTAGAGAAGTGAGGCCCTAATAAAGTTGGTCTCATCTTCCTCAGAGCACTGGTCACCATGGAGGCCTTTCTTTCCATGACTGAGTTGTATCTGGCCCTAAGGGTCAACCTCTGGCTGTATACAGCTGGGGGTTGGGACCCTTTGGTTGGAACACTGGAGGGACATGGTAGGTTTGGAACCACTTGGCCCCAGGTTTGCCTTTGCCCAACAGAGTCCATCTGGGTTGGTCCCTATTCAATGCTGAGAGGGATCCCTCAGTGGGTTGAGGAATGTTCACCTGGCTAGGGCTACTAGACTGGGTGCCCCTAATCTGTTGATGAGGGTGTTCCTCTGGACAGTGGGCCCTTAGGGGTCCACTGACCTCCCTGACCTCTGCAGCCCTAGGCTGGTTGAGGTAGGGCAGAGAGGGGCAGGATACCTGCTCCAGACTGGGTACCACCTTGGAAGGGTCCCCTGCCATCAGGGGTGTTGCCAGGCCAGGCCTGACCACCTCTGGGGCAGTTCCTTCACTAGGGGTAGGATCAGTTCCCTGAGGAAGCTGACCCTTACCTATAGTCTGGGGGGTAGAAGACTTTTCTTCAACCCTTCTGCTCTATGGTGGAGTAGAGTGGGCCATTATTTCAGGCTCCACCACTCCAAAATTTCCCTGGGGTTGGGTTGAGGCCCTATGGGTCCCACCAACTCTCTCAGGAAGGCCTAACATTCTTAAATGGGCCTGGTATTCAACTTCAGCCCAGGCTGAAATTTCTAGATCATTACCCAACAGGCAATCTACAGGCAGGTTTGGGGACACTGCCACTCTCTTTGGGCCAGTGACCCCTCCCCAGCTGAGATTGACTATGGCCATGGGATGATCTGTCCTGATACCATCAATGTTGGTCACCTGGTACTTAAACTCAGGTAAAAGCTGTTGAGGGGGTACTAGGTTCCCTGTCACCATGGTGACACTAGCCCCTGTGTCCCTAAAGGTCACAGCTTTCTGACCATTTATTAGTGGCTCCTGTCTGTACTTGCCCAAAGAATTAGGACTGACAGAAAAAGTGTCAAATCCCATGCCACCATCACAGACTGAGGAGGCCTGTGAGGGGGACCTTTCTAATCCATGGTCCACCTCAGTTCCCCATGAGAACCCACCTAACTTTTTGGGTGCATTACTACCACCTGGGGGATTACTACTTGTAGTACCAGGAGGAGTGGTAGTATTGCTGGGAGGAACATTTTCCTTATTGCTGGCCCTAGGGCAAATGCCTGTGGCCAGGCTTCTTACAGACATGGCAATAAGGTTTCTTTTCAGGGGAGGAAGGAGTTTGGGACCCACCCCCAGAAGAGGACTTTTGGGGCCCTGTAGTAGATTTATCTTTTGATTTATCCCCACCTTTCTCTTGGTTCTTGGAAGAATCTTTCTTCTGGTCACCACCCTGATTCTTTGGCTTTACTCTGGTTCTGACCCATTTATCTGCCTTCTTGCCCAATTCTTGGGGAGAAGTCAGATCTGAGTCCACCAGGTACTCGTGTAAAAGATGGTTTTGACAATTATTAAGGATCTGTTCCCTCATAAACAAATTGTACAATCCTAAAAAGTCATGCACCTTGCTGCCATGTATCCATCCTTCCAGAGCCTTAGTAGCACAATCTACAAAGTCAACCCAGTCTTGAGTCTGTGCCTTTTGGGTATCTCTGAACTTAATCCTGTATTGTTCAGTGGTTAAGCCAAACCCATCAATCAGAGCACTCTTTAAGACTTTGTAATTATCAGCATCATCTTCTCTAACAGTGAGGAGCTTGTCTCTACCTTTGTCTGCATAGGAGAGCCACAAGATTGCTGCCCACTGCTCCTGAGGGACCCTCTGTACTTTACAGCCCCTCTCCAGTGCAGTTATCCATTTGTGGATGTCATCCCCACTCTGGTAGGGAGGGACAATCTTGTTCAGGTTCCTATGGTCATGAGTATGTTCTCTACCTCTAGGGACACTGTTGCTGCCACCATGGGGCTCTAGCCCCAACTTTTTAGAAGCTCTCTGAAGCTCCAGGGATTCCCTATCTAAGGCCAATTGCTCTCTCTTGATTCTGAGCTTAGCTCTCTCAAACTCAAGCAGTTGGCACTTCCTCTCATAAGAGGACTCCCTTTTATGAGAAGCAGAGGTCCTATGAGAAACAGTGCTCCCTACAGAAGTACCAGAATGATTAGATTCCTGAGAAGGAGATCTTGATCTTCTTGGTAAACTGTTAACCCTTCCAGGTGGGGTAAAGAGAGGGCCACTGAGGCCTCCTCCCTCACCTTCAGGAAGAATTGGATTGTCCAGGTTAGGATCAGTTTGATCCTCCTGGCCAGCATCAGAGTCCAGGTCATAGAAGTTTTCACTTTCTGGCCTTTCCTCTTCTGCTGTCCCACCCAACTTGCCTGCCTCATCAGACCCTGGGGTCTTTCTGAGGTCATCTAAAAGCAAAGCCTCTATGACGCGTTGAGTGTTTGGGTTTTTCCCTGTCTTCAGTTTCCTGGATGTACACATGGTTCTCAATTCCTGAAATGAGATATGGTCATACTTAGTTGGCAGAGGCCCACTGGCTTCTGGCCTAGAAGACATACTAGTGTTGTGTGGTGTAGGCACCTACCTAACCTAGTGGGAACTGAGACTCTCTTGAGTTGGAGAAAGGGTGTGCTAGACCCTTGACTTACCCAACTCTAAGTTCAGTAGAACTTACTTTATTCTAGTCTTGATTTATATGTACCTAAGTACCTTTAGTGGTTTTCAGTTAGTCACTCAATGAGATTATCTGGTAAAACAATAGCAAGCTTGAATCCCAACCGCTGCACACCAATGTGAGAAGTTGGCCTGGTATATGCTGTCCACTAATTAAAGTGGGCACCTTGCACCAGTCCAAACGACCCTTATTGATGATTAGGTTAAAGACAACCTTTATTGAAAACTATCCTAGTGGTAGCTATGGAGAGCAGCCTTCAGGCTAAGTCTCGAAGGAATGTAAAGCAGCCTGTTTTACCAGATCATAACCTCCTGAATGACCAAATGAAAGGAGAACCACACAAGGAATATATAAAATATATGTATTTATTACTAAACACTCTCTACTAACCTCTTTATGAGATTAGAGAACAAAGCACACAATATTAAATCACTAGAACGACAGTAAATAGCACAATACACAGTGGGCTCCAGGAGGACACCAAACCATATACTAAGAAAGTGGTATAACAACCACGACTTGACTAGACACAGTGCCTAGAGCATGTAGAATTGCTGGGACCCCAAGGAACCACCCAAAGTAGTAACACAGGGGACCCACAGAGGACGGGTGCAGTGTGTGAACACAGGCGCGAGCTCCGTACAACTCTATGAGAAAGTCGCGGTTGGAAATTTAAAGATTAAGGACACTTCGGAGAGGACTTTAAGCAAACCCATCTAAACATAGAAGGTTCTAAGGCCAGCACCCTTGAGAGTACCGAGGTACCCGTGTTACCTATCCCAGAGGAGCCGGGTGCATAGGGGTCAAGTGATGTCGGAAACCTTCGTCGTTTTCAATGGCGTGTTGCGGAAAAGTGCTGCTGCCGTGAAGATGAAAAGTGTCCGGTGTGATCCAAGTCTGGATCGGAGATGAGAAGAACCTGAAAGCAGAGGGGACAGAGTCTGGGTCACTTCACAGTGACCAGGGGCACGATAGATGAATGCCCACCGATGTCGGGTGCTTCAGGTGCGAAGAGGTGAAGCTTGACTCTGCAGCCACGGGGACCAGGAGATGTCGACGAAAACCAGAGTCCGGAGGTGAGCTGTCCCACAAAGGATGTCGAGTGCTGGTGGGTCAGTGTCCGGATTGAACACCAACAAGCCTTGGCAACTGCAACCCACGCGGTCAGAGGAAAGATGCTTCTGTGAGGACCAGCAAGGTCCTGGGGACTCTCCAAGCTATAGAGAGTCAGGGCACGTCTGGAGCAACCAGGAAATTCCATGGAAAGTCAAAGTTACCTTCACAGGGACCCACAGGCCAACTGTCCAGGGATCGCGAAGGGACCTCAAGCTGAATCACTAAATACCAGCCCACTGAACACTCGTGGAGTGTAGGCCGGAAATCTTCAGTGGAATTACTGCTCCGGGTCAGGACTAGAAACAGCCCAAAGCACAGCTTCAGGGATTGCCGAAAAAGCATATGCTGCTGCAAATGTACACGGTATCCAGGGGTTCGGTTGCACGGTCCCCACGAGGGATACAGGCCTCAGAATTGCTGAGAGCGCAGATCAATCTCAGAGACCACGGGAACCCACCTCCTGTGTTGCAGAAATCTTCGGAGTCCTTCAGGAGCTGCGTAGATGCAAACTGGTCAGATGCGTTTAGGTGCCTGCTCAGCAGGGGAGTAACTCCTTTACTCCAAGGGAGATTCTTCAATCATCCAGTGTCGTGCAGATAGTCGAAGTACTTGGTTTCTGTAGCAGAGTTTAGTCCAGGTAATATCTAAAGTCCTGTAGTCAGGGGTTCCTACTATATACCCAAGGAAGGGGTGGGACAAACTCTGGGGACCCACCTATGGGAGGGTCAGGACAGAGGGGTGGCTACACCTATGTCCTTTGTCCATTGTCCAGTTTCGCGCCAGAGCAGGAGCAAATGGCTCCTGCAACCGGTTTGATTTGGACTATGCACAGGGACACCAAATGTGCCCCCAGTGCAGACATCAAAGCACTCTCAGAGTGCACCCACCCAGCCCCAATACACTAAAGCCTGTCTGGGAGGTGGTCACACCTCCCTGTGACAGGAAACCTATTGTCAAACCTTCCCCTGCCGGAGTTTCGTCCAGCAGCAGGAGGGCAGACTCGTGTCTGTGGCTGGCAGCATCCATTTTGTGATGTCAGGGTCGAGAAGGCTGGTACCGGGTGTACCGGTGTTGTCATATTTCTCCCTCTAGGAGGGTGGAATCATACCTCCCACACCAGTTACTGGTGTGGAGGTATGATTCCAAGGTGTTTGACACCAAACACGACATGTTTCCATGCAGCCATTTTAAAGTTAGCATTTACCGCGAGGTTATAATGCACTTAAGTATATATGGTTGGCTGCATCACAAACAACCCCGGAATATAGGTTCCGAAGGCTGCAGAGGGGCTCTGCTCATGCATGGGCACCCTCTCACATAAAACCCAGCACCCTGCCTTCAGGATTGATAAGGCCTGCTATAGGGGTGACTGATAGGTTTATATGTGCAGTGATTAGGATAGATATAGTGAACCTATATCTAAGTAAGTGGTGCATACACCACCTTACACAGGCTGCTGTAGCAGACCTGTTGTGTCATTTTAAATGGTCTCTCAGGGGTGGCATAATACATGCTGCAGCCCCTGGGAGGCCTTTGGGGTACCTAGGCCCTGGGTACATAGTATACCATATACTAGGGACTTATAAGGGTACCCCAGAATCCAATCTGGAGTGTACCTAAAGTACATGCACAACCAATTTAGGGAGTAAGCAGATAAATTGGGGTCCTGATTAGCAGGATCCCAGTCAGACTAGTCAAAAACCAGCAAAACACCAGGAAAAAAGTGGGGGTAACCATGCAGTCAGATTCCACCTTCCTACACCATATGCCTTCAGTATTTCTGATGTCAATTTAATTGATGTCTTGCAAACTATGAAGCTGTCTTCTCAGGAAAGTTAGGTCTGTTAAAAGGATTCCAACTTCATATCAAACTGAAGGACAAAGCTATACTGATAAAGCCGAAAGGATGCTATATTCCATTATACACATGTAAAGTAGTCGAGAATATGTTGAATACATGGCTGAAAGAGGAGGTGATTGAATGAACCTCAGCATCATTATGGTTATCACCCAACATGGTAGCAAAGAAAAAGAATGGTGAAATCAGACTTTACATTTATTTGAGGAAGATGTATCACTTGGGGCCGGATTATGGAAAGTGCTCCAGGGGTGCAACGGGCATATGCGCCTGCTTTGCACGTCCCCAGGGCACTTTGGTGTTACAGAAAGGGCCGCAGATGCTTGTGTGGCCCTTTCTGTAATACAGATGGTGCTGGCGCACATATAGTGCCAGCGCTATCACTAGAGGGAGTTCCCTCATTCACTTGGGGGCATTGCTCCATGCAAACGAGGGAATCCCTTTGCCTCTGCACTCACACTGTATTATATATGGGGGCTCAGAGGCAAAGAAGCGGTCAGGAGGCGTACTGACAGTGTGCCACCTAAAAGGTGGTGCACTGTCAGTGCACCCCCTGAGAGCAGCCCTCTGAAGGTGGAAGTGGGTCCTATGAACCCCCAGACATCCCCTCACAGCCTGGTGCAGTCACACACAGCACATACCTGCAAGGGGATCTCTAATCCCCCTTAAAAGTGCAGGCGGCTTGCTGCCTGCACAGTGAAACACGGAGCAGCTGTATTTCACTTGCATGCCCTGCCCCCGGGGCAGCACGAATTCGCGGCTGCCCTGGGGGCAGCATGTTCAATCTAATACGGTGCATTTTCCTTGTTTGCTCAGGGTGCACCTTTTGAAAGGTGCACCTGGCTCAAACAAAGAGAGTGCGCCTTATTCTGTGATAGCCCCAGGGTGATAGCTTAAAGTCATCCTTTACCTCACTTGCATAAAATGTTAGCAAGATTGAGAAATGCCAATGTGTTTTCAACACTGGACTTCACCATTGCCAACCATGAGGTTGAACTCCATGAGGATGACATATTTTGCTGAATGCCCTTTGGTCTTAATTCGGCCTGAGCTGTATTCCTGAAGATAATGAGCAGACTGTTTATGGGAAGAAAGGGGTCAAGGCTTCCCAGTATGATGTGCTCATGTTTTCTGAGGACCAGGAAAATCATTTGGGGTTTTACGTGGAGTCCTGAAAGGTTCTCAAGCAAATGGGTTGACCCTCAAGAAGGAGAAGTGCAAGTTTTTCAAGGACAGAGTGGAGTACTTGGTCATGCTATTAGTTTTTAAAGTGTTGTACTCAAACCCAGTCTGATTTCCGCCATGGTCTGATCACCAGAACTGACCAACAAGGAAGAAATGTTTTCCTGTGTATAAGAAACTACATTGAAAAGGTAGAACCCATGCACTGTCTTGTCAAAAGGGATGCTGACTTTCTATGGGACACAAAGTGCTCTGACAGCATTCATGCTTTTAAGGAGGAGTTGCAAAGGGCACCATCTGTGAAGATGTTGGATGAGTTCCTCCATTTGGTGGTGACTCTGAATGCAAGTCAAGTGGGCAAGTTATCGATCCTTAGCCAGGCTGCTCAAGATGAGGATCACCTCATTGCCTTCTCGCAAGTTGAAGCAAGAGTTATTGGCATGATTCTTGTGGGGAAACCATTTCCTAATTAAAACAGACCACAAACCTCTAGTAAGCATTTTGAGTAAAAGTAGTTCTGACAAGGTCTCACCTCGAAACTAGTGTGCAAATTCGACAAGTATGTTTTCAACATTGAGCACATTACTGGTAAATCTAATGTGCCAGCTGACTATCTATCTTGATTGCCAAGTAAATTGCTTTAGCTGGAGACGAAAACTGTGATAGTGATGACAATGTGGCAGTTTCATACTTGTTGGATGAGCCTTTTTGTGAAAATTCCTTAAGTAAGGCTGAATGGATGGCTGCAACTGCTGAATATTCTGAGTATTCTGCAGTATATACCCTGATTGTGAATGGATGGTCTAAGGAAAAGTGGTCATTTGTAAATGTTAGACCTTGACAACCCATCTCCTTGCTTTGGCCCATGAAGGGCATCCCAGCATGAATGGCACAAAAAGAAAACTGATAATTTATTTATTTATTTTATTTGAGAAGTTTTATAAAGTGCGAACATGACCCAAACGGGTATCAGAGCGCTTTACAAAGGAGCGGAAGTGGAAGGAGGTAAAAGCATGAATACAACATCATAGCGGAACATATGAGTTACATGAAAAGCAACAAAGTCATAGAGGAGCATGGGGAAAAACAAAATTACAATGTTGAACCAAGGTAACAGCTCATCTTGTGGGACATGAAAAGTTCCAGAAGAGCGATAAATCTTATAGGGCATGAGAGGAGACAAAAATAGAACTTTTGAACAAAAGTATAAAAGAGTGTCAACAGGAGATGGAAGTAGGTTAAGATGGCTTCAGGACTATTGGTGTAGATGGTCATTCAGGAGTAACCATGTGACATATTTTTTTAATGAGGCGGTAGAGGGGTTTGATCTGATCTCGGGAGGAAGAGTGTTCCATATTCTTGGTGCAAGACCAGAGAAAGCACAGTTGTATGTTCCTTTCTTGTTGAATTTGGGAGGTTTCAACAGTAGGGTATTAGAGCTTCTTAGGTTCCGACTCAAACCCGATAGTTCAAGTTTTTTCGCCAGGTAAACAGGGGTGTTGTAATGAATAGATTTGTTCATCAGGCAAGCTATCTTGAAACGATCCTAGCATCGATGGACAGCCAGTTTAGTTGGATTAGGTGTGGTGTGATAAGGTCATGTTTTCTGGAGCCCGTGATGAGTCTGGCCGAAGAATTTAGAGTGGCTCTAAGAGGTGCCAATCTAGCTTTAGGTAACCCAGCTAGGGTCACAATCCATATTCCAAGCATGAGATAACTAAGGATTGGACTGCAGACTGGATGTCCTCAGAAAGCAAGAATGGCTTGATTTTCCTTAGATTGTTGAGCTGATGATTTGCTCCCCTAATAGTTGCACTGATGTAATCTTGCATATTCAGGTATTTGTCCAGAGTTATACCTAAAGATCTCAAAAAGTCAACAACATTAGAGGTGCAGTTGAGTGCAGTCAATTGTTTGAGCCAGTCTTGAGTGAATGCAGAGTGATTGCAGGGGGCAATCAGGAGGAATTCTGTTTTGAGGGTATTTAGCAAAAGATGATTATGAGTTAGCCATTGTTGAGTTTTTAGCAGCGCACAATTTAGAGTTTTTATGTCATCTGGCGAAGAGATTTTCAAATACAATTGAGTGTCATCAGCATAGATATAGTATTGAATGTTAGAGCAGTTCAGAATTTCGGAGAGTGGTTCCATGAAAAGGTTGAAAAGCGTGGGCGAGAGTGTGGAACCTTGACAATTGTGACCGGGGTACTGGTTGCAAGGGAGTGGTTAAATTTGATTCTTTGCAGTCTGTTACGTAGGAACAAGACAAACCAATTTAGGACAGGGCCTGATAGCCCCATCCTTTTTTGAAGAAGAGCAATCAGGGTTTCATGTTTGACGGGGTCAAATGATGAGGACAAATCAAGAAGGATCAGTAGACAAGGAATATTCTGGTCAAGAGATCTCAAGGCGTCATCAACGATGTGAGTTAATGCTGTTACAGTACTGTGACCTGCTCTGAAACCTGACTGGCAGAGGTCAAGGAGCTGAAATTTCTCGATGTGGTTGTAGAGCTGTATGTGAACGCATTTCTCGAGCAATTTAGCTAAAGTAATGATATTAGTAATTGGATGGAAATTGTTAGGATCAGCTAAGTCAGCATTAGGCTTTTTTGGGATGGGAGTGACTTGCCCCATCTTGAGGTGCATTGTTGGTGGCCAGCCATGGACCGTGATGTAAAAAAATTGTATTCATGAATGCCAATTGTGTAGTGCAGTGGATAAAACGTTAAAAACACTTGTTAGCTCTCTGTCACAAGTTCCATGCTCTGGGGACTGTGGCAAAAGGTAGGGGTCGATTTAATAGGACCCATATATAATTTACCTAAAACCATACACTATGCTGTCATTTTAATAGATTATCACAGCAAATCAATTGACAAGGAATTTTGTGACTCTTCCACCACTGGCAATTTTCTTGAACCCCTTATTAATTACTGGAAGGCAGGGTCGGACTGGCTGGAGCAGGCACAAGGCGCTTCCTTGGTGGGTCGGAGGGGTGGGGGCCAGTTTTGTGGCCATTGGGACTGGTTTTTTCACTGGGGGGCAGTTTTGCGCAGTGCTGCAATATCGGCCCCCTGTAATAAAAGCGAGAGCGGTGCTTCTTGATAGCAGCAAACCCCGCCATCCCCCCCAACCGAGCAGCAATCTGCCAGGGCTGGTTGCTGCTCCCAGTCTGGTCCTGCTGGAAGGGAGACTTGTATTCAACAAGCTCCAGCCCTATTGGTTCCAAAAAGGGAGAGAAGGGGTTCCCATTGATGTTACCACTCAAGTTGTGTGTGATGTGAGTGTGAGGAACAGAGTTGAAAGGCACAAAATTAGGATGAGGCGCTAATATGATCTAAGAAAATCTGCTACTCCCAGTGAATTATCTGTTGGGAATTTTGTAAAAATTAGACGCCTCAACAACAAATTCAGTGGTGACAAGCTTGGGAAACTCATGAAGATGATCAGAACTTCTGATCAAAACTTCCAGTTCTCCCATAATACTCAGCAGTGGGGATTGGTGGAATGTGTCATGTGCTGTTAAGGTTATACTTTATCACCAAACAACGCTGAAACCTTCTGGGACCGCTGTCTGGGTGTCTTCAAGGAACAATTCCCAGGAGGTAGCCCTATCTTCTAGTTCAGGTGCCACTACTCTGTCATCATTGGAAGAGACGTTGCCTCATAATTGTTCAAATGATTCTGTTGATGCACATGTGCCAACCTCAATGTGGTTGAGGATGATGCCTCCACGTAAAGTGGGAATGCCTCTCAAATTCAAGGATTATTGGTTGACTGATTTCCTCTGAAGGGAGGGAGAAGATGTAGTGTTGACCTAAAGTCAGAACTCAAATGTATTATAGTCATATAGTGGATTGTACATTGCCTGCATGCTAATTTCCTTGTTGTCTTTCCTTTGCCTTCCTTTCCTTCCTTGTGTGTCTGTGCGTATGAGGGCCTTGCACGCTGGTTTAGAATGTTGACAGGGTCTCATGGTTGGTGTTCAACAATTTGTGGTAAGCGGAGAGACACCTTGTGCTCCTTACCTAGAGCCTGTGTCATCATTACAGGCATGGACTCTGGAAAGCTGTCACGTGAACACAGGTACAGAAGAAAAGCGTAACCACATGAACATACCGCCTCCTCCGGCCCCGACATCGCCACCGCAATCCCCGAAGGCTACAAAATCCAGAGAAAGGACCGCCCAGGCCGCCCAGGAGGAGGACTCGCCATCGCACACAAGACTTGCCTCTGACTCTCCACCTCCAGCACATGCAACCCCCACTCCAACACCGAACACCTCCATTTCCAGATCCACACCTCCCCCAGGACCACGCTACGCGGCACCCTCGTCTACAGACCCCGGGACCCCGCTCCCCGGCAACCACAACCATCACCGACCTCGTCGAACCCCACGCCATCACCTCCACAAACTACATCCTACTCGGAAACCTGAATTTCCACTTCGACAACCTCAGCGACCCCGACTCCACCACCCTCCTCGACAACCTCTCCAACCTCGGACTGAAGCAGCTCGTCAATACCCCCACGCACAGAGCAGGACACACCCTAGACCCCATCTTCGCAGGAGGATCAAACATCCACTTCAGCCACACCACGCAGCATCCCTGGACCGACCACCACTGCGTGCACTTCACCTTCAACTCCACCACCACACCCACACTGGCCCCACGCCCGCCACAAAGGAACTGGAGCAAAATCACAGAAGAACTCCTCAACGCCACCCTCCTCCTAGACCCCCCCATCATCGTGACCGACGCCAACTCCGCAGCCACCGAACTCCACAGTTGGATCTCCAGATGCGCCGACAAGATCGCCCCCCTCCGCTACCCGGCCAAACCACGTCCCCCGAAGGCCGCCTGGTTCACCACCAAACTCCAAACCGCCAGGCGCACCTGCAGACGCCTCGAGAAGACCTGGCGAAGCCGGAAAACCACAGAGGACCTCAACAACCACAGGAGCGCCCTGAAGAAGTACCACCAGCTCATAAGGGACACCAAACGGACCTTCATCAAGAGCAAAATTGATGCCAATGCAACAAACGCCAAGAAACTCTTCAACGTCATAGAGCAATTCACCAAACCCCCGAGCGAGGCCACAGACATCACACCTTCCCAGGAACTCTGCAACAACCTCAGCTCCTACTTCCATCAGAAAATCAAGGCCATATACAACCACTTCTGCGACCACACGCCGTTCACCACCCCCACCCCCTCCGATGACCACCAGCCGACCATCACCACCTGGTCTCCCGCCACGGTTGAACTCACCACCACGACCATGATGAAAACCCGGTCTGGAGCCCCAACGGACCCCTGCCCACCGCACATCTACCAGAGAGCCGCCACCGCCATCTCCCCCAAACTACGACTGACCATCAACGCCTCCCTCCAATCCGGCATCTTCCCCGACATCTGGAAGCGAGCGGAAGTCAAACCCCTCCTCAAAAAATCCACGGCCGACACCACGGACCTGAAGAACTATCGGCCCATCTCCCTGCTCCCTTTCACCGCCAAAGTCATCAAAAGACTCGTGAATGCCCAGCTGACCGCGTTCATCGAAGAAAACGCCATCCTAGACACCTCCCAGTCTGGATTCCGCAGCAACCACAGCACCGAGACCGCCCTCCTCGGCGCCACCGACGACATCCGCATGCTACTCGACCAGGGACACACCGCAGCACTCATCCTACTGGACCTCTCCGCAGCTTTCAACACCGTCTCACACCCCACCCTCGCAGCCAGACTACACGATGTTGGGATACAGGGAACCGCCCTCAACTGGATCCGTTCCTTTCTCCTCGGCAGAACCCAGAGGATCAGACTTCCCCCTTTCATCTCCGAACCCACAGAGATCGACTGCGGAGTACCACAGGGATCATCCGTCAGCCCTACACTGTTCAACATCTACATGGCCCCCCTCGCCGCCATCGTCAGACAGCATGGACTCAACATAGTATCTTACACCGACAACACCCAGCTCATCCTCTCCCTCACGAAGGATCCCGAGGACACCACGATCAGCTTCAAGGAAGGAATGAAGGACGTCGCGGCCTGGATGACGGACAGCTGCCTGAAGCTCAACACTGAGAAAACAGAGGTCCTCATCCTGGGACCCTCGACATCCGCCTGGGACAACACATGGTGGCCCTCCGCCCTCGGGAGCCCCCCCCCCACCCCGACAGACCACACGCGGAACCTCAGCATCATCCTGGACTCCTCCCTCTCGATGACCCGCCAGATCAACGCCATCGCCTCCACCAGCTACAACTGCCTCCGCATCCTCCGAAAGACCTTCAAATGGATCCCCCCCGAGCACAGAAAAACCGTCACCCACGCACTCATTACCAGCAGATTGGATTACGGAAACGCCCTCTACCCCGGCATCAACAAGTCCCTCCTACACAAGCTCCAAACCATCCAGAACGCCGCTGCCAGACTCGTGCTCGGGAGTCCCCGACACAAACACATGACGCAACACCTCCGCGACCTACACTGGCTCCCCGTCGAGAAGAGAATAACCTTCAAGCTTCTCACACACACCTACAAAGCCCTCCACAACATCGGACCCAAATATCTCAACGAAAGAGTCTGTTTCCACGCACCCAAAAGGAATCTCCGGTCCGCCGACCTCGCCCTAGCAGAGGTCCCCCGCATCCACAGAAGTAGAGCAGGAGGAAGGGCGTTCTCCTACATCGCAGCCAAGACCTGGAACGAACTCCCAATCAGCACCAGACGCTCCCCGAACCTGCACGCCTTCAGAAAGGACCTCAAGACCCTGCTCTTCGACTGAGTAGGAGCTGCCCCCCCCACCCCCTTGGCGCCTTGGGACCCTCACGGGTGAGTAGCGCGCTCTATAAACCCCCTGATTGATTGATAGGGAAGATATTAATACAATAAATGTCTTTGTGCGCATAACCACATGATGCCTTCTGTGCACAAAGACAACTTCTCGTGACAGAAATGATGAATGATTCTAACAGAGCCACATGGATTGCAAAGATCCCTTCTGGACACCTTAACTCACTGTTGCAGCAAAAGATGCTCCATAGACATTGAGATCCATCTGCCTTCATGTGATATGAGTGGAATTGTTGGTCCTCTGCAACTTTTACCTTTAAGCACATGGACACAGGCTGCTATCAGCTTTATGGTCCCGTCCCTGGTGTTTGTAGGCTGAGGATCTGGGCACCAAATGGTGTGCAGTCAAAAGGTTCCAGTCCATATACATTTGGACCCTGCGAAGCATTGCACTGTTAATACCTGGGAATTGCACACCTGTCCTGTAGGATTTTGAGGTGAGAACCTTTCTAAACACTATGGGCCATGTTTACCAATGAGTTACGTCATCCTTGCACCACGAAATGGGGCGCAAGAGCAGCGCAACTCATAAGTTAGATTTATCAAGCCACACAAGGCCCCCATGTGTGATCCTGCATAGCTTGATACATTTGATACATCTAGAGTAATGCAACACAGCGCAAATTGCTATGTTGCATTACTCTGCCCCAGAGAGTGGTTCCATGGGTGGTGCGTGGGTGTTCCCATGCAACACCCATGGATTTTGGCGCATTCACAGATTTACTATTACTGGTAGACCTGGGAATGTATCAAAATGCTATGCATCCCCATGGAAGGCGTAATGAGGAGAAATATGTTTATTTCTCGTTTTTCCACTTTCTATGTGTGCTGCATAACATTCTGCAGCACACATAGAAAGTGTAAAATGCCTCAGGGTATTGTTTCTGTGCAGGAAGAGGTCCCTTCCTGCACAAAAACCATCCTGATTACAACGCAGGCACCCTTGACCATGGTGTAAGGGTGCCTGCGATGGCGCTGGGCAGCACATTGTGCACCAGTGCTGGGAAAAGACAGGAATGCGCCTATTATGTTAATCACGGTTCATTCCTGTCCTTTCCTGTCACGCAGCGCAGCAAGGTAGGTGGCTTGCTGCGCTGCCTGACTTTTTAATCAATATGCCCCTATATTTCAATAACCACATATATATCTATCACTGCCATCTGTAAAAAGTACACAACTTTCAATAGAAATATATTTTGTAAAATATCTGCTCCACATTCGCACTTGTTATTGCAGAAAGCCACATTTAAACCCTTGTTTTTACTCAACGTCATCGTATATAATTGGCATACGGTCAAAGAGAAAATATCGTCCTGCCCCTGGCATTAGACCTCACGAGCTCTTCCACCATCAGATGTACAAACTGCATTATTATCTTTTCCTGACAAGAACTTGTGACACATTACGTCAGGGATGCTTTCAATGAGAGCTGCTTAATTTCCTGTATCAAACTATTACCCCAATGTAGAGAAATGGAAAGAATAGAACTATTCATGTCCAGCAGCTTAATGTCTGTGGGCCAAATATCGCGAGATTACAATGAGGCAGGGTGTCTATAGAGAAGACTTGAAATAAAATTAGCTGTTAGGGAGGCCATCATGGGATCTGGAATAAGAACAAAGTGGTGCATGTGCACACAACGGAATCCACGGAATGAAAACACATAGAAGATGCTTGATATAAAAGTTAACGTGAAAAAAGTTAAAATATGTTGTAGGGAATTTTGTTAATATGAAATAATTTCGTTTGTTCCAAAAAACAAATAAAATAAGAAACCATGAAAACACGAACATAAACGGCAGATTTCAGTACGTTAGCAAGAATCAAATTCATTTTTTTGTTACTTTAACTTTTTTGCTTGAGACAAAAATAATTTTAGACAAGTTCTACATGGAGTTAATGCAGGCCTCCGTACTTGTGGAGATGTATTAGACTAGTAGAAGTGCATTATAGGTATGTATTTATTTTTATATTGTCTGTGGCTCTTCTATACCTAAAAAGGTGTGAGGGTGCTTCACAAATAACCACAGAAATGAAATGCAAGAACTAAAACACAAGATGGAGAAACAGTAAATGAACAGAGCAGGAATGGTAGAAAAACAAGCAGGAGGGGTTATACGAAATATTTAAAGTAGGGCTGAAATACATAAATTATGTCGAGCCTACCACACAGCTCATGTGATGTCTTACCATGAACATGGAGGGGTTTGCAGCCCTCTCATTACTTGTCATTGGTGACTTTCCTTGTCACTCTCATTTGCTTGCTTCTTATGTGTGTCCCAGCTTCTCAACCTTGTGTTTGTCCCTCCCATGGAGCATTTCCTCATTACCATGTGTGTGTTTGCCGGATATCTCAATGCTAGGGAACTACTTTTTTCTTTTTTGTAAGCACTAACAGCATGTGTATTCGAGTAGTTTCCTTTGCGCACTTCTCTCTCTCTCCTCGTGCTGCTGCCTGTCCCCGTGTGCTCCTCCCTGCCCCCTTCCCTGTTGTGTTCGCCTGTGTGCTTCTTCGTGTTACATCCAAACATCCACCACCCCCGTTTTGCTTTTATGCATCCCTGCCCTTCACCGCTTTGCTTCTACGTATCCTGCCCTCCCCTTGTTGCTTACGTGCCCCACTGCTCTCCCCACTTGCTTCTCTGTCCCCCACTCACACTCGTGTGTTGCTTCCATGCTTTCACCCTCCCCGTGTTGCTTCTGACCCTCCCTGTATCTTTCGCCCCTTTGCTTCTACTCCCCCGTGCATGCTTTAAAAAGTTTGGACAGTCATGGTGGGCGAGCAGGGCTTGGTTGCAGGTCTTACTGAGCAGTGGGGTTGAAAGTTAAGTAAATTATTTTTAAAAAATGAAATTCAATATTCAATTTTAAAAATCGCAGTTAAAAAGTGGTAAATGGTTCTGGCTTAAACTCCTAAAACCACTGAAATTCATCAGTTATGGTTAGCAACACACAACGATAATACTTGTGCCACCCACAATAGTCAAAACACCTAAGGCCTCATTTATAAGGTTTTGCCGTAGGGCAGCACCGCAGGCCTTGCTGCTGCGCTGCCCTACGGCAAAAGAAAAGGGCAGGAATGAGCCGTATCTATGAGATATGGCACATCCTTGTTCCAGCGCACAATAGGCTGCTGTGCGCCAACGTAGGCACCGTTGCACCTTGGTGCAATGGTGCCTGCGTTGAGGGAGTGATTGTTATTGTGCAGGAAGGGAAACCTTCCTGCACAAAAACAATCACAAGAGGCTTTTTTCTTTTTCTATGTGTGCTGCAGAATGCAGCCCACATAGAAAAAGGAAAAAACGAGGAGAAATAAAAATATTTCTCCTCGTTGTGCCTCCCTTACGCCTCCCCTGGGGAGGCGTAAGTTTTTGGTGTTGCCTCAGATTTACGATTTCTCATAAATTTGGGGCAGTGTCAAAATGCCATGGATGTTGCTGGGAAAGCCCCCAGCAACACCCATTGCACGCTCCTTTAACGCAGAAAACTGCTTTAAAGGGGGCAATATTTACGAGGCAGCATTAAGCCAAAAAAAGTGGCCTAGTGCTGCCTCGTAAATATGGAGCAGCCTCCTGCGCCATGGAACGTCACTAAAAGTGACGTTTTGGTTGCAAAAGTAAAGACTCAAATAAACAATCAATCAAGAGAAAAACATGGCAGCTGATGAGAGTTTTGGCATGTGTTGTGTGCATTACTAACCTTAAGTAGCAAATTTCTGTTGTTAGACGTGTTTAAATAATACACACACACACACACACACTCACTGTCTCTCTCTCTCTCTTTCTCTCTCTCTCTCTCTCTTTTCTTTTCTGTATTATTGTAAATGACTGTTGTCCACGTGTTCCATCTCATACATGGAGGACTATTTTTAGGTCGAGCCTAGCGGCAGCGCGCCTGCGCTGCTTGCTCTGCGAGGCATGCGGTAGTCAAGCATGCTGTGTAAGCCTCGCCTTCTCTCCGCCTATATTTTTGATTGGCTGGTGTAATTGTCCTTGGTAAATGCTGGCTTCCGACTCATTATGAGGCTTGTTAGTCCCTCCTTGTAACCGCCCTGTCTCCATTTGTGACCGACCATGACGACTGGATCTTTTACTTGGCTCCGTACACGGTCGGCTTTATCTAGGGGGTGAGCACTATTTTGTTTATGGCCACTTATGGGGACAATGGCGGCTGCTATTTTTTTTTTATTTGTATCCTGAGCGTGGCGCCTGCTTTAGGGACACCGCGCTCAGTTTATTTATTTATTTTAATTTAATTTAATACTGAGAGTGGCGTCCACTTCTGGGACACCGCACTCTGTTTAATTATTATTTTTTTTAACTTTTATAGTGAGCGCGGTGCCCGCTTCAGGGACGCCGCGGTCTGTTTGTTTTTTTGTTTTTTTAACTGTAAAACTGAGCGCGGCGCCGCTTCAAGGACACCGCGCTCAGTTTCTTTCTTTATTTTTTTTACTTTAACACTGAGCGCGGCGCCCGCTTCAAGGACACCGCGCTCAGTGTTAAAGTTTTAAAACAAAGAAACCGAGCGCGGGGTCCTTGAATCGGCGTCGTGCTCAGTTTTACACTTAAACAAGTATTTTCAATGCAATAGGTCTCGCATTTACGCAAGTTTAAGGTATTGGCATTGTAAATGACAAAGCCTTTTTTTTACGTTTTAAAAAACAAAAATAATAGGC
The DNA here is from genome assembly GCA_963921515.1 of Calotriton arnoldi. Classification (NCBI taxonomy): domain Eukaryota; kingdom Metazoa; phylum Chordata; class Amphibia; order Caudata; family Salamandridae; genus Calotriton; species Calotriton arnoldi. Next base: position 217,164 of record CAWUFW010012917.1, read on the forward strand.
ATTGTCATTTACAATGCCAATAGCTTAAACTCGCGTAAATGCGAGACCTATTGCATTGCAAATGCTTGTTTCTTTTATATTGAAGGATTTAAGGCAGCGGAGGTCCTGTCTACAGCTGTAGACTCGCCTCATTTGTCATGAGTGGAACGAGGAAGAATGGACTCAAAGTAATTTAATTACTGGTAAGTAGTTAAAACATGAGTGTCTAAGAACATAAGGCATTCTAATAAGGCTCGCTTTCAGCAAATAAACAGACGCTTTACTGATGCATGATTAAATGTTCTGAAAGCAAGGGGATTAAACGTTCCAGGAACCGGTTCTACTAAAGGTGTACAACTTCTAGCACAGCAGGAGACAAGGAGAAAACAATCTCTATAAAGCTAAAGGGTGGTACGATTCAGCAAATGTTAAATTACACTTTTTGAACAGAAGCTGAAAAGCTAATTCCGCGTCTAGAAAACCTTCGCGGTGGTTGGGTAATGCTTCCATCTTGTGGCCTTTCAGCGGAAATGACTGTGCTGTTTAATTCAAAGGAAAAATATCAACACGACTCCGTTGAAAAGAAACATTCCTAATGTTACAACTGGTGGTAGGACTTTATCCACTTCAAAGTACCATAAGTATAGTAAATAAAGAAAATTAGGTGCAGCCTGTATGTGTCATTGTTGCTGGAAATATTTCTCTAGTCCTAAAACGTGCATCATCCTTGGATTTCCAGTTCTAAAGACAGTTGAGTGCTTGTATTTTCATCAGATATTCGTTCTCTTGTTTCACACAGGTTGTAAGTTATAAGTGTTTGGAGTAGTCTTTTTAACTTTCCCTGTGCCACGTGACCGTTTTGGAACGTCACGCTATAGGAGTTGTGTAGGGCCTACTGGCCTTGGAGCTGCGCCTTGACAGACCTGCTTCGTTAAAGCTCCGTTTCATCAGCTCAGATTGGGTTTATTTATTCAGCAAATCAAACAGTGGCAACAGGATTTGTTAACCCATTGTTGTGTGGCCCTGGTTCAATCCCCACAGGCCACACCACAAATAAAGCTCTGAATAGGGATAGGGTGACCAGAATTTTAAAGCCAAAAACCGGGACATTTAACGAAAATAGAAGAAGGACTAACATTTTACTTCATGCGAGCAGACAGAATGACAGCGCTCCTCAGCATAAAATTACAGAACAGGCAGTTAGAATATACATAAAATGCAATTTTTTAAGCCCAGTAGCTTGCCAGTTAATTAAATTGCTTTTTTGAAAGAACTGATAACTATCCCTGCAATGTAAAACATAAAAAAGCACCACTCACTGTTTTCATTCGACCCTCTCTAAAAACCGGACAGGAGCTAAATTTCCTGAAATCTGCAGGGACAGCTGGTGAAAAACCGGGACCGTCCTGGCAAATCCGGGACGCCTGGTCACCCTAAATAGGGATAGGTAGGGCACAGGTGTTGGACCGGAGTGGCGAAGATCTGCTGTCGGAGAGCGAACGTCGGTGTCATACCGACGTATTCAGGCACAAGTTTTTGGAGTCACCGTAGCCTGCGCAGTATGGTGGAGCGTGTGTTTCTGCTCGCGTTTCTGCACAATTTTCCAGTTGATACAGATTGGAATCTAAACGTGGTAGTTAGTGAAGGCAGACATATCTTAAAGCAGCATATCTTAAAGCAGGGCATTGGCTCATGTCTGGCGAGGGGTGATTATTCAATAGAGTCTTCGCTGTCGCTGCTGTTTGTGTGTGGACACTAGGATGACCAACTGGCATGGGTGCAAATTCAGGATGGTAAGTGTAAAAATTCAGGACAAAAATTCAGGACAAAAGGTCAAAATTCAGGACAAAATTTCCGGACAAAAGGTAAGTTTTACAGACACATCAGAGGAAGTTGCGCGATAGTATAAAAGTAAGTTAATTGACAGCCACTTAAGTACAAGTCAAAATAAGTTTATATTAGGTTGAGACAATCGTTGCCTTCGCAGTTTGTCGGTATGCGCGCAGCTTTGCGAAACTGTGCAGGTCTTTTTGTGGTATTTCATATGATAATAATCTATTTATATGGTTTCTGCACTGCGTTGTCCAGTCTGATATTTTGTTTACAACTCATTGTCCTGAGCAGGCATGTTTGGTGAGAGAAGTGGTCAGGAAGATCTGCTCGGATAGACTTTGTTACTAGCATCTCATATCTGAGTGCCATTGTGAGATGTAGCTTTTTTGAAAAATAGGGGTAGGGTCTCTTTTCGCGTTCAAACTAGACCACTAATACTTTGAAAACACAACAAGTGTTTGAACGCAACCTTTTAACTAGAATAAACCCTTCATATATATCAACAGGATTTAGTGTTTTTATTTCACCATTTACTTTTTCATTTTGGAAAAATTTCAATAAATTAAATTGAGTTCATATCAAAAAACATGTAGACACACAAAAGATTTACAATACATAATCTCATAAATACAATGAACTTAACATTTCATGAGTACACAACACTGAACAACAAATAAATGACAATAGCTGACCAGTCCTTCATTTACAAAACGAGAAAAAAGTAACGGTGTAGGCTTACTTTGAGATATTATCATGCTACAACCTGTTACAACACAACCAGACAGTGCTCTAAGGACAACAGGCCAAATGCCTTATTTGTACAATGTAGCAATTAAATTAACTCGCAGTTATTACTGCTGGCTGTATGTGGTCGACGCGTTTCTGAACCCTATATTTGTTTGGGGGTTCTCTTCACGACCAGGACTTGGTCGAGTTCTGGAATAAAAGTGGATATATGAGAAATGTAAAATCTGATTACTGACTTATTCTCTCTTGTTTCTAACTGTACCAATACTAAAAAACGTTCTTACCTTTCATGAGGAAGAACTAAATACAGGGGCAAATGGGTCTTCAATCAAAGATGAAGACTTATCAATATTCTTATCTAGAAAAAAAGGGGGGGGAAGGGGAAGGTTGCTTAGTAATGCGCATTCTAAAGGGAATATTGCCTTGTGACGTATCTACGCCTGTCATCAACACTTGCCTTATATCTTTTGAAATGAGGAATCATGGAGCCTGCTTGAGCTGTGCTCGTTAAATGATTTGTTTAAGCTCCGGAACTCGTTGTTCCTTAGTGTGGCGGAGCTAGAAAAAGAAAAATGAAATTGAAACCTGACTTCTGTTTACTCATTGATTGTCAGGCAAGTCTTGCGAGTTAGTGGGAATGGTGATAAGAGACTGAATCTTTCTTGATAGAAGCCCACTGACGGCTCTTCAATTTCCCCCTTTCAGAAACACTTAGAAGACGGTGAATAGGCGTTCCAACGGCACCGTTTTGGACCCACAAATATCTAAAAAGTGAGTTTGCGGGTGGTTTTGAGTTATAATGCTGACAATCATTGCGTAAGCAGAAGTCAGGTTCCAATTTCATTTTTCTTTTTCTAGCTCCGCCAGACTAAGGAACAACGAGTTCCGGAGCTTAAACAAATCATTCAACGAGCACAGCGCAAGCAGGCTCCATGATTCCTCATTTCAAAAGATATAAGGCAAGTGTTGATGACAGGCGTAGATACGTCACAAGGCAATATTCCCTTTAGAATGCGCATTACTAAGCAACCTTCCCCCCCCTTTTTTTCTAGATAAGAATATTGATAAGTCCTCATCCTTGATTGAAGACCCATCTGCCCCTGTATTTAGTTCTTCCTCATTAAAGGTAAGAACGTTTTTTAGCATTGGTACAGTTAGGAACAAGAGAGAATAAGTCAGTAATCAGATTTCACATCTCTCATATATCCACTTTTATTCCAGAACTCGACCAAGTCCTGGTCCTGAAGAGAACCCCCAAACAAATATAGGGTTCAGAAACGCGTCAACCACATACAGCCAGCAGTAATAACTGCGAGTTAATTTAATTGCTACATTGTACAAATAAGGCATTTGGCCTGTTGTCCTTAGAGCACTGTCTGGTTGTGTTGTAACAGGTTGTAGCATGATAATATCTCAAAGTAAGCCTACACCGTTACTTTTTTCTCGTTTTGTAAATGAAGGACTGGTCATCTATTGTCATTTATTTGTTGTTCAGTGTTGTGTACTCATGAAATGTTAAGTTCATTGTATTTATGAGATTATGTATTGTAAATCTTTTTGTGTGTCTACATGTTTTTTGATATGAACTCAATTTAATTTATTGAAATTTTTCCAAAATGAAAAAGTAAATGGTGAAATAAAAACACTAAATCCTGTTGATATATATGAAGGGTTTATTCTAGTTAAAAGGTTGCGTTCAAACACTTGTTGTGTTTTCAAATTGTGAGATGTAGCGGCACGCATAGGTGAACTAAAGGGAGGATTGCTCTGATGAACCCCCTAAAGTGAATGCATTATGGGTGTTTCAGCAAGTGGAACTTAAAATATTGAATCTGACTTTGCTTATGGGGGCTTCGCAGAGAGTTGCACTAGCTGATGGCAGTCACAAAGGTGCTTTTCCCTGCAGCTTTCTTAAAGAAGGCACTGTCGATACACTATTCAACAGTTTATTTTTGACGCCTTACCTATTGCTACAAACACAATATACATCTCAAGCACAGCTCATGGCACTATGAGGCTCTCCCTAAAACCTTACACCTAAAACAAAACATGCAAACATTTACAATTACTAGTGTAACATTCAAGTAGCAGTTGGGTGTCACTCAAAATGTCATATGCATGATGTATAGATCCCACACATAAGCACACAGCAAATACAGAATAGTAACACATAGGCAAGGGAGTAGCCAGAAACTTTAAATACCTCCACTTTGAACTAAAGCTCTTATGGCACCAAGAAAGCAAAGTAAGTCATCACAACCCTCCCAAGAAGAGTACTCTTGTCCAAGGATCTAGCCATTCATCCTTCCATCAAACCCCCTATATCCACCTTTCAAATTTACATTCTGTCATCTATTAATTCTTTCATCTATCATTCAGTCTTTCACTATTCATTCTGTCCTTCCATCTGTGTGCCTATACATATCCAAACCTTTTCAGCCATTTGCAAACCTATCCATCATCTATCCTTCCATCCATCATTTCAGTCATCCCTCCCTCCATCCACCCTTTCAATCATCCATCCATCCTCCATCCACCCTTTCACCCAATCCATCCTTTCACTCATCCATCCACTCTTCCACCCATCCATCCATTCACTCATCCATCCAACCATTTACCCATTCACCCAAGCCATCCTTTCACTCATCCATCCACTCTTCCACCCATCCATTCACTCATCCATCCAACCATTTACCCTTTCACCCATCCAGCCATCCTTTCACTTACTCATCCATCCTCCCAGTCACTCATCCATCCACCCATTCAAATGTTCACTCATCCCTTCATCCATCCTTTCTTCCAGCTCTCCACCCTCCCTTTCACTCATGTACGCATTCTTTCACTCATCCATCTTTACATTCATCTTTCCACTCATCCAGGCACCCATTTGCCCATTCATTCTGCCAAACATTCATCCATGCTTTCACTCATCCATTCATCCTCCCTTTCTCTCTCCTTTCCCCTTTCACTTAGCCACCCATCCTTCAACCCACCCTTCACCCATCCACCCACTCATCCATTTACTCATCCACTCATGAATCCATCCATTGACCCTATCACTCATCCATCCTTTCCCTCATCCATCCTTTCTCTCATCCATCAACCATTTCACTCATCTATCCATCCTTTTGTCCATCTGCCCTCCCTTTCACTCACTCGTCCATCCTTACATCCACCCTTTCACTCATCCATCCATCCATTCATTCACCCTTTCACTTATCAATTCATCAATCCAACCATCATTTCTCTCATCCATCCACCCATTCACTCGCCCATCATCCACCCTTTCACTCATCCATCCATCCTTTTACTGATCCATCCACCCTTTTACCCATCCATCTACCCTTCCACCTATACATCCATCTATTTACCCTCATCCATCCTTCCACTCACGCCTCCATCCATCCTTTCTCTCATTATCCGTCCATTCACCCTTTCACTCATCCATTCATCATTTCACTAATCCATCCAGCCATTTACCCATTCCTTCACTTATTCACTAACCCACCTTTTCACATTAATTAGGAGCTGAGCCTTTGTCTACTGAGTTGCAGACAGAAGAGGCCCATAAAGAACTTCACGCTCGCCGTTGTTCCTAAAGCAAGGGGTGGGGTGGGGTGGGGGAGGGTTCACTATGCCCCTGCACATAGACAATCTGAAAACTTGTAAGTCATGAGTCATGCATGATGCACAGTGCCAGGACGTGAGGTGACTGTGACATGGTGTTGTTTCCAGGGCTTTAAGTGGGATGAAAAAACTGGGGGTCTCTCCAAGGGGCGTATCTGATGTAATTAAGGGCGTGGCTTAAAACACCTAAGCTAAAAATATGTGATGAGAATAACGTGCCGCCCGACTGGTATTTTGCTGTTTCTATCATTGCATCCAGTAACATTAGACCTACAACAAGCCATGACTATTGGCTTTGTCAATGGATGTTAGTTGCATAAAATAAATAAAAAAGCAGCAACTATGGCTTTGTTGTATATATTATAAAAAATGCTTCAGCTCTGAAATGATGAGACTGTGTAAAAACTATAACCTCTTCTTTTTAACTTCTTTCGCCAGCTTCTTTTCATGAACTGGCACATAGCAGCATGGACGTTTTTGTACATTTATTGTGTACATTTCTTCCGTCTAACCCTAATAGAATGCCCTGCCCTAGACCGAGGCAGGAGGAGGCCAACACATGCTGTAACAGCTCAAACTGGCCCATTGTCATTCTGTATGTGACAATCAGCCAGCATACAGAATGACAATGGGCGGGTTGGTGCTGCTCTTGTGCTTCGAGGATGAGTGCGAGGCAGCCCCATCAGGGAGGTGAGGCCCCTCACAGGGGAACAGCTCTGCTCCCTGCAAGGCCCAAAATTATGGACAAAAGGCATCCGTAAAAGGGATCCTCACGGACAACAAACGTGAGGTCCAAATTACGGACGGTCCGTAAAATTTACGGACAGGTTGGTCACCCTAGTGGACGCCTCAGTCTCAAGGGGCAGAGCGGTGTCCGCACAGTTCGGGTGTCTGCATGGCATTTGCTCATCTGTTGAAACACTAGTGTAGGTTAACCAGACTTTCAAAACAAGCACCTGCAATGCAATAGGTCTCACATTTGCGAGAGTTAGAGATATTGGCATTGTAGAATTATGTGGGTGGTATTATTGAATTATTAGTTGTGGTAGGTTGTGTAAATTTGTGGTGAGTTGAAGAGGCATGTGGTGTGTTGTGGAATTGTGTTGTCTATTTGGAATATGTGGTTTTGTGTTGAATTATGTGGTGTGTTTTGTAAATGTGTGGAGTTGAATTGTGTGGCGTTGAGTGAAATTATTCTTATTGGAATTATGTGTTATGGTGTGGAGTGCATTTATGTGGATTGCTGGTATGTGGCATGGAGTGCATTTATGTGAGGTGTATTTATGTTGTATTGAGTAGAGTGCAATTATGTGTAGTGTAATTATGTGGGGCTGAGTAGTATTATGTGGAATGTAATTATGTTGTGTAATGCAGAACTGTGTGTAATTGAATTGTGTTGTATTTTGTGGAATTATGGGGCATGGTTTGTAGTAGTACTATGTGGCATTGTGTGGAGTAGTATTTTATGGTGTGGAATTATGTGGCATGTTGCAAAGTTGATTTTTTTTGTAGAGTGTAATTATGTGTTTTGGAATTGAGTGGATATATGTGTAGTGTAGATAGTTAGAATTGTTCATCTGAGAGCAAGATGGCGCCTGCGTAACACACCACACTGCTCACCACTCTGCCCCCGCCTCGCTAGTTCAGAGCTCGGCTACATCGACTGAGCAATGCGAGGAGGAGTTGGTGTTGCGGCGAAGAGCCCGGAAAGATAACGCCACAGGCAAGAGAGCACCTGGCGTTACGTCTGTAGTCGCGTTAAGCTGAGGGCACTGAACTGCCTTGTTTCGGTAGTAGTTTCGAGGCTGGCACTGTACTTCTCCTGGCTCAGAACCGAACTGCTCTGGACACAGAGAGCACTCTTGCCCGAAGGCATGACGGGCCGGGGAGTCAAAAATGCAAAGATGCGACCTGCCGTCTCCACGGTCTCTGCTGCCGCGGCAAATGGGGCGGCTTCCACAGTGTCCATGCAAACACTGACCTGCTGTGAATCCAGCACGGCAACTAAAGGAGACAAGAAGGGGGAACAGACTGCCATTAAGGGAAAGCATGCAGCTGTTAAAAAACCAACACAGTGGTTAGCACATGGAGCATTGCAGCCGGAGTCTGGAGGATCCCAACCCTTAATCGCGAACCTGTTTGCGGCTCCCAACATCAGAGGATTAAAGGGAGATGCCCAGTAGAAACCCAACCGGAATACCATGGAGGGTCCTTCAATAGAAACCCCGGCAAAGGTGATCAGAGGCCACAGGAGCAACACACACTTTGAGCAAAAAGAGCCTTTAATTTTCCAAATGAAGGCTGGGTCCATGCCACCAGAGGCTACTAGGGAGGTGGAGACAGCAGAATCCATTATGGATACCACAGAGACCATGCAAGACATCTTCCTCCCCCCTGATGCTACAAGGGCACAGGGTAGTGATACAAATATATTCCTTAGGAATATTGGCTCCCTCCAGCTATTGCCTTGAGTAATCTTATGGACAGGAAGCATGAACTGGTTATTTCCCCTTAAACAGTGAGTGAGACATTCTTCTCTTTAACCGATGAATCGGAGACTTCTAATTTTGGTAATTCATCCTCAAGTGATAGTGAGGCTGCAGATTTAAGCAGAAGTAGTTTGTTGGAAGAGTCGTGATTTTGACGCAACGAAAAAAATCCTCATTAAAAAAAAAGAGAGAAGGAAGGGTAATGACCGATGTGCAAGCTAGAAGATCAGGAGAACAGACAACGAAGGAATAACTTAAGATTTCTGGGGATTCCCAGAGGTGTGGAGGGGGTAATGCCAGAGCATTTGTGGTAAGCCTTTTAAAAGGCGCATTTCCAGACGTGACAAAATGGTATTGGGATGCAGAAGTTCAACATGTGCATCGCTTTCCCTTAATGCTGAAAAAATGACAATCTAATGATGTTGAGAGGCCTCGAGTAATGCTCGTGTACTTTGGGAACTTTTTGCTAAGATAATTTATTTATGATCAGGCTCGCCCAAATAAAAATAACAAATTATATGATGGGATTTAATTCTTTGTTATGCCCGATATTGCACATGCTACTGTTGAGTGAAGGTAGCGCTTGCGACAGTTGTTTGTTCCTTTTCAGAAATTTATCTGCAAAACCCTTCTAGATTGGAAATCATTTTCAATGGGCGAACTTGCAGTTTTAAATGTGAAATTCAGGCACAGGAATATCCGAAAGAGAGCACGGGAGGGCTGGCCACATTAGCTAGCTAGCTAGCTTTAAGGTTCCCTGGGGGGACGGGCGGCTGGCTAGGGACAAAGATATCCGGAAAAGATAAGGTAATGCAGTAATGGCAGGACAAAAATGCAGCATAAAGCCGATTCACGGTGGAGGCTTTTTTGGGGGGGTCGGGTGTTAGGTGTGTTATTTCAGGTGTACATCATTCAGACGGGGCCTGATTGCTCATTTTTGGATGGGGAGGGGTGGGTGTGGCGGGGTCTTGGGAGGGGGAGAAGAGGGGTTTCACACATTGGTGGGTTATTGAGATGGCAAAGTGGATGTACAGGATGAAAGGATCAGAGATCTGTTTTTTATCCTGTGTATGGGGCTTAGAGGATGTATGCCAGGCCTCTGATTTAGGATGATCTGATGGCTGGGAAGGGCTAGCTGCGGATAGCTACTATCAACATTTGCGGGTTGAATGATCCAATGAAAAAACAAAGAGTTGCATTAGGGCTTCTAACGCTATATGCGGATATTATCTGTTTGCAAGAAACTCATATTGAAGCAGCACGGAGAGATGTGTTAAATTATCTTGGGTATAGATTGATCGGGGGTACCTCTCAAGGTGCACGCACCAGTGGGGTGGCAATTTTGGCTTGAAATACTGGTGTACAGTTTAACCAAACGTGGGTGGATAAGCATGGCAGATAGGTCATTGTTGAATGCCAGACCTTTATTGGATCTAAATTTACATTATGTTCAGTGTATGGATGTATATCAGACAATCCAGGTGTATTTGACTGGCTATCTAATGAGCTTGCACTTTGGCACCTGCCAATCATAATGTGTGGGGATATGAATATTAATCTACCCGGTAATTGGTCTATGGAGGATCATCAAACATACACAGGGCGGAAACAAAGTATTTCAATCACTGATAGGTTTATATTGGGATCATGGCTTGATTGATATATGTCACTGCAAAAGGCCTACTGAACATGGGTATACATATTACTGAGCGCCGCTTCAGTCACATGCCCGTTTAGACTATTTTTATGTGTCACACGTCTTAACACAGGATAGTAGAATTGAAAGATACCCTCGGTTTTTGTCAGATGATAACCCTCTAGTGTTAGAGATTCATGGAGAAGGGTTTAAACGGAAGACGGTCTCCTGGAGTTTTTATCGAGCCCTGCTAGTAAATGAGGAATATTGCAAACATATGAATAATTGGATCCCTGTGTTTTTGAAGTAGAATATAGGGAGTGCATCAATAGGTGTGGTCTGGGACACTCTGAAAGCTTGCTTATGGGTGGAGAAGTTACAGTTTTTTTTAATCATGGGAAGGAGGAAAAGTGGATATTGCAGGACTGGCATAATTCTTTGGCTTTGACAGAGGAAAAATTGGTTACAGCTGTACAGCAGGGGAGAGAGGTGGGGATGGCCCAATTTGAGGTAGCAGTGGCAAGGACGGCGATAGCTGATATATTCGCAAAAAGAGCAGCGGATAAACTTACGGTGTGGAGGAAAAGAGCCTACAAATGTAGCGAACAAATAAGACACCATTTAGCCATGAAGAAGAGTGTAGGCAATTAGAGATCCAATTTATGGGATGGTTTTAGACCCTGCAGAGATTAGGGCTTCCTTTCAAAATTACTATCACTCCCTGTATACGGAAGGCCCCAAAGGGGAAGTTAATCTGGTACAGGAATATCTAAATGCAATATCCCTTGACAGGTTATCCAGAGACGGACAAGAATTTTTAGAGGGACCATTACAGTTTGAGAAGATCCTGCTTCCCTTGACTAGTTTACCAGCTGGGAAGGTGGCTAGTACTGATTGTTCTATTCCCACTGAATTTTACAGGCTTTTCTCTGGGCATCTTAAGGAATGTATTATGACCTTCTTTGAGCAAATACATAGTGGAGTGACTCCCCCGGGTTCCTGGTCCTCTGCCAAAATTGTTGTATTTCCCAAAAAGAACAAACCGATACAGGAACTTGGCTTGTATTGCCCTATTACTTTAATTAACACAGATTCGAAAATCTATTCTAAGATCTTAGCTACACGTCTGTCTCAGGTAATCCATAGGATAGTCTCTAATCAGCAACACAGGTTTATTCCCGGGAGAGGCACAACAGAACATACCAGAAGAGTTATTTCTTTCTTTGATGCGGCACAAGTATCAGGGGACCCTATGGCTTTGATTCTGCTAGATGTGGAGAAAGCCGGTCTCCTGGCACTATCTCTGGGCTACTATGCAAAGAATGGGTATTGGATCGGGTTTTATCCAGGCGGTAAAGGCTCTATATTATAATCCTGTTGCCAGTGTATTTGCAGCCGGAGAACTGACAGAACCCTTTAAGATCTCAAGAGGGACACAGCAAGGCTGTCCGTGTTCCTCACTTTTATTTGCGATTTACATTGATCCGTTTATACGGAGATTGGAGAATAACATGGCATTTCACCCAATACAAGTCCAAGGATAGGACACCAAGACTTTGGCCTACGCCAATGATATTGCTCTTGTAACTTCTAACCTAGCAGTGGCTCTCAAGTTAGTTGAAGAAGAAGCCTTATGTTTTGAGAGTATCTCTGGATACTCCTTAAACAAAGATAAGACGTAAATTGTCATTAATGGCAAGATACTCTTGGCAGATAACTGAGTGGTTAAAAATGCTGTTTATCTGGGTGCAGTATTACAACTAGTCTAGATGAAATTATTAAAGAAAATCTTGACCCTCTTATTGGGAAGACCAAAAAGGAGCTCTGTAGACTAAATAATGTACATCTTTCCCTGGTGGGTAGATGTAATATAGTGAATATGATTTTCCCCCAAAATTTTGTATTTATTCAGAGCTATTCCTTTGGAGTTCTCGATCCAGTGGCTGAAGAAGCTTGATGATGTATTTTTGCAGTTTTTATGGGCTTACTCAAGACCTAGAAGTTCTCTTAAATTCCTCTCGCTCCCAAAAGAGAGGGGGGGCCTTACCTAACCTTAAGCTATATTACTGGGCCACTACTTTGCAGTATTGTACTGTTTTATTACAGGAACTGCCTAGTGGAGGGGCCGAGGACCGTATTCCTTTCCCCTTTAAACTTTTAATTGGTGTGGAGGCACGGGGATGTCTTTGATGGCAGCTTGAATTTAGTTACTACAAGAGAGGGCATTTTAAGACTCTTTTAGGTGCATTTAAGGTTTGGGTGTCTGTCCGTAGACTGATGGGAATACGTCGATTGAATTTTTACATGCTCATCCTGAACAATAAGAACCTACTGGAGATTTTCAGGGATCAGTACATGCTTACCTGGTTTAATGCTGGGCTGAATAAAGTGGGGGTGTTTATTTCCCCAACTGGCATCACTTCATTTGATGAACTTAAAACTGAGTTTGACATTAGTCAAAGGGAATTTTTAAATACCGCCAAATAAGAGATTTCATGCAGCGCAAGGGGGGAGGACCAGCAGGTTATTAAAAAAATTAAGTTAGGAGACAGACTGATAGGTCAGAATAAATGCCGAATTGGGACAATATCCCATTTCCTGAATACAGTAATGAAAGATGACCTAGAAAAATACTCCCTAAAATAGCATGATAAATTTAGGATATCGGAAATTGTGTTTTTTAGATCTTTTTTCACTAGCACAGTCTGTTTTACAAGCTCAGTTTTATAAGACCTGCTTTTTTCTATATTATACACCTTACAGGATTGCTAAATGGGGAGAAGGTAAAGGAACATTTTGCTCCCGGGGTTCTCTACATGGAGAGGATATAGTACATATGTTTGCTTTGTATGGAGCTCTTCTACCCTTGAAAAATGAAATTACTATATTTTTTAATGACAAACTTAAATTGAAGGTATCCATAACTCCCACACTGATTTTATTGGGAGTACAAGAAAGTGAGGTGGTAGAGGTTGTGAAGCTTTGCTTTGTGTCTATATGGCTATTTTAAGATTATGTATCACCTCAGCCTTGTTGGACCCTAATCCCCCAATGTTTCAGCAATGGTTGGCTCAGCTAATAGCGATGTATAGCTTAGTGAAAGCTGTCCACACAAGAAAAGGTAATCAGACTCTGAAAAAAAGACAGAGAATTTGGGCTCCATTGACCGAGTGGGTGGTTCAATCCTCTAATTAGAGGAGCCCTATGGGTCTCTTGATTTGGTTCTTGGCTGCTATTGCACTTGTCACTTTAAATGGTAAGCGGGGGCTGATTGTTTAAATTGAACTGTAATGTTTTATAATGAATTGCTGTTTTATGTACTGCATCCAAATGACTGTATAGGTGGTGGTACAAATGATGGGCATTTATTTTTTGTGTGATACGTCCACAAAATGGGTAGGGTGGGGTGGGATGGCGGTGTGTAGGGATTGGTCTATAAGTGAATATTTAAAAACTTGCAATAAAAAATATTTAAAGAAGGAATATATGTGTAGTGTAAATATTTAGCATGAAATGTAGGTTGGAGTGTAAATATGTGTAGTGAAATTATATGGAGTTGAATTGTGTTGTGTGGAGTGTAATTATATGGTTTGGAGTTGAGTGGAATTATGTATAGTTTATGTTATTGGTTTGTAATTGTGTGGCATGGAGTGGAATGATATGGTGCGGAAGTGTGTGTAGTTGAATTGTGCGGCATGTTATTATAAGATGTTAAAATGTGTTGTGTAAAGTGCATTTTTGCGGAATGGATTTGAGGGTATATACACTATCCATAAGCCAAACCCACACATCTAAAAAAAGTGAAAAATAAACGGCTCAAACTGCTGGGCTCACGAGGGCTGTTTCTGAATCACAAGAGTGTGACACCATTAGAAAGTAAACGACTTGGAAGCAAAAATGTATACACTCATAGGGCAAATGATGAGAAGAAATGCGCCAGAGCATCACAGACCAATGTGTAATACAAGAGACACGTCAGAGCAGTATAAATATGCCGCGACACAACAACGTTGGTAAATGCGCCTCTCAGGAGTGGCACTAACAACATCGTGATGTGTGGTCACAAGTGATGTGTCACAGCAATGCAAGTCAGTCTGTATCACAAACGCAGTGACAGCAAAGCAAGGCAGTGAGGTTTATGGGAACTCCACCACATCATTACGTATCGTGTGTAGCGTTGCAGAGCAACACTTAATACAAAAGATGAACCACAGCATCACAGAGCAATGTGTTTTGCAGAGGTTCACTCATAGCAGGCCAATGCGTATTATTGTACATGTGCCACAGCATAGCAGAACAATATGTGTAGCACTGCAAGGCAAAGAGCACTAGAAAGCAAACTATATCGCTGCAGAGAAATGCATATCAAAGATTTTGTGTCATTGTGGGACAATGTGTATTACAAGGGATATACCATAGTATCTGTGAGAAGTTGGCCTGCTATATGCTGTCCACTAATTAAAGACAAATAAGATTTATTGACCAGGAATTGGATGGAAAGGAAGACATAGAAATTACAGTAACTGGGGGAGGATGATAAAAAGTTGGAGGGACGAAAACAGTGGAGATAAGTCCCTGAATTATAATATGCCAACCCAAAGAGAGGAGGGATGGCTAAGTGAAACAGATTAGGACATTGGGACATCGCAGAGCCTAGGGATTCTTTCTTGGAATATAAATGGCTTTAGTGAAATATCAAAATCTGGAACTTTAAAAAAATATTAGATACCCATGAGATCGTGTGTCTGCAGGAAACCTGGCTGTGCGATGTGACCCCAATAATTGAAGGATATGTCCCGGTTCATAGGTCTGCAATAAAAGGTCAGCAAGGACGACCTTCAGGGGGATACTAACCCTAATATCAACTAGAATGGCAAAAAGGTGACACCATTACCTGGTAGTTGTAAATGGCTGTTAGCATGTAAGGTGGAGCCTCTGGACCCATACTTAAGAAATGAAAAGTTGATAATAATTAATGCCTATATACAGGGGGGGTGAGCTGAGGAGTATAGGCAGGAAATGGGAAAGATGAAAGTGGACATTGACTGGCTGTGTGAAAGTTATCCAAACGATATCATCATACTGATGGGGGACTTGAACCACAGACTGAACCCAACTAAAGCGGATAGAGGCACCAAAGAAATGTTAAAATCATTCAATATATAAATGGCAACATTCCCAAGAACCGAAGGATCAAAATGGGACATTGCGCTGGGAAATTTTTTAGGCGCTAAGGGTCTAGTCTGTCTAAATGGGAGGGTAGGTGAGGATTGCCCAGCACAGCAGACGTTTAAGAGTGGGCACCAGTTATGCCCAATTGACTATATGTACATGCAGGCTTGGAATTTTGACAAAATACGGGATTTTAAAGTAGGCTCAGAAGAGGGAAGTGATCACCATCCCCTGAAATTAAAACTGACGAGAGGAAAAGTTATGCAAAGGGAAAAGGTGATCCCCGTTAAGATGGACTACCCCAAACGGCTGACCACTAGACTAACTGAAGAGCATATGGAAAAATTGTCAAATTTGCAGCAAAGGATATAATTAAGGGACAACTTGGAGCCCCACCCGGAAGGGTATGAGAATACCATCGGTCAGGTGGTACAGTGCCTTAGAGTAGTCCTAAAAATGAAGGGAAGGAGAAGTGCAAAAACTCAGAATAACCAGAGCAACAAAAATAACCGGTTTACTGAGGAATGCAAGTTTCTAAAAGCGCAGATAAGGAAAGGGGAGAGAAACCTTAAAATAAGATATGACAAAGATAGCCAAAATGCACTGTTGAAGTTAAGGCGTAGGTATAAAAATGTGATTAGAGATCAGAAAAGAGAACATAAAGATAAGTGCTGGAGGCTTATGATAGAGGCAATAGAAAGTAAAAACATAAAAAACTTTTGGAAACTAGTACAAGAAGGATCAGGGAAATCCCAGGAACAAATGATCTGTGTGGTAGAGGAAGAAGCTTGGGTGGGCCACTTGGAGGAGATATATGGCAAAAAGGTGGAGACGGGGAGAAACAAGTAACACCCTGGGAGAAGGTGAGTGAGGATTTAAGGTCTAGATTTACATTAAGTAACATTAGAAGTATTATTGTAAGATTAAACCTCACTCGAGCTGCTGGACCTGACAATATGCCTGCAATAATTATAACAACTCGCCCGGATTGGTGGGCGGAGTTACTGTATAGGCTGTTTGACAGAATTTTGGACACGGGGATTATACCTGAAAGTTGGAGAGGCGCAATTATCAGGCCAATACATAAAAAGGGAGATATAAAAAGCCCGAAAAACTATAGGCTGATTAATCTCCTGGATGTGGCCGAAAAGGTGTTTGCAAAAGTAATCCTAGAAGTGCTAAAAGATTGGGCAGATCAAAATGACATAGTACCTCCTGAACTGGGGGGTTTTAAAGAACGGCACTCGACAATAGACCACTGCTTTTCGCTCTGGTCTATTGCATGTAAGTCTGTGGAGCAGAGGGGGAGCCTATTCTGTTGTTTTGTAGACTTCCGTGCAACTTTTGATTTGGTAGATAGAAAACGCCTGTGGGAGACCCTGGAAATATTAGATATCCCGAAAGACCTACTACGGCTGATTCAGGAATTACATAGGAGTAACTGGGCTCAGGTGATTATGGATACAGAGGGGACGTTAACACAAAAAATACAAGTAAATAATGGGCTAAGACAGGGCTGTGTTTTAGCCCCCTTACTCTTCTCCTTATTTGTCGCTGATCTACCAATGACTCTAGCTGCCGCAAATGGTTTTAGTCCCAAGATGAATGGTAAACATGTGGCGTGCCTCCTGTATGCAGACGATCTGGTGATCTTAGATCAGACAAAAATAGGCCTGCAGAGAAAATTAGACAAGTTTGAGGCTTATTGTAGGGGGAAAAGATTAGTGGTAAAAATGGATAAAACTAGGATACTTTGTTTTGGGAATTCTGGTAGAAAATTCAACTGGCAGCTAGGCGCGGAGAGATTGGAACTTGTAAACGAATATAAATACCTTGGAGTCTGGTTCGAACGGTCCTTGAAATGGAAAATTCATCTAGAGACCCTGAAGACCAGAGCTATTGCCTCGGTGAGCGGGTTGAAAAAATTTAACAAGGCCTTTGGAGAAATGTCATGTAGACCAGCACTAAAAGCATAGGCAGCAATGATCCCCCCGCAACTGCAAAATGGAGCTGAATTGCTATACATAAGTGGCAAAAGCAGGTGGGATGCTGAGGAGGGGAAATGCTTGAAGTATTTGCTCTCACTCCCCAGCTCCGCCATGATACAAGCAATAAGAATGGAAACTGGCATGATCTCCTGGAATATACTGGCTGCAAAAGCCTTAGTAAGGTTCTGGGGAAAATTGAATGGGGAGGAAGGACAGAAAGTGGCTCAGTGGTGCAAGAATGAAATTGTGCAAAGTGAACTTAAATGGGCCAGAAGGGCTACGTCTAACATGGTTGTCGTGTGTAAAGATATGAAAGTAAGGCTGCCTCTGCAGTCCTTACAGATTGAAATTTCAAAAAGTGAGCTGAAAGCACTAATCAAAGAATTGTTCTTGTGGGTTGAACTCTAAATGTGACATGTTGCATATTCTGTTGGATTGCCTAACAATTAAACAACAGCGGAGACAGTGGCTACGCCCAATATTCCTGAAATATGGAATTAAGACACGAGGGCACGCTGCAGAATTTTTAACCGATATGCGCTTTTTAGATGTAGCATGTGCTATTGGAAGATTTATGAGGGCAGTAAGGGTAATGCTTATGGAGAACTAGGAGGAGGGCTGAGGTACCACCGATGGGCATTTGTAGTTTTAATTGGAAAACATGTAGATTTTATTGGAATGTATATTTTTATATGACAATTGTATATGGTCTTATCAGATGTATTTTTATATATGTATTTGAACTATATTTTAATGGTGTGTTGTTTAAAGGCCATTGGTCTAAATAAACATAACTATTTGATTGATTGAATTAAAGTGGGCACTTTGCACCAGTCCAAATAACCCTTATGGTGATTTAAGAGGACAAAGATAACATTAGAAAGCTATCCAAGTGGTAGCTGTGGAGAGCAGTCTTCAGGCTTAGTCTTGAAGGAATGTTAGCAGCTTGTTTCACCAGAATGCAACATTATAGTATTAGTTAAATGGAAGGAGAACCACACAGTAGGTATAAAAATATGTATTTATTAATATAACACTCTCTAGTACGACACAATATCTCCTTCACGGAGATAATCACAAAGCACATAATACTTAAGCACAGAAATGACAGTAAATAGCACTAATAAACAGTGGGCCCCAGGGGGGGACCAAACCATATACTAAAATAGTGGTATAAGAACCACAACTCGAGTCAAGACAGTGTCGAGAGGTTGAAGAATCGCTGTGACCCCAAGGAACCATCCAAGTTGAGGGAGTAGGGAACACACGGAGGACGGGTGCAGTGTGGGAACGCGACCGCGTGCTCCGTACAATTCTATCAGAAAATCGCGGTTGAAGTTTTAGAGTTTAAGGACCCTTCCTAGTGGACTTCGAAGAAACCCCATGGAAGTTAGGAGTTTGGAGAGCCACCCCACCCGTGTATACTGAGGTACCCGAGTTACCTATCCCAGGGAAGCTGTGTGCATAGGTCTGAAGTGGTGTCGGAAACCGCTGTCGAACCCAATGGAGGACTTCGAAGAAGAGCCGCTGCTGGAAGGATGAAAAGTGTCCATTGGAATCCAAAGGTGGATTCTTGTCAAAGAGTACCTGAAAGCAGAGGGGACAGAGGCTGGGTCACTCAGGAGTGACCAGGGGCTCGGTAGACGAATGCCCACCGATCTCGGGTGCTTCAGGTGCGTTGTTGGAGTTCTTGACTCTACAGCTACGGGGACCAGGAGACATCGAGGACAACCAGGAGCTGGATACGAGCAATCCTACAAAGGATGTTGAGTACTGAGGGGTCGGTGTCCGGCTAGAGCACCAACAAGGCTTGGCAATGGCAACCCACGCAGAAGGTCAAGGATGGATACAGTCCGGACCAGCAAGGCCCAGGAGACTCACCACAGCAGAGGGAGTCAGGGCAGGCCGGTAGCAATCAGGGGAGCCCAAGAAAAGCAAAGTTGACCTTCAAGTGGACTCACAGGCCAGAGGCACAGGAGTTACGAGAGGACCTCGAGCGATTTCACCACAAAACAGCCCACGGAGCACTCGGTGTGAAGAGGCCAAAGTTCTTGGTAGGAAATGGTGACAGTGTTTGGGGCTACTCGGAGCCCAATGCACTTGTTCAGAAACGCCAAAAAGCATATGCACTTGCAAATGTACGGGGTGCATGGGGGTTCGGGTATTGCAGCCCCCACGAGGGATTCTGACCTCAAACTTGGTGAGAGGGCAGCTCAGACCTCGAGGGACGTAGAAACCCACCTCCTGTGTTGCTGAAGCCTTCAGAGTCCGAAGGACCTCGGGATCAGCAGACCCGACAGCAGTGTTGTGGTGCCTGCGAATGTAGCGGAGTGACTCCTTCACTCCAAGGGAGATATCTTCTGTTGTCCTTGATGCTCCACAGGTCCTGCATGGATCCAGTATGGTGGACGGGCACAGACGATGATTCAGACTGAGAGGGAGACGAAGTCGGGCCCAAACGAAGTCCAGCAAAGTCTTGAGTGTCCAGACGGTCAAAGTTCAGTGGTTTCTGGTTCAGAATCTTGTCCACGTCGAATTTAGGGTCCTACAGCCAGATAAGCCCTTTTGTACCCACGGGAGAGGGTTGGAAAGATTCAGGGGACCCTCCCAGGGGAGGGTCTGGACAGTGGGGAGGTTACTCCCATGTCCTTTGTCCAGTTTCGTGCCAGAGCAGGAGCCAACAGCTCCCAGGACTGGTTTGAACTGGACTGTGTACAGGGACACCAACTGTGCCCCTCATGCAGACTTTCGGTCGCTGGCAAGCGCACCCACCCAGCCCTAATACACTAAATCCTGCCTGGGAGGTGGTCACACCTCCCTGTGACAGGATGCCTATTGTTCTGCCTTCCCCTGCTCGAGCTTGGCTCAGCAGCAAGAGGGCAGAAATGTGCCTCTGGTCGGCAGCAACCATTTTGTGCTGCCCGGGACTAGAAGGCTGGTACCAGGAACACCAGGGACCCAACGAAGTTCGCTTCTGAGGGGAGAAATCATACCTCCCACACCGGTTACCGGTGTGGGGGTATGATTCCAACATGTTTGACACCAAACACGATAGGGTTAGTCTCAGCCGTTTTAGAGTTGGTCATCACGCGGTGGCATAATGCCAGTCTATATGTCGTAAATGGCTGCCTCACTGACAACCCGGGAGAATGGACTCTGTAAGCTGCAAGGGTGTTCGCTCATGCAGTGGTACCCTCTCACTGAGAACCAACCACCCTGCCTTCAGGATTGTTAAGGCCTGCTATAGGGGTGCCTTATAGGTTTTAAGTGCAGTGACCCTTAGATATAGTAAGCCTATTTCCTAAGTAAGTGGTGCATGCACCAACTTACACAGGCTGCATTGGCAGGCCTGTAGTTCCATTTTGCATGGCCTCTCATGGGTGGCATAATACATGCTTCAGCCCATGGGAGGCCTCTGGGGTACCTATGCCCTGGGTACATGGGTACCCTATACTAGGGACTGACAAGGGTATCCCAGTATCCAATCCGTAGTGTACCAAAGTACATAACACAACAGTTTAGGGAGAGGGCAGATAGATTGGGGTCCTGATTAGCAGGATCCCAGTCAGACTAGTCAAAAACAGTATCACATTTAGCAAAAAGTAGGGGTAACCATAAGAAGCAGATCCTACTTTCCTACACAACACCCACCCCCCCCCCCCAAACGTAAGGAGATGAGACTAACCTTGCCCAGTTGAGTCTTCATTTTCTAAGTGGAAATATCTGGAGAGTCCATGTGCATTGGCATGGTTACTCCCAGGTCTATGTTCCACTGTATAGTCCATCCCCTGTAGGGAAATGAACCACCTCAAAAGTTTGGGGTTTTCACCCTTCATCTGTTTTAGCCATAGGAGGGGCTTATGGTCTGTCTGGACAATGAAGTGAATGCCAAACAGGTAGGGCCTCTGCTTCTTCAGGGCCCAAACCACAGCAAAGGCTTCCCTCTCTATAGCTGACCAATGTTTCTCTCTGGGGTCAACCTTCTGCTGATAAAAGCTACTGGTTGATTCTGGCCCTCTGCATTAAGTTGTGACAACACATCCCCTACCCCCAACTCAGATGCATCTGTTTGGACAATACATTGCTTGGAGTAGTCAGGACTCTGCAGAATGGGAGCAGTGCACATGGCCTGCTTGAGATCATCAAATGCCCTCTGACAGCTAACTGTCCACTGAACCTTCTTGAGCATTCTTATTGATGTAAGATCATTCAGGGGAGTCACTATAGACCCATATCCTTTTACAAATCTTCTGTAGTACCCAGTCAGGCCCAAGAAAGCTCTGACCTGAGTCTGGGTAGTGGGAGCAACCCAGTCCATTATGGTCTGGATTTTGCTCTGTAATGGTTGAACTTGGCCTCCACCCACAAGGTGGCCAGGTACACAACCTTGCTCTGCCCCATCTGGCACTTAGTAGCTTTGATAGTGAGACCTGCTTTCTGCAGAACCTCCAGAACATTCTTCAGGTGGACCAGGTGATCCTCCCAGGAGGAGCTAAAGACAGCTATATCATCAAGATATGCTGCACTATGGCTTCCAGGCCTGTAAGGACTTTATTCACCAGCCTTTAGAATGTGGCAGGTGCATTCTTCAAACCAAAGGGCATTACAATAAATTGATAATGCCCACTAGGGGTTGAAAATGCTGTTTTTGGTTTGGCATCCTCAGCTAGTCTGATTTGCCAATAGCCAGCAGTGAGGTCAAATGTGCTCAAGAATTTGGCTGAGGACAAAGTATTAATAAGCTCATCTGCCCTTGGAATTGGATGAGCATGAGTCCTAGTGACTGCATTGAGTCCCCTGTAGTCAACACAAAACCTCATCTCTCTTTTACCACCCTGGGTGTGAGATTTTGGTACGAAGACCACTGGACTAGCCCAAGGGCCATCTGAGGGCTCAATTACTCCCACCTCTAGCATCTTTTGGACCTCAGTCCTAATGCAATCTCTGACATGGTCAGGCTGCCTGTAAATCTTATTTTTAACAGGTAGACTCTCACCTGTGCCCACTTCATGGGTACACCAGGTGGTCTGACTAGGAGTCAGAGAGAACATGTGTCTGTATTGATTGAGAACTTTCCTGCAATCAATCTGCTGCTGGTCAGTGAGGCTGCCTGCCAAGGCTACACCATCAACTGACCCATCATCAGGGTTCTGAGAGAGGAGAAAAGGGAGAGGGTCACTCTCTTCTTCCTGTCCCTCATCAGTTGCCATGAGCAAGCCCATGTCAGCCCTGTCCACAAAAGGTTTGAGCCTGTTTACATGGAGCACCCTGTCGGGGCTCCTAGGAGTGGCAAGGTCCACCAAGTAGGTGAACTCACCTTTCTGTTCAATTATGGTTTAGTGTCCACTCCACTTGTCTTAGAGAGCTGTTGGGACCACAGGCTTCAAAACCCATACCTTCTGCCCTGGCTGATAAACAGTCAGAACAGCCTTTTGGTAATGCCAAGCTTTCTGTAATTCTTGACTTGCCTCAAGGTTTTTGCTGGCCTTCTTCATGTACTCAGCCATCCTCGAGCGGAGACCAAGTACATAGTCCACAATGTCTTGTTTAGGAGGTTTGAGAGATAACTCCCATCCCTCCTTCACCAAGCACAGGGGACCCCTAACTGGATGCTCAAACAGAAGTCCAAAAAGGCTGTAGCCAACCCCCTTCTGTGGGACCTCTCTGTAGGCAAAGAGAAGGCAGGGCAACAGGACATCCCATTTTCGCCTAAGCTTTTCTGGGAGGCCCATGGTCATGCCCTTGAGGGTTTTGTTGAACCTTTCAACTAACCCATTGCATTGTGGGTGATAGGATGTGGTGAACTTGTAGTTCACTCCACACTCCTTCCACATTGCAGTGATATAACTTGACATGAAGTTTGTACCTCTGTCAGTTAAGACCTCCTTAGGGAAACCCACTCTGGAAAAGATTCCCAGGAGGGCCCTGGCCATTACAGGGGCTTTGGTGGTTCTAAGGGGTATTGCTTCTGGATTCCTAGTGGCATGGTCTACCACCACTAGAATATAACTATGTCCAGATGCCGTTGGAGGGTTCATGGGACCAATGATATCAATCCGAACCCTCTCAAAGGGAACCCCCACCAGAGGTAGTGGTATGAGGGGGGCCTTTGTGGTACCACCTGATTTACCACTGGCTTGACAGGTGGTACAGGAGCGATAAAACTCCTTGGTGTCCTCAGACATGTGAGGCCAGTGAAAGTGAGGGACAAGCCTGTCCCAAGTCTTGCTTTGGCCTAGGTGTCCTGCTAAGGAAATGTCATATGCCAAGGTGAGTAGGAAGCCCCTAAATTTCAGAGGTATGACCAACCTCCTGGTGGCACCAGGCTTGGGGTCCCTACCCTCTGAATAAAGGAGACCCTCATCCCAATAGATTCCGTGGGATCCACTGATGCTCCCAGCAGCCTCAGCAGCAGCTTGCTGTCTGAGGGGTTCAAGAGAGGGGCAGGTTTGCTGCTCCAAACTCAAGTCTGCCCCGTAAGGGCCCCCTGTCCCCAAGAACTCAACCTGATCAGGTTCAAGTTCATCTGAGATAGTTCCTTCACAGGGACTAAGACCATCTCCCTCAAGAGACTGATCCTCACTCTGAGTCTGGGGGGAAGACACAGCCTTACCCCTCCTGCTCCTTCTCTTGGAAGGCCCTTGGTCCATTGTTCCAGGATCCAGGGCCTGTTCAGGGTTTGTCAGTTTGGCCTGTGACCTGGTCACAGCAAACACATCTGCAGAGATGCCGAGCATTGCTGCATGAGTCCTAAGTTCCACTTCAGCCCAGGCTGAAGTCTCCAAATCATTGCCCAACAAACATTCTACTGGTAGGTCTGAGCTAACCACAACTTTCTTAGAGGCCGTTACACATCCCCGGCTGAAATTAACAACTGCCAAGGAATGGTCAGTCCTGACATTGTTTGCATTGGTCACTTGGTACATTTCCCCAAGTATGATTTGGTCAGGGGCAACAAGATCCTCTGTCACCATAGTGACACTTGCACCTGTGTCCCTTTATGCCATGGCCTCCTTACCATTTATCAAAGGCTGCTGTCTGTATTTGCCCAGATTACTGGGACTGACAAATAGGGTGGCAATATCCATGCCACCATCACAGACCAGCACAGCCTGAGCTGGAGTTCTGACTAGGCCAGAACCCATCTCAGAGCCCAAGGTTAACCCTACTAATCTCTTGTTCCCTGTACCACCACTTGTACTTGTGCTAGGGGGCGCAGTTGCCTTAGTGGCAGTGGTGGTAGGAGGATTTTCCTTGGCTTTTGGACAATCAGCATCTTTTGTCCAATGGGTCTTGACCTTACAAAAGTAACACCAAGGTTTCTTTTTGCCTTTACCTTTGTTAGATTGTGACTACCCCCCAGATGCAGGTTTTTGGGGCCCTGATGAAGATTGTTTTTGATCTTTACCTTTGTCCCCACCCTTGTCTGGAGTTTTAGAATCTTACTTCTTCTGGTCACCACCAGAGTTCTGGGTTTTCTGCTTCACCCTACTTCTGACCCACTTAACTGCCTTCTTTCCCAATTCTTGGGGAGAAGTCAGATCAGAGTCCACCAGGTATTGATGCAATAACTGATTGTGGCAATTATTAAGGATTTTCTCCCTCATAATCAAATTATACAATCCATTAAAATCATGTATTTTGCTGCCAAGCAACCAGCCTTCCAGAGCCTTAATAGCACTATCCACAAAGTCTACCCAGTCCTGATTCTGTGTCCTCTGGATGTCTCTGAACTTAATCCTGTACTGTTCAGTGGTTAAGCCAAACCCATCAATGAGAGCACTCTTCAAAACTGAGTAATTGGCAGAATCCTCTTCTCTAACAGTGAGGAGCTTATCTCTACCTTTATCAGCAAAGGAGAGCCACAAGATAGCCGCCCACTGCTCTTGAGGGACCCTCTGTACTTTACAGGCCCTCTCTAAAGCAGTTATCCATTTATGGATGTCATCCCCAACATGGTAGGGAGGGACAATCTTGCTCAGGTTCCTATTATCAAAGGAATGTTCCTTAACTCTAGGGACACTGTTGCTGCCACCATGGGACTCTAGTCCCAACTTTTTTCTAGTTCTCTGGACCTCTATGGACTCCTTATCAAGGGCCAACTGCTCTTGCCTGAGCCTAAGCCTAGCTTTCTCAAGCTCAAGAAGTTGGTACCCCCTATCAAAAGAGTGGTCCCTCTTGCTAGATACAGAGGTCCCTATAGACTGTCCTGAGTGATTAGACTCTGCAGAGGGAGATCTGGATCTCCTTGGTAAACTCTGCAATCTTCCAGGAGGAGTAAAGAGAGGACCCTCATGGCCTCCTCCACTCTCCTCTTGAAGATCTGAGTTATCCAGGTGAGAACCATTAGGTTCTCCCTCGTCAGGGTTAGATTCCATGTCATAAAAGGTGTCACCCCCTGACCCATCCTCATTCCCCGTCCCACCCACTCTCTCCTGTTCATCTGACCCAGGAGTTTTCCTTAAGTCATCTAGAAGTTACACCTCTACCAGGCGTTGAGTGTTGGCACTTCTCCCTGTCTTCAACTTTCTAGAGGCACACAGGGCTTTCAATTCTTGGAATGAAAGCTCACTGTATCTAGAAGGCAGAGAGCCCCTGGCATCTCATTTAGCAGACATACTAAGTGTGGTGAGGTGTTGTACCTACCTAATCTAGTGGGAACTAAACTCTCTGAGGTTGTAGAAAGGGTGTGCTACACCCTTGACTTACCCAAACCTAAGTTCAGTAGAACTTCCTTATTCTAAGCTAGTATTATATGTACCTAGTACTAGTGGTTTTTCAGTTAATCAATACAAAGATTTATCTGGTAAAACAATGCAGACTTGAATCCCAACCTCTGCACACCAATGTGAGAAGTTGGTCTGGTATATGATGTCCACTAATTAAAGTGGGCACCTTGCACCAGTCCAAACAACCCTTATGTTGATTTAAGAGGTCAAAGATAACCTTAGAATGTTATCCAAATGGTAGCTGTGGAGAGCAGCCTTCAGGCTCAGTCTTAAAGGAATGTTAAGCAGCTTGTTTTACCAGAATGCAACCTTATAGTATTGGTTAAATGAAAGGAGAACCACACAGTAGTTATAAAAATATGTATTTATTAATATAACACTCTCTAGTATGACACAATATCTCCTACACGGAGATAATCACAAAGCACACAATACTTAAGCACAGAAATGACAGTAAATAGCACTAATACGCAGTGGGCCCCAGGGGGGACCAAACCATATACTAAAATAGTGGTATAAGAACCACGACTCGAGTCAAGACAGTGTCGAGAGGTTGTAGAATCGCTGGGACCCCAAGGAACCACCCAAGGTGAGTGAGTAGGGACCCCACTGAGGACGGGTGCAGTGTGGGAACACGACTGGGTGCTCCGTACAATTCTATGGGAAAGTCTCAGTTGAAGTTTTAGAGTTTAAGGACCCTTCCCAGTGAACTTCGAAGAAACCCTGTGGGAATTTGGAGGTTAGAGAGCCACCCCACCCGTGGATACCGGGGTACCCGAGTTATCTATCCCAGGGAAGTCGGGTGCATAGGTCTGAAGTGGCGTCGGAAACCGCTGTCGAACCCAATGGAGGACTTCGAAGAAGGGTCGCTGCTGGAAGGAAGAAAAGTGTCCATTGGAATCCAAAGGTGGATTCTTGTCGAAGAGTACCTGAAAACAGAGTGGACAGAGCCTGGGTCACTCAGGAGTGACCAGGGACTCGGTAGATGAATGCCCATCGATGTCGGGTGCTTCAGGTGCTTTGATGGAGTTCTTGACTCTGCAGCTATGGGGACCAGGAGATGTTGAGGACAACCAGGAGCCGCATATGAACTGTCCCACAAAGGATGTCGAGTACTGAGGGGTCAGTGTCCAGCAGGAGCACCAACAAGCCCTGGCAACGGCAACCCACGCAGAAGGTCAAGGATGGATACAGTTCGGACCAGCAAGGTCCAGGAGACTCACCACAGCAGGGGGAGTCAGGGCAGGCTGGAGCAACCAGGGGAGCCCAAGAAAAACAAAGTTGACCCTCAAGTGGACTCACAGGCCGGAGGTACAGGAGTTGCGAGAGGACCTCAAGCGATTTCACCAATCAACAGCCCACGGAGCACTCGGTGCGAAGAGGCCAAAGTTCTTGGTAGGAAATGGTGCCAAAGATTGGGGCTACTCGGAGCCCAATGCACTTGTTCGGGAAATGCCAACAAGCATATGCACTTGCAAATGTCCCCCGTGCACAGGGGTTCAGGTATTGCAGCCCCAACGAGGGATTCTGACCTCAAACTTGGTGAGAGGGCAGCTTGGACCTCGAGGGACGTAGAAACCCACCTCCTGTGTTGCTGAAACCTTCTGAGTCTATAGGAGCTCAGGGTCAGCAGACCGGACAGCAGTGTTGAGGTGCCTGCGAATGAAGTGGAGTGACTCCTTCACTCCAAGGGAGATATCTTCAGATGTCCTTGATGCTCCACAGGTCCTGCATGGATCCTGTTTGGTGCACAGGCACAGACGATGCTTCAGACTGAGAAGGAGACGAAGTCGGGCCCAAACGAAGTCCAGCGAACTCCAGAGTGTCCAGACAGTCGAAGTTCAGTGGTTTCTGGTTCAGAATCGTGTCCACGTAGAATCTAGGGTCCTACATCCAGGCAAACCCTTTTGTACCCACGGTAGAGGGTTGGACCGATTCAGAGGACCCTTCCAGGGAAGGGTCTGGACAGTGGGGAGGTTACTCCCATGTCCTTTGTCCAGTTTTGCACCAGAGCAGGAGCCAACGGCTCCCAGGACTGGTTTGAAATGGACTATGCACAGGGACACCAACTGTGCCCCTCATGCAGACTTTCAGTTGCTGGCATGCGCAACCACCCAGCCCTAATACACTAAGGGGGATATGTACAAGGACTGGCGAAAACTATCGCTAACGTTAGTTAGCTGCAGTTTTCTTACCGCCGCGTACCGCTGAAAACTATCACCATGTTAGCGACATATTTACAAGCCGTCGCTACATGGCGATAGCTTCAGGGATCGGCGGCAAAAACTGCTGCTAACATTAGAGCAATGGCGATAGGAATTCCGGCGTTAGTGGGCGAAAACCAACGAAAGGCCCATTAGCGGCAAAAAAACGCAGGTTAGTCAGCCCAACATGAGTTTTTTTTGCCTCTAATGGAAAAAATAGCCTATCAGTCGACCTCCAATGGAAAATAGGCAAAAAAAACAATGAAATGCAGAATGGAGCAGCCAGGGCCAAGTGCAGCACACATCAGCAATCCCCTCAAGCCACCCAACATCCAGGATGACCAGGATGAGAGCCTGGATGCCTCGCTGGATCTGCGCCTGGAGCCTGGATGCCTCGCTGGACCTGCGCCTGGAGCCTGGATGCCTCGCTGGACCTGCGCCTGGAGCCTGGATGCCTCGCTGGACCTGCGCCTGGAGCCTGGATGCCTCGCTGGACCTGCGTCTGGAGCCTGGAGTGAGATGCGGAGGAGCTGTGGAGTCGATGAGCTGTGGCGGTAGACATTGAGGCGCGGCGATCGCCCGTACCTAGTAGTGAAGTCTGGCCGGTCGCATGAAGACACGTTGCTGACCTGTGTGAAAAGACCGCCTTGCGCCCCTTGGAGCTGTGAATGGTAGAGGCGCTCCTGCGCACCAATGTAGGGAGGTCTGCATCGCATACTACGATCCCCCACTACACCGGGGTGCATGGAGGGGATCACCAACGGTGGGCGGCACCTCTGCATCACAGGCCGGATGATGTTGCGCTGGCCGGACGCTGTGGAGGGTGAGGCCCCTGAGCTGCGCTGAACTTGTGTTGCGGGAGCGCTGCAACTTCACGCCTAAGGGGGCCCTGATGCATCAACTGCATCGGGAGGTTCACCAGCGGACTTGGCGGCGACTGCTTTACCCAGGCTTGTGAAATACCACCTGGCTGAGGCTCCTGCTGGCTGAGTCACAGATTTGGAGAGAGTGCAGCAGATTGCGCCACAGTGTCAATGTCCAGGTAAGGAGAAGGTGGGACGCGTAGCGGTGAAGGCCCGGGGGTTGAGTCGCCCAAGCCTAGCACCTGTAGATGACGCACCCCCAGTGGCGGCTCATCCGCTATGGCGGAAGAGCATCGCCCCACTGCTTTCAAGGAGTGCAAGAAGAGGAACAATCATCACATGATGATAACTTCTTGATGTAATCGTGCCATGTTTCCTTTGCGAGCGGGAGGGTGGGTAGGGCTGCTCCACTGACGGAGCAGGGCAGGGGCGGAGTGGCATGCCCACTCAAGTGCGCAGTGACCGTTTGGTCGGCCCACTCAGGCCGCCCAAAGCAGTCATGCGCACTGTCCTGTTCGCAATGCAAGCTGCATTACAGCCTGCATGGAGAACATGCCCACCCCTCCAGCCCCTGGCTGAAAGCCTCGTCCCGGCGCCAATGACCAATCCCAATGCCGCATTGCAGCGTTGTGATTGGCTTAGGGGAGGGAGCCTGGCTGCCTACTTCCTGTTCCTGAACGCAGACTCAGGAGAGCAGGAGCAACGAAGACACGGTACCCGGCCTCGAGGTAAGATTTCTCGCATTTAAATATTTACAACACCCGCTCACACACACACCCCCCGCATCCACGCCCCATCCAGTGTTCTTTCCGGCGTTTCCCACCTCCCAGCTGTCCAGTCCCCCCGCAGCACTTCTCAATGGCGGCCGCTGTGTGGCCATGCACAGTGGGCGTACCACTGGTGTGCCAAAGGTATATATGGAGTTACGACTCATACCATTACATCGCATTCCATTATAATGCATACTAATACTAGGCATATTGCAACAGTAGGGAAGGTGTTGGATTGCGGAGATGTAAACATTACTATTCCCACTTCAGTGAGTGCATCCCTAAAACTAACCCTTGCACCCCAAAGCAAACCCTGAACCCTAAAATTCATCTTTGAGCCCCCAAAACACACCCTAAAAATCATATTTGACCCAAATGCACACCCCAATTTTCATATTTGACCCAAATGCACACCCCAATTTTCATATTTGACCCAAATGCACACCACAATTTTCCTCTCCGACACCCGAAACCCATACCCAGCCTAAAACTTAAAAATACCCCATTACTGACCTCACAATGCGTTGTAATGGAATGCGATGTAAAGGCATCTGCGCTGTTGGAGTTGCGTTGTAAAGGCATTACGATGTAATGCCTGCGTTGTAATGGACGTCTCCCGTGCCAAAGGCAAGCCATAGGCAAGCCCGTCTGCATCTATCTGCCCCTGGACCGCGCTCAGCACCAAGGACCCTTCCTCTCGGACACTCCACCACTACGGCGCCAGCACCCTCCTCGCCATCAACCTTGGACGCCACATCGCCTGCCAGCACCAACATCTGCTCCGGGCCAGACATCGCTATCGCCATCACTGACGGCTACTAAATCACCCGCAAGGACAACCCCGACCGTCCAGGAGGCATTGCCATCACCTACAGAAGCACACTCTGACTGACCACGCACTCTAATGACCCAACGGTGACCATGGAACACCTCAACTTCCTGATCCGGACCAACCACAACCCCATCCTCTGCGGCACCCTCATCTGTAGGCCCCCCGGGCCATGGACACCCATTCTCCAATACCATTGTAGACCTCATTGCACACCAGGCTCTCCCATCCACTGACGACATCCTACTCGGCGAACTCAAGTTCCACCTGGACAACCCCAGTGACCAGAACACCAGCCCCTCCTGGGGAAGCTCCCCAACATCAGACTCCAGCAGCTAGTCACTGCCTGATGGCAGGCGTAAGGGTGACGCAGTGCCACAGATATAGGCTGGCCCCATGCTGGAGTTGCGTCATGCTTGTGACACGACTGCAGCAATGCGTGACTTTAGCGCAGACAGATACGTCAGGATTCCAGAGGTATCTGTCATTACTTGCGTCATGGAGCACTGTCCAGTGAATACAGTGCATCTGTAGTGTCGCAAGAAGGGCGTAGTGAAAAGTGTTGCAACGCTGTCTTGTCGCAGCGCTGCAACACTTTTCATGACTGAGGCTCAGGAATGCGCACTTATTGATGGTGCACATTCCTGCCCTGTAGTTTTGTCGAATGGCAGCGCAGCAACGTTGCTTGCAGCGCTGTACAGCACCAAAACCTGCTGAAAAGAGGCCCCAAGTGTTATCTCCATTTTTAAGACCAGCTATTTTCTGGTCTTAAAAAACTGCCTCTAACTGCAGTTAGAGGCAGTTTTTTTGATCTTCCAAACTTCAAGAATTCCCTTGTAAATATCGTGAAGTTGGGTTAGCGGCCGTTTTTGCACGGGAACGCCTCCCTTGCATGTCTCTATCCATAACAGAAGTGGCAATCTTTAAAATGGACGTTTTCGCCGGAAAACTGCCGCTAACAGAGGTTAGCAACAGCTTGTATATACGGCGATAAAAATATTGCAGCAAAACCGTCGGGAAAGTGCAGCTAAAGCAGTGTTAACTCCTTGTACATATGCCCCTCAATTTTGTCTGGGAGGTGGTCACACCTCCCTGTGACAGGATGCCTATTGTTCTGCCTTCCCCTGCTCGAGCTTGGCTCAGCAGCAGGAGGGCAGAAATGTGTCTCTGGTCGGCAGCAACCATTTTGTGCATTTTGTGCTGCCCGGGACTAGAAGGCTGGTACTGGGAACACCAGGGACCCAACGAAGCTCGCTTCTGAGGGGTGGAATCATACCTCCCACACCGGTTACCGGTGTGGGGGTATGATTCCAACATGTTTGACACCAAACACGATAGGGTTAGTCTCAGCCGTTTTAGAGTTGGTCATCACGCGGGGGCATAATGCCACTCTATATGTCGTAAATGACGACCTCACTGACAACTCGGGAGAATGGACTCCGTAGGCTGCAGGGGTGTTCTGCTCATGCAGTGGCACCCTCTCACTTAGAACCAAGCACCCTGCCTTCAGGATTGTTAAGGCCTGCTATAGGGGTGACTTATAGGTTTTAAGTGCAGTGACCCTTAGCTATAGTAAACCTATATCTTAAGTAAGTGGGGCACCAACTTACACAGGCTGCAATGGCAGGTCTGTAGTTCCATTTTGCATGGCCTCTCATGGGTGGCATAATACATGCTTCAGCCCACGGGAGGCCTCTGGGGTACCTATGCCCTGGGTACATGGGTATCATATACTAGGGACTGACAAGGGTACCCCAGTATCCAATCTGAAGTGTACCAAAGTACATAACACAACAGTTTAGGGAAAAAGCAGATATACTGGGGTCCTGATTAGCAGGATCCCAGTCAGACTAGTCAAAAACAGTATCAAATTTAGCAAAAAGTGGGGGTAACCATAAGAAGCAGATCCTACTTTCCTACAGTATCACAATAAAACATGCATTAAAAGAGATGCATTGCAGCACAATGTGATTATAGGTGCTCTTGCAGAGCACGACAGGGAGATCTTCATCAGAAGAACACTGCAGTGTAATGTGTACTATTACAGTGTAGCGTCAAAACACCACAGGGCAATGCGTATTGCAAAAGACATCAGAACAGTGCACTACAACGTGCATCACTAGTGCTCTGCCTGAACTGATGCCACTGGAGTTTATCTGTGCCACTGGAGCTCTGTGACATAATAACATGAAAATCTGTACCATAAAAGAAGGGCCACACCATCGAAGGGCAAACAGGTGCACTGTCACATGACAGTCTGTCGCAGGAGTGGCACTGCAATGCAGGACCAGCTAAATCAAAAGGGTACCACCACAGCACTGCAAACCATATTATTCCATCACAGCAACACAAAGCAATCGTTGTCATGAGAGGAAAACATAAGGCGTGAAACAAAAGCGTAACCTTAGTTTATCTACCCATTAAAGGTGTAAGGCAGAGTAACATAAATCCGGTAATCTGTTCTCGGACTCAATCCATTGCTCACTCTGGAAACATGAAAACATGTTCCCGAGCTCAGGCTAACCCCAACAGGGGATGGACCACAGAAAAACAAAGAGAGCTCTATACATGAATCACAGGTAGCTTAAGGATGTTCCTGCAGTCCCCTTAAAGCCTGCTTCGCAAGTAGCATGGCAAGCATTTGCAATCCAATAGGTCTCGCATTACTGAAAGTTTGAGCTATTGGCGTTGCTAATAATAATGCAAAGCCAATAGCTCAAACTTTCCGTAATACAAATCGATAGCGGCACTCGCGCTTTAGCTTTAAACATCTTAAGCTAAAGCGTGGGTGCTGCGATTGGTTCAAAAGTAAAGAAATAGACAAAAACATTTTTTTTCTATTTCTTTACTTTTAAAGCAATTGCGGCACCCGCACTTTAGCTTAAGATATTTAAAGCGAAAGCACGGGTGCCGTGATGGTAACAAAAGTAAACAAATAGAAAAAAAATGGCGGGTGCACACTTTTTTTTTCTATTTATTTACTTTTGCTACAATCGAGGCACCCAGGCTTTAGCTTTAAACATCTTAGGCTAAAGAGCACGTGCAGTGGTTGCTTCAAAAGTAAAGAATTAGAAATAAAATGTGCATTTTTTTCCATTTCTTTACTTGTGAAGCTATCGTGGCACCTGCGCTTTAGCTTAAGATGTTTAAAGCTAAAGTGCATGTGCCCCCATTGTAACAAAAGTAAATAAACAGAAAAAAAAGGTATGTGACTGCTTAGGCGATTGTAATTAACAAAACAAAGTGCAGCTGCCATTATTCCACCCAAGGTGTGCTGCGCTGGTTAACTTTTTTAAAAAGTGTTGCAGGAAAACGTGTCCTGCTTGCAGTCAGGAGAAAGGCATTTAGGAAAATAGTACTCAGAGGCTGTAATTAAAATGTACTGAGTAACAACACATGTAACAGAGGGTGTCCTCATGGGAGGTTACAAGAAGAGAAATGGCAGTACTAAGTCTATTGACCAATGAAAAGCCACCATTTACAAAGGACAGTGATAGGAGCCAATTAAAAAGATGGCGGAAAGTGGGCAGAGCTTCATGCCCATACACCAAAAAGCACGTTCATTGCTCCTACTACCCATAAGATTTTGGATTCATTTGAGACTCTAGTGAAGAAAGATTTGGCTCAGTTACCAACACCGTCCAGGAAGAGGCACAATTTAACCATGGCAGACAGGAAGGCAC
The DNA here is from genome assembly GCA_963921515.1 of Calotriton arnoldi. NCBI lineage: Eukaryota > Metazoa > Chordata > Amphibia > Caudata > Salamandridae > Calotriton > Calotriton arnoldi. The sequence continues at coordinate 251,713 of CAWUFW010012917.1, forward strand.
TTAGAAATTTACGTGATAATGCATCTATAGTGTTTTTTCCAGCGGATAAAGGAGGTGCACTAGTAGTCATGGATCGGAGTTTCTATGAAACTAAAGTAGAAGTGATGCTTTCTGACGAGACAACATATTTACCACTGAGATATGACCCGACACATGAATTCCAGGAGATTCTGTTACACATTTTAACACATGCAAAGGATATGGGGTGGATTTCAGACAAGACTTTTGAATTTCTTCAGTCTAAGGGGCATATTTGCAACAGGCAGCGATAATTATCGCTGACCTTGTATACCGCATTTTTTTCTATCGCTGGAATATTTCGCCAGGCTAGCGTTGTATTAACAACGCTTAGCGCCATGGCGATGTATATTCCAGCGATAGCGCCCTTTTCCATGGAACATCGCTGGTTTTCCAGCGATGTTCCATGTTAAACGACGATATACTTGATGATACGACCCTGTGGTCGTATCACATGAATCCACCTCCCATATTAAGTATGCCTTAGTCAGGAATTTAACAGACGTTAAATTCCTGCGTTAAGGCATACTTAACGCGATTAAAATAATCGCTTCCCCGCATTGTAAATATCGCGAAGCTGCCTTCGCGATATTTACCCATGTTGTTTCCACAGACACGCCTACTTTGCATCTCATTAGCGATGCGAAGGTAGGCGTGCTGGAAACGGGAGCAAAATCAGCAAAACACGCGAAAGCGTGTCTTTGCTGATAAGGCGATATAATTATCGCCGCTTTTCAGCCGAAAACGGCCGCAAAAGCGGCGATAATTTTTTATCGCTGCATTGTTAATATGCCCCTAGGTTTCCACGTAGGCCTGAAATTTACATGTTACCAAAAATACACAAACATCTTTGGGATCCCCCATTTCGCCCGATAGTCTCGGGTTGCGGATCAATTCATGAGCCATTAGGCCAGTATTTGGATACATTCCTACAACCAATAGTACAATCTGGTTCTACCTATGTACAGGACACTACTCATTTTTTAACACTATTAGGGAATCTTGTATTGCCAACTGGGGTAGAGTTATGGTTATGTACAGTGGATGTGGTGGCGTTATATACATCTATACCACACACAGAAGGGATTGAGGCTGTTGAGTGGGCCCTTCTTCATCAAGATGACATACAGGCAGATAAAGTATTCCTTTTGGAAATTTTGCAATTCTGTTTATTTCACAGTTATTTTAAGTGGAAGGACTGGTATTTTTTACAGACAACAGGAACCTCAATGGGTTTTTCCGGGGCACCTAGTTATGCTAATATTTATATGATGAAGTTCGAACAAGAGCACATTTTGTGTGATCCAGAGTGGACAGAACATCTGATTCTGTATCGTCGATACATTGACGACATATTCATCATGTGGCAGGGCAAGTTAGATACACTGAAGCAGAAGTTAGGTGAGCTGAATGACCTGAATCCCAGAATACATTTCACGCACACTATGGACCAACGGACTATCTCTTATCTAGACGTGGCAATAGAATTGATTGGTTCTACGGTTACCACTAAGGTTTTTACTAAACCAACCGATCGCAACAACTCATTATTATACACCAGTTTCCACCCTGAGTCTTTAAAAAAGCACCTCCCATTCTCTCAATTTTTGCGCATTAAGCGCATTACTTCTGACCACACACAATACCAAACGACATTACAATGTTTCAAAAGAGGTTTTGTAGACAGGGGTTATCCGGAAGAGTTAGTGGAAACAGCGGCCAAGCGCGCTGATGATATACCAAGATCTGAACTGTTAAGTAAGAGCGTGAAAAACAAGGGGAGACGTGATGTTTTTGTTTCCACTTTTTCGACGCAGTCGCCTGCGATTAAGAAAATAATTCTCAATCGGTGGGAGTTGCTACAGATGGAACCTGATTTTGGCAGTACTTTTCAAGAACCTCCCATTTTTGCATACAAGAGATCGAATAATATCAGAGAGATCTTAAAAAAGCGGAAGGTAAATAATTTGGAAGAATCAAAAGGCATGCAAAAGTGTTACAAATGTTCACATTGCAACAATGTGCTACTAGGCTCATTTATCTCTCATCCCTGGTCGGGCAGACCAGTTAAATTGTTGTTCACAGCTAACTGCAACACAGAGAATATGATTTATGCTATACGATGCCCTTGTGGTTTATACTACATCGGCAAGACTGAGAGATCACTGCGCACACGCATAACTGAACACAAAAGTAGAATTAGGACAAGAGTCATGACTTCTCCACTAGCGAGCCATTGGGTTGAGTTTCACCATACTATTGCTCAGTTAAGATTCACAGTGTTAGAGATTGTCAGGAGTTGTCCAGACAAGGACATGACGAAATTTATCACGCAGCGTGAGACGTTTTGGATAAAGTATCTGGACACCTTGAGACCGAAGGGTCTCAATGATAAATTGGAACTCTCGTGTTTCCTGTAAAAGTAATACGGAGTGAGTTTCCGTGAGATTAGACGCTTGCTGACGATGAGACAGAGACGGCTTAGGATATGCACACATAAGAGGGTTAGCCAGTTTGACACAATTTAAAGGGGTGTTGGTGTGGGCTAATGTGGAACTGGTCATGTTTTAGTACGTAAAATCACAACTGAATTTTAATCATTGTTATGTTTGTTTATTAGTTGTCTATAATTGATGTCGTTAGTTTTTGACACGTTCAATTTATAGAAGGTGAAAACTGTGAAGTCGCATTCACGTTATAATATTATATCTAGTGACAGTACTACTGGAATCAAGTTCGTAATCGATTGATTAACAAAAGCATGATTTAGCAAATAACAGGAACTGTTTAGGACTATGGTATTTGTTATGAGATTTGACATAACATATGTTTAAAGAACGATCAAGGGCTTATGCATTTACACAATGTGATGATAAGATGGCTGCACGTTTTTTCATCATGTTTCCCTACTTTGCTCTGGCTGTCCTATTTCTATTTCTATCTATTCACGCACACACACGTCATTACGTGAACAGTTTGAAAGACTCAGTGGATTTTCACACACTAAGCGAGGGTCTTCGTATCACTTTTGGGATCCAGGAAGCTGTTTGGGACACTTTCACGCACGTCCTTTAGGTGAGCCATACTTTGTAAAATCGCTTTGGTTCTCGGGTGCGATCAGGAACAGTACTTATGGATGTTTTGCTATCATTTTTTCAGTGTGCGATGTGGTTTCGAGGGAGAGATACGCGGTGTTCTTCAACAGTGTTTGATCGAGTACGGGGAACATTTGATCTGTTGGTAAGCCTCAGATGGTTAATACACTCAGTAGGTAGGATTTATTTCTTGGAGCAATATTCGGGTTTTTATTTACTGTTCATTTATTTTCTAGCATTACGAACAACTGACAGGAGTACAGTCATTAGCACTTGCGTGCGTTGGTGTTCACTCGTATTTTTACCCCTTGGTAAGCAGTTTAACTTAAACTTCCTGGGTTGGCTTCAGTGTAGTAATGGTTCACTTACGAGTCACGCACCATGAATAACGACTTTTTTAAATTTATTTTTTCTGCTCTGTGCAGGATTGGCTTGTTACGTGGTTTTAGACGCTTATGGTTACGGGCCTCGGACCCGTCTACATTGAGATTTTGTACAGTAGTGGAGGTACTTCTTGTCTTCTGTTAATTTCAGGATCTCTAGTACACACACGGGTGTCTCACTTATTACTCTCAGTTGCACATCGGGGTATAGCACTTTTGTTCTTTCTTAATATTCGCACTGAACCTTCTCTGTTTCTAGCATTTTTGTCGTATTTCAAATAAAAACATGACGTGATTGCCTTTAATTCGCGGTGATATGACATATAACTACAGTCACAGGATGTAGGAGCCGTAATCACCATAACCTTCCCGGATGTTCAGGAAAAATGTTTTTGTTATACTGTTTGGCTAACCGTTAATGATGGGAAAACATGTTTACTTGTAGATTTCCCCTGACGAAGGGTGGTAGCACACCCGAAATGCATTGGGAGTGATGAATATCCACGCCAGAATGTACCATTGTATTTAAGGATTAACAAGAATGATGTTGAAGTTTTCAGCTGTGAATAAAACAAGTTGAAGATACGTCCTTGAAGAATTACAGTCACCGTCATGTGTCATTTTTTATTTTTTTGAAAAAGTGTTGTAAAATTATGTGCACATAGGATAATTATGTTGATCCTCATTTCTAATGATGCTAAAATTATTGATTAACATTATGCTAATACACTCATTTTGAGTTTATCAAGTAGTGCGCCCTCTGTCTAAGACTTGGGTCCTGGAATTGCTTTTTCATATCTCGAATACAGCATGTCTCGAAGAGACAGCACAAACGTTGCCTAGGCGAGTTCTAACAAAAAAAATGAGACAGGTCATAGGCATAGAAGTAGGACTACAGTTTGCAGCAACCATCGAAATAAAAGTAGGACTATATGACAGGTGTCATAGACCTAGAAAAACGACTACAATGACAGCCTCCTCCACAAACACAGATGCTTGCAAACTGCACGGCATAGGTTTAGAACCTGTCAACCTTTCATTATTCTAAAGTTGTTAACAAGGGCTTATTTGGGTAATAATAAATTCTTATTAGTATAGACAACCCCAAACACTGTATTATGTTTTAAACCCTGAGATTGCGGGGCTGATTTTCTAGCGTGCTGCACCATGTTTACTTCACAAAAGTGATGCAAACCCAGCACAGAGAGTTGTCTTGGGTTTTACTGAGGGTGACCAACAGTCCGTAAATTTCACGGACTGCCCATAATTTGGGCCTCTTGTCCGTTGTCCATGAGGGCTTCTTCCACGGACGCCTTTTGTCCATAATTTCAGGCATTGGAGCGAGAGTGCAAGCAGCCTGAGAGTTCTGTGACTCTCACTGGAGGGGCCAGCTCAAGCTCCTGCTGTGATCAATGGCCTGCAAGCAGCCCCCCCCCCCCGACCTGGCACAGACTGCTATCAGGCCCATTCTCATTCTGTATGTCTGCCTAATTATCACACACAGAATGATAATGGGCCCCTCTGCACAGTGACAGCATTTGCTGGGCCTCCTCCTGCCAGAGCCCAGGGCATGGCAAACTGCTTTTGTTTATGGGCTCCTGTTACCTCACCAGGGGCCAAGCTCTGGGGAGGTGGAGGTTTCATTTTGGCGGGTGTTACCCAGGTGCATCCACTGTTAGCCTCAAACTGTCACACAAGCAGTGATAATGGTACAAATACAATTGTCTTTATTGTTTATGTCTTTTTCTCCAATAGTGCAAAGTTTCTGCTTTTGTGCTGTTATTATTTTGATGATTACCCTGGCCCTCTGAGCCCCCTTAGCTTTTACACATCACATCCCCTTGGGATGATTGATCAGATCAGGTGTTTTTTTTCAGTGGGGGAGAAGGGGCATATAAGATCTGAGAGGCCTTCAGCTTTGATCTTTTTCTTCTTCATTTTTTTGAATATGCAAACGCAGGTGTTTAAGTTTTACTCACGCACAAAACAGATGCAGTGCAAGGTTCTCTCAACCTAATATAAACTTATTTTGACTTGTGCTTGTGTTGGTTGTCTATTTACATATGTATTATTGCGCGACCTCCTCTGATGTGTCTGCAAAACGTACCTTTTGTCCCAAATTTTTGTCCTGAATTCTGACCTTCTATTCTGAATTTTGCCCCTGTGTCCTGAATTTTTACACTCATTGTCCTCAATTTGCACCCATGCCAGTTGGTCACCCTAGTTTTACTTGCCAACGTAAATCCTGATTTGCATTGGAATGTAGCCATAAAGTAAAATAGGGCTAAATGCTACTTTGCATCAAGGGGGCGTTTTTTGGGGTTTCCATGCAACCATCCATGGATTTTGATGGTAATGTCTAGTGGGAAAAGAATTTTACGTTGTTAAAGCATGGTATTTTTTAACTAGAACGAGCACCCTTCCATTACAAAACCTATGCTTGACATGCACACACACTTGCACTGTAGTGAAAAGGTGTGCGCACTGGTGCAAGGCAGTCTAAAGTGTGCCACTTCTAAGGATAGAGCAGCAGAACTAGATGTCGCAGGATATGGCGCTGTTGTACTGTCTCCATTTCATGCAACGGAGCAACTTTGGTTACTGCGCTGTTTGAAAACTCAGCAAATCTGCCCCTCTGTTTCTCCAGGCCAGACACTCTTAACATATAATGGCCAGCAGTATGGATAATATTTGACTCCTACACCTTGTTGCCTACATCCCATGTAATATTTCCTGTGCACTGATTTACATGCTTTTATAATTAATGGTCTCTATATAATATGCAGGAATTATGTGGCAGGGAGCACTAAATTATGTGACAGGGTTGATTAAATGATGTAGCAAGAAAAGGCAAATTAAGCGGCACATGTTTCTAGCATTCCTTCAATATTTTGTTGTTTTTACACATGATCATACTGTCTGGGCAAAGATTTTCCCTCATTAGTACCAGTTTAACAACCAAAAACTGTTTATTTGGACTCCCCTCCCAAAGATCTCTATAGTTATTCCCACTTCCACACGCCCTCTAGCATATGCGACAAAGGTGAGCAGACAGGCTGCAATCCCATCCACCTGGGGTCATTCAAACTTCACCCCCTCACACTCACTTACCTCACCTCCTGCCCCTACGTCACCTCTAAAACAGTCACATTTACCTCCTGGAGCGCTTGTGGTTCGGCTCTCCCCTCTGAAGTGGACCAGAGCTTTCCCCAGCACTCTTGCGCACGTGCAGAGTACTTGTAACTTGATGCTTGCATGTAATGACCACTAATGTATAACTTTCCTGATTGTAACTGTTCGCATCTCTTCAGGTTCAGACAGAGTCTGGTCACCTGATTGTATTGTATTTCTGGGAGTCCATTTGTAAACCAGGGTACTATAGCCTAGTTTTGCCATCCCGATAGTCCAGTGGGAGGAGTGGGAGGGTGATTTGAAGTTGGGAGAGTTGCAAGTTGATTCCCATGACCACCACATTAATGTGGGGGTGGAAGATAACGACATCAACAAGCATTTGCAATCCAATATGTCTCGCATTTACTAGAGTTTGAGCTATTGGCATTGTAAATGACAATGCCTTTTATTTATGTGTTGTTTTTAAAACAGATAAATAAAAAGTATTGTCATTTACAATGCCAATAGCTTAAACTCTTGCAAATGCGAGACCTATTGTATTGGAAATGCGTTGGGCATCCATGCTATAAAAATATAAAAAAAGCATTAGGAGAGAGCGTGTCAGCAGGCAGGACAAATCTATTTGAGGAAATAGTGCTCGGAGGCTGTAATTACAGCCTACCGAGTAACAACACTCGTAACATGGGGTGTCGCCATGGGAGGTTACAAAATGAGACAAGGCAGTACTAAGGAGGGACTACTAAGCCTATTGACCAATGAACAGCCACAGTTTACAGTGGACAATGACACAAGCCAATGAAAAATATGGGCGGAGAGTGGGCAGAGCTTCAAGTCCCTACCTGAATACAGCAAGCCTCACAGAGCAGCGCATACGCTGCCCAAGCTCAACCTAAAAACAAGCATTTGCAATGCAATAGGTCTCGCATTTACGCGAGTTTGAGCTATTCGCATTGTAAATTACAATGTCTTTTATTTATGTTTTGGTTTTTAAAACAAATAAAAGGCATTGTTATTTGCAATGCTAGTAGCTTAAACTCTTGCAAATGCGAGACCTATTGCATTGCAAATGCTTGTTTATGCTTCTGAACCTGTTGGTGAGAGGGGTTCACCAATGGCCCACGACAGCCAGACCCAATCTAGAGTTACAGGGGGGGCTATTGAGAGGGTTATTTAATACAGTCGATGTCTACACACACAGACACAGTGGTTATCTTCAAACCCTGAACACGGGGGTCCAGCCATTCTACAGATGCGTGCCAGATGGCCACACAGTAACGCCACTGTCCAGGAGGGGAAATCCAACACCCTGCCGAGGTCAGGGAGCTCAGGGATGTTTCCGTATGCACTGTAAACTTTCAAAAGTTACAGAGCGTGCATTCACACAAACTTAAAGACATACTGATGGTCTGTGCGAAACGTCTCGGACATGTTGAGCAATAAAACAGTAATAAATGGATAATTCCATGGGAATATGAGAACTGTATTTATAGGCAGAGAAAGCACATGATCTCCCACAGTTTGACATGTCTGTGATTATTTCACCCATGCTTCCCACATACCTGTCCTCTCGCCATATCTATCACGTGTGTGAACTTCGAGCAGTTCTGAATGTCCTGCCCCAACACTTTCCATTCTGAGGCTCGGAGTTTTAGGACTGTGCCTAGATGCTGCTCACACCAGGGGCCGGTCTGCACACAGGGCTGGGTGGGGGTCTGCGTGCGTGCCCCCAGGGCACTGCTGTACTACACAAGGGACTCCCAGTAATGAAGGGGCCGCGCCGCCGCTGCCTCTCACGCCCCCTTATTACTCCCGGCGCTCTCAGCCGAAACATAAAATTAGTGAGAGGGCCTGGAGCCACCCACCGCGCGAGAAGAGCGAAGACAGAGGGGGAGCTGCGCACGAGGAACGGGGGACATGCGCGTGCTTGGACTCTTCCCACGGGCACGCAACGTGGGCGGGCGGAGGAATGGGCACGTGAGCTGATGAATGAATGGATGGATGAACGGCGGGCGCATGCTTTGATAGATGAGTGGAGGGAAGGATAAGCGGATGGATGAGTGGCGGGAAGGATGAGACGATGGATGAGTGGGTGGATGAGTAGGTGGACAGCTAGAGGGAGGGACGAGGGAGCAGATGGATGACGAGATCGGCGGGCGCCTGCTTTGATAGATGAGTGGGTGGCTGGAAGAGCGGGTGGAGGAATGGACGAGTGGGCAGATGGGTGGATGAATGAGAGATTGGTAGGTGCATGTGTAGATAGATGAGCGGGTGGATTAGTGACTGGGTGTTCTGATGGGTTAGATGAATGTTTGAATTTGATTCATCTCCCTCAAGTGCATCAAAGCAGCCATGTGGTGAGCTTATCATGCAGCGTGTTTGTTTAAAGACCCGATTCAGCAGCGTGACGTCAGTTGTCAGACCTCTTGCCCCCTCGAACTTCGTGCAGTTCTGAATGTCCTGCCCCAACACTTTCCATTCTGAGGCTCGGAGTTTTAGGACTGTGCCTAGATGCTGCTCACACCAGGGGCCGTATTGCACACAGTGCTGGGTGGGGGTCTGCGTGCGTGTCCCCAGGGCAGTCCTGTACTACACAAGGGACTCCCAGTAATGAAGGGGCCGTGCCGCCGCTGCCTCTAACGCCCCCTGATTACTCCCGGCACTCTCAGCCCAAACATAAAATTAGTGAGAGGGCCTGGAGCCACCCACCGCGCGAGAAGAGCTAAAACAGAGGGGGAGCTGCGCATGAGGAACAGGGGACATGTGCGTGCTTGGACTCTACCCACAGGCACACAACGTGGGCGGGGGGAGGATGGCCACGTGAGCTGATGAATGAATGGATAAACGGCGGGCGCATGCTTTGATAGATGAGTGGAGGGAAGAATAAGCAGATGGATGAGTGGCGGGAAGGATGAGACGATGGATGAGTGGGTGGATGAGTAGGTGGGCAGCGAGAGGGAGGGACGAGGGAGCAGATGGATGATGAGATTGGCGGGCGCCTGCTTTGATAGATGAGTGGGTGGCTGGAAGAGCGGGTGGAGGAATGGACGAGTGGGCAGATGGGTGGATGAATGAGAGATTGGTAGGTGCATGTGTAGATAGATGAGCGGGTGGATTAGTGACTGGGTGTTCTGATGGGTTAGATGAGTGGTTGAATTTGATGCGCGTGCTTGGACTCTTCCCACGGGCACGCAACGTGGGTGGGGGGAGGGATGGGCACGTGAGCTGATGAATGAATGGATGAACAGCGGGCACATGCTTTGATAGATGAGTGGAGGGAAGGATAAGTGGATGGATGAGGGGCGGGAAGGATGAGACGATGGATGAGTGGGTGGATGAGTAGGTGGGCAGCAAGAGGGAGGGACGAGGGAGCAGATGGATGACGAGATCGGCGGGCGCCTGCTTTGATAGATGAGTGGGTGGCTGGAAGAGCGGGTGGAGGAATGGACGAGTGGGCAGATGTGTGGATGAATGAGAGATTGGTGGGTGCATGTGTAGATAGATGAGCGGGTGGATTAGTGACTGGGTGTTCTGCTGGGTTAGATTAGTGGTTGAATTTAATTCATCTCCCTCGAGTGCATCAAAGGAGCTGCATTAAAGAAATAAAAATAGACTCGGAAACTGGCCACAGTCCTGCAGGTTTTACGGCCCTAAGATGCAGTGCTCACATATGATGGCCACCGGATATCGAGGGAGTGTAGTTTAAAAAAAAATGGTAACAACATCTCCAGACACTTCTTTTTCAAATTTAGCAGAGGCATTAAACCATTAATCCCACAATTTCAAAATTACCGTGCAATTTCCAGCAAGACTCCGAGCTGCTTACATGTTTCTTCTTCCTTTTCAAGAGCAGCGTTAAACCCTCCAGCACCCCCGACCGCCACCCTAGAAGGTAGCTTGTGTGCTTCACGGCTGTCGTGAAGACTTTTCTTCTCTGCTTGTTAAATAAACAAGCAGATAAGAAAAGTCTTCACGACAGCCGTGAAGCAGGCGAGCCAGTCCGGGTGGGCCGGAGCAAAAAGCGAAAGGGAGGCAGCGAAAAACCCTCCTTTCCAATGGGAAGCCAGCGTTTACCATAAACGCTGACGCTCCCCAATGGAAATGAGGGGCGGGGCTTAAAGCCCTTTTCTAAAAGTACTCATATGCAATAAATCTCGCCGAGCGAGCTGCGCATGTGCGTAGCAACGCTAGGCGAGACCTAATGACTTCTAAGTCCCTTACTTTTAAAGCAGTGATGGGGTGTCCTAAGATGGAGGCCACTTGAAGTGTGAGCTTTGATTTCTATTCCACCCAAGACCAGGAACTCAGTTGTGCACACAAAACCCAGCCTCTTTTTCACACTTACCTCCTGCTCCTCAGTCACTTGCTACTCGGACATGGGTCCAAGAAAGTTTTTACAAATGGCTGGTAATTTGGGGGGAGGAGGATAAAACTCATGCCAAACAACAAATAGAAAATGTCACATAGCCATTTAAATACTAACGTTGCAAGTCTTGTGCTGGCTTGCAGGCTGGGTGGCTGCCATAAAGATACTGGCTGAAGCAGTTCTGATGCGAAGTCAGGGTCCTGAATTGCTGGTGCTGTTAGGGCTGGGGAAGGGTCATCCAGGTTGGTTCCACTCCAAGCCCCTTTCACTTTTGGCTGCTGCTTGATTTTGCTGCAGTCTGTACGCTCGCTCACTTCTAAGGACAGAGCAGGGTCCCAGTGGTGGCTGGCTGGCTTGCTGCATTGTAGAAAGAGAAGGGAAATCCAGAGAGAAAATGTCTCTCTTTAAAGGATTTCCCTTCCCGCTACAATGCTCACCTAAGTTACGTCGCTCCATTACTTCTTCAGTAGTAAAAAGTGAGCATGCGCACATCTATTTTACACCAGTAAGCACGCTCAACCCAGACACTACCCAAAAACCGGGACACTCCTCTGTTTAACCCGGACATTACTCAAAAAACGGGACATTTCTGTAATTTGGAGAAGAGTGTCGGGACACTTCTCCAAAAATCAGACGGTCTGGGGAAATCCAGGATGTCTGGTCACGCTACACTAGTGTTCATGGGAGTCCGTGATTTTGTGAAGAGTTGTTCCCAAAGTCTACATTATTGCTGCTGGTACATGTTCGGTATCCATAACCCTATGATGCTTCTGTGAAGTGAGAAGATCATTTCACAATAAATGGGTAACTGTTTTACTAGATAATCATTCTGGGCCGAGTTCTCATATTCGTGGTATCGTCTAGGAGTTCCAGAAGTTGCGGCAAAGGGTTCACCCATGTTCCCCCAACATCGCTCATGACTGATGCTTCTCCAGGGTCCCTCATAACTAGTGTTTCCCTCAACACCCCTCATAACTGATGCTTCTCCAGCACCCCTCTTACCTGATGTTCCTCCACTCCCTCACGACTGATGCGCACCCCAGCATCTTCATAGCTAGTGTTTCCCCTGCAACCTCATGACTGATGCGCACCCCAGCATTCGTCATGGCTAGTGTTTCCCCCACACCCTCATGACTAATGCACACTCCTACATTCCTCATGGCAAGTGTTTCCCCAGCATTTCCATTACGCTTGAACCCCTGCAAGTGTTCCCCACATCCCATGAACCAATGGATTAACTAATCTTTGCTGTTCCTAGGGCCTTGGTGGAGTTTCCCATGAAGTCCCCCAGTATCCCTTGAACCCATGGCAAGCCTTGTCATCACTGTTACTGGGGCCGTGGTGTTGTTTTCCACAATGCACATTCTAGTAAAAACAATAGATTTGTTTCCTGTTATTGGGTTCCGATCAACAAGCTGCACCTGCCTATTCTGTAAGGTCATAGAGAGCGTACTAACACATGTTTTCCCCAAGGTTCAAGAACCTTTCAGATGGCCATGTGCCCCACGTGCTGCATGTGATCTAGCTACATTTATTGAGTCTTCGAGAGAGTATATAAACTCCACCCAAATCCAAATCGTGGCTTGGCCTCACTCCCTACAGAAGGAGCTTCACCCTCCCCACTCACCTGAAGAATCCTGCCAGAAACAAAAAGTGCTTCAGTCTCCTTAAAGTTCATCTGAACCAGTGGTTCCCATGGCATCCACTCCCTCAACGTCTTCCTCCTCACTCCCTCCTGCACAGCTACTCTGGACCCCCTTCGAACTTCGAACAAGTTGAAGAACTAGGCTAAGTACTTGATATCAAGTTAGTGCACACTAAACCTCCTACAGTAGTAAACAGGACCAAGTATCCCCATTTTCAAAGATTATAGACTTTTCCTCCATTTCCTCTCTGTGAATTACTCCAGCGCTTCTTGTGTGTTTATACTCCAGACCCTCCCTACAACCTTAATGCTAGAACTTTCACACCTCCAGGATTAAAAAGACTTTAGTCCCGTGTTTCTCTGATGAACAGCAGTGCCATGAGAAAGCAGGCTCAGAGTCTTTGATATATGCATCAACCTTGTATCCCACTCTCTGTTTCGAGTATATCCTTAGGAGTGCAAGTCACTCCTACCTATGCTCTGAGTGTATCCTGAGGAGTGCTGATAACTCTAATCTGTATTTTAAGTTTATTTCTAGGAGTGTCACACTCCATTCTGTGATTTTAGAATTTCTGCTTTCATGCTGAGCTGCTGACAAAACTTTGCATTGCATCATTGCAAAGCCAGAGGTTCTGGTCCAGTGCACATCTACCTCGCAAACTTTGATGGTCTCAGAAGTGACATATCCAGTTTCGCTGTTTCGCACAGCCGCTGAACAGATCAGTACCGCAAGAGACTGAGCAGATCCAGTACCACAAATCTCTCTTTTCTTATTTTATCCCAACCCCCTTTCCCCAGGAAGACAGTGTGAGCTCGGAGGTTTCGGTTCCTTGAATTGCACTGTCTTTGGGTGGAATAGGAGGTTCAGCATCAGCTCCAGTGTCATCTCCGCAGTTGGGACCAGGTGAGTGCCACCTTTGGCACCATCTTCCTCGCCACCTGCGCCAATGTGTTCTTCCTCAGTGGAGAATTCTGCCTCTGCCGCCATCTCCATGGAGTGAGCTAGATGTCGGTCTTGTCGAGAGCAAAGATTTTTCTTGCTTTTGAACAGGTTGCAGGTCATGCAATTGTGTTCGTTATGTTCTGGCGACGGGCAAAGATTGAAGACGTTGTACTGATCTGAGTATGCATACTTCGCACTGTGGGCCATTTCGAAAGAGTCAATCTTTTTTACCTTCCATAACGTATAGTTTCTTACCTGTCGGTGTAGTTTTGCAGCTTGAAGAATTTTCTGGATTCACTATGCTGTGCATTATTCCGCCATCTAGTGGTTGGGTCCGGAATTGTAGTATTTCTTCTCTTTTTTTTTTTTTTTTTCGTGGCCGGTGGGCGTCGACATACCACCATTTGGTGTCCTTCTGTGACGTTGACGTGCTTCCTCCGGAAGCTCCCACCTTTGGTCGCCATCTTCGGATTTAAAAAAAAAAAAATTTTGTTCGTTCTTATTTAATTTATTTCTTCCTCTTGTCTCATCTTTCTGGTGGAGGAGGGTGGGTTCGCTAGTGAATCCAGAAAATTCTTCAAGCTGCAAAACTACACCGACAGGTAAGAAACTATAAGTTTTGCAGCGTGAATCTTTTCTGGATTCACTATGCTGTGCATAGACTTTGTAGAGGTTTGCTAGTCTTGTGGCGGTTGGGTGGAAGATGAGCGTTGGTTTGTGAAAATATGTTGTAAGACCTTTTGTCCTACTTGTGCTTCTTTATTCATTTGAATATCCACGCAGTAGTGCTTTGTGAAGGTGTGCACTGAAGACCATGTTGTTGCTTGGCAAATGTCTTGAATAGGCGTATTTGCCAGAAAAGCTACTGTTGCTCCTTTCTTCCTTGTTGAGTGAGCGTGCGGTGCTCTTTGTAATGTCTGACCTGCCTGGTTGTGGCACAACTGTATGGCTTGTGCAATCCATCTTGCAATGGTATTCTTTGTGACTGGTCGTCCAAGAAAACTGTTGGCAAATGATACAAAGAATTGTTTCGTTTTCCTGTATTCTTTGGTTTTTTTCTATGTAGTACATGACTGCCCTTCTGGCATCCAGGGTGTGTAATGCTCTTTCTGCTTGTGTCTTTGGTTTTTGGAAAAAACTTGGTATTTGTATTGCTTGGTTTACGTGGAACTTTGATACCACCTTTGGCATAAATTGTGGATCAGTTCTCATGACGATTCTGTCATTATGTATTTGGAAGTAGGGCTCTTGTAGTGTTAGAGCTTGCAATTCACTTACTCTACGTAGTGATGTAATTGCAACTAAAAACGCCGTTTTTAGTGTGAGCATTTGTAGCGTTGCTTTGTGTATTGGTTCGAATGGTGCCTTCATCATTTGAGCTAGTACTACATTGCAATTCCATGCAGGTGGTGGCATCTTTTTTGGAGGTGCTATTCTTTTTGCTCCTTCTAGGAATCTTTTGACCACATGGGATGTGAAGAAACTCTTCACTGTTTCTCCCCTTGTGTACGGTACGATTGCTGCTAAGTGTACCCTTATAGATGTGTAGCTTAGTTTATTCTGTAGTAAATATGTTAAGTATTTTAGTACTGTTGATTCTATTGTGATCCTTCTTGAAAGTTTTTCTCTAAGGCACCATTGAGAGAATCATTTCCATTTGGCTGTGTAACACTTCCTTGTTGTAGGTCTTCTAGCTTCTCTGAGTACTGCCATTGTGCTCTCTGGTAGTCTGAGGTAAGCAAATTCTAAGTCCTCAGGAGCCATGCTGCTAGGCTTAGGCTCTCTGGTTCTTGGTGTAGCACCCTTCCATTCTGCATTTTTAAGAGGTCCTTTCTGTTGGGGAACTTGTGCATTGCCCCTTGAGTCATCTCCATTATCTGTGAGAACCAGGTTTGTCTGGCCCACTGAGGTGCTATGAGTATTAATGTCATGTGGCTGATCCTGCATTTGTTGAGTACCCTGTGTAGCAGTGGTATCGGGGGAAAAGCGTAAGCAAATGTCCCTGACCAGTCTATCCATAGCGCATTCCCTATGGACTGTTTGTACGGTTGCCTGGATGCGAAGTGTTGGCATTTTGCATTTTGGGGTGTTGCAAATAGGTCGTTATGCGGAGTTCCCCATTTTTTGAATATCTTTAGGATTTTGGATTGATTTATTTCCCATTCGTGGGATGCTGATGCTTGTCTGCTCAGCCTGTCTGCTTCTACATTGTCCTTCCCTGGCAGATGTATTGCTAGCAAGTCTATTTTCCTTGGGATTGCCCATCTCCATAGTTCTTGGGCTAAGGCTGATAGTGTTATTGATTGTGTTCCTCCTTGTTTGTTGATGTAAAACATGGTAGTTGTATTGTCCGTTTGGATTAACACCCTCTTCCCGTAAAGCTCTTTCTGAAAGGCTTTTAAGGCTAGGAACACTGGACCAGATTTACAAGAACTGGCGCATCCCTGCATATTAGCAGAGATGCGCCAGTTCATTTGCGACACGTAAAAAAACCCTTGCGCCACCATGGATGCGCTGCATTTACAATGCGGCACACCGTGGCGCAAGGATAGACAGATGCGTGACGCATCTGTTTGACGTAAGGGCACCGCATTGCTGGAGTCGTGTCGCAAGTACGACGCAACTCCAGCAATGGTTAGGAATGCCTATTCCTAACATGCTGCGCCACTCCTTACGCCTGCTTCAAGCAGGCGCAAGGTTTTGACGCAGTGGCGTCGTAAAAGTGACAGTGAAATCTTGTAGATTTCACTGCGTCACTTTTACGAGGCTTTCCTGAGTGGGAACGCCCACCCTGCATACATTAAACCTGACGCAGGTATAATGTAGCGCAGGGCTTTACAACATGACGCATCTCCCTAGATGCGTCATGTTGTAAATATGTCCCAACATGGTGCATTGTTTACGGCGCCGCTGCGTCACAGAAGTGAGGCAACGGCGGCGTAAAGTTGTCGCAAGGGGCTTGTAAATCTGCCCCACTGTCTTTAACTCCAGGAAGTTGATGTGTTTAATCGCATCCTGTTGTGTCCACAATCCCCTTACTCTGAGGTTGTTCGTGTGCGCTCCCCACCCTAGCTGGGAAGCATCTGTTGTAATGGTCACTGTTGGAGTTGGTTGTGTGAGAAGTCTCCCCTGTGCTATGTTCTTTCTGTTCCACCATGCCATGTCTTGATGAACTGTTTGCGTGACAACCACTAGACCCTCCCAACTCCCTGTTGCTTGTGACCATTGTTGCTGAATCCATTCCTGGAATGGTCTCATGTGTAGTCGAATGTTTGGGACTAGATGAATGCATGAAGCCATCATCCCTAGCAGTTTGCCCACTGTCCTCACTGTCAGAGCTTGCCCCTTGTGGTATAGATGTGTCTCCTTCAGTATCGCTAATGTTCTCTTCGTGCTTGGAAATACCTTTCCTAGTATTGTGTTGATTTCTGCCCCTAAGAATATCTTTACGTGTTCTGGTTCTATTGACGATTTTTCCCAGTGTACTGAGAAACCGAGTTGGACCAGTGTCTCTATGACTTTCAGTATGTGTTCTTTGCAAAGATTGTATGAGTTTGCTCTTACTAACCAGTCGTCTAGGTATGGGTAAACATGAATCCCTTGCCTTCTTAGGTGGGCCGCTACTGCTGCTAGGCATTTTGTGAAGACTCTTGGTGCTGATTTCAGTCCGAATGCTAGCACCGTGAATTGGTAGTGTGTTTTGTTGATCACAAATCTCAATAGGCTTTTGTGTCTACTGTTCATGGGGATGTCCAAGGAAGCGTCCTTTAAGTCTATAGTTGCCATGTAGTCCCCTTCCTGTATCTGAGGTATTACTTCTTGTAAGGTTGGCATTTTGAATTTTTATGAATTTGTTTAGGAACCTTAAGTCTAGTATTGGCCGTAAGGTTCCATCCACCTTTGGTATGAGGAAGTACGTGGAATACACGCCTTTGTTCCTTTCCTTGTATGGTACCTTCTCTATGGCATTTTTGTTCAGAAGCTCTTGTGCTTCTTCGAGCAAATGAGATAGTTCTTTTGCTGAATGAACCTTGTTGTTTGGACTTTTGCTTGGAGGTTGTTTTGCAAGTTCTATGCAGTAGCCGTATTGTATTATGTTTAATATCCATTTGCCGGATGTAATTTTCTTCCACTCCTGGAAGAAGTTTCTTATCCTGCCTCCCACTGGTGTTATATGTTGGAGGGATTGTTTGCTTTTCGGGACATGTTCTCTTGTTATGTTTGTTTGTTGTTGCACCCTCTGAGATTTTGTTTGAGTGTGCGTAATTCTTGCAGTGAAGTCACTTGGAGGTGGGTTGCTGTCCCCCTTTTTGCTGTTGGCCTCTTCCTCAAGGGCTCCCTCGAAAGGATTGTCTTCCGTGTTGGTATTGCCAACCTTGTTGTTGTTGGCCCTGCTGCTGGCCCTGGCTTCCTCCTTGGTAACCTTGTTGAAAGGTTTGGTGTGAGGCTACTGGCTGGTGGTTACCTCTGCCTGCTGGTCTCCGTGATGGTGCTCCCCTACGCATGCCTCTGAATTGTAGTGCCCCCATGGACCTTGCAGTATCATTGTTTTTATTTAATTGATTTAATTTCTCGTCCACAGCTGTTCCGAATAGTTGTTCACCATTGAGCGGGGGTGTTTAATATGTTATTTTGTACTTCTGGTTTGAAACCAGAAATTCTTAGCCAGGCGTGCCTTCTCTCAGTGACCCCGATCATCATCTGTCTGCTAGATGTTTCTGCTGCATCTAGGGCTGATTTTGAACATGTGTTCGCCATGTTCTTCCCTTCTTCCACTAAGTGGCTTGCCCTTCTTTGGAATTGGTCTGGCAGATATTTTAGTAGTTCACCTCCTTCCTCCCAGTGTTGATATGCATGCCTATTGATTAATGCATTTGAATTTGCGATGCGCCACTGAATTGCCGCACTTCGTTCCACCTTTCTCCCCATGAGATCCATCCTTTTTCTCTCGTTGTCTGGTGGTGGCCCCACATTAGTGGGTACATTAGCTCTCTTCCTAGCCATGGAAGTTATCATAGAATCAGCTGACACTGAACTCCTGATATACATAGGATCCTTTGAGGAATGTTTGTATTTTTTCTCATCCCTTGGTGTTACAGCCTTGCATGTAGCAGGTTCTTTAAAGGCTTCCTTACCCTGGTCCAGCACACTTGGTAGCATGGGAAGGAATTGACTCCTTGTTTGTGTAGGCAGCAAGGTCTCTAGGAGAAAACAGGATTGCGGTTTTTCCTCCTCTAACTGCGCTCCTTAAGTGTCTGCAGCCTTCTTTATCACCTGATTGTACATCCCAATGTCATCTGGTGGTGAGGGCCTCGAGGGGTATAGGTCTACCCCTTCTTCTGGTGATTCGGCGTTGAGATCTTGCCACTGCATGTCTTGCGCCTCCGAGGTCGCCGAACCGTGATAGGTTTGGTCCTCTTCTTCTCCTTCGGCTTCGAGGTAGAACTCTTCTTCCTCCTCTTCCTCGACCGGTTCTGGCATCGTCGGCAGCTCTAGTTCTTCAATGTCTTTTTCGCCTTCGGTCGAAATTTTCGGCGGAATTTTGAATTGTTTCATTTTCTCGTCGAAATCCTTCTTGCATTGCAAGATACTCGCCATTTCGGCTTCGAGCCTTTTCTTTTTCTTTTCCAACTCCGACGCTTGTGTTTTGGCGTCGAGATTTTCAGCCTTTCTTTTGGAGCTTGTCGAAGCTTGCTTAACCCTTTCTTTTTTCGACGTCGAAGAGTCCTTTTCGTGACTGCTCTTCGACGACTTTGTTTTTTCTAGGGTTTTCGCCGTCTGCGAGTCATTGTCAAAGGAACTGACGGACTGTTTGTCCTTGGACGCACTTGTGGTCGTCGAATGTTTCGACGCCAAGGCTCCTTTCGAGGACTTGGAGTCACTCTTTCGTGGGTCGGCTCACTGTTTGGGGGTCGATGATTCTCTTACCTCCTTCGGAGCTTTCTTTTCGACCTCGACGACTGGGACGTGCACATCCTCTTCGTCTCTGCACAGTATTGTCGTACCAACTCAATTCTGTTCCGCGTAAGTCGTAAGGGCACCGAAGTCGCATGGAGCTTGGGCACTACATGTCTGAACCTGATGGCAAAAAACATCAATCTAGCAATGGAACCGTTGAGCATGCACATTCACTCAAAGAGGAGGAGTCTCAACGTCACATCAGCAACAAAGACTTCTTTGAGAAAAACTAGTTGTAGAGTCCGAGCCCAAGACTAGATGGCAGGAGTGTGCATACCATGTGTATCTGCAGCCACAACATGCTACCAAAATACAATTTTCCAGCCACTCACCCTTATCCCTCCCATATTTAATACTAAAACATATACCTATTTGTGTGGAGATCCCCGCACTGAAAAGATAGGGGAGGCTGAGGCAGAGATCTCGGCCCACAGGTTTGTAGATACCATTTTGACTGCATGAGTAGTACTACTGTGTTACCACTTTACGTACTGCAAAAGGCTGTTTGTGAATAGGCTCTATGGATGGATAAATATATATCTGTTAGTCTGGACAAGTTCATTGGTCATATCATGATCCTGTTTCCTGCATTATGCCAGTCCAGAAGGGGTCTGTGTTTCTTTTTCTCTCTTTATCTCAGAATTAGTGCATGGACTACAGATATAAGACCACAGAAACACATGGCAGCAATTGCCTCTTTGTGCTTCCGAGCTCTGCTGTTAGCAAAACATGCACTGAGAGTTTTCGAATTAAGGTATGCGCAGAAGGCATGAAAAATAAAATGCACAGACCCATTCTTCACTGGTGCATTGCGGTTAACGGGATCATGATACAGACCCTTGAGCTTAATTGTCAGACAAATTTAATTTGACTGGACACTATTCATAAAGGCAGTAGAAGTTATAAGCATCTTCCTGAGCAGTCACAATTCCTTTTACATGGTCAGAGTACATGATTGATGTCATGCTTTTGCCTTTTCCGGCCATGATAACAGTTGTGTGATTTGTATCTTGCAAGAAGTGCTACTTATATATATCTTGGCACCAACACCTAAGTCAGGCCCTTCTAGCCAGTGTTGTATTCTGGTCGAGTGTGCTCAACTCTTCAGGTTATGTGTGCTTCCAACAATGCAGGTAGGTTCCAACGGTGACATTTAGCCACGTGCTTTGTGATGGGCATGCAAGGTGAAAATTATTTGATAATGTCTTCTTTACCAAGGCATTATTCCATAAAAAGTAAAATGCATTAAAGAATGCCCTTTTTTGTTTATTTTCTAAAGTAACAAAAATGTCAAAAGAAAGGCTTGTTTGTCAAAATGTGCATGTGTTCAATCCACTTAACATTAACTATCATGCCTAAAAGAATCTATAAAGCAATGAAAAACATTTGAGAGAAGGGCCTCACTCAGCTTTTAATATTAATGTAAAAACAACAGTTATATAAGTGCAACGCGAGGTTCTTTGATGCTAAACAAAGACCACGGGCTCACAGGGTCAAAAGCAGAATTGTAAAGCATCAAAATGTAAACACTGGTTAAATAGACAAAGCAAATAAACTAAGTGCTGTTGGGGAGTTGAAAAGTAAAGTCCATATTGAGGAATAGTCGCCAGGTGGGTGGGACTGAAAGACATCAATGGAATGTTAAAATACTTCAAAGGAGTGACAGAATGGAGGGTAAAGTCATGAAATCACCAACAGTTAACACCCCAAATAAAACTTCACAATGCAAAACATGCACTTAGAGACTTGGAAAAGAGATGCAGGCAATGACAGATTAAAAGCACAAGAAATTAATCATTGCACTTACGAATATTATGATAGACAAACTGTATGATAGAAAGCCATGACATATGACTTTTAATGAACAGACAACATCGATTAGTTATAAAAATGTTTATATATAAATATATATCCATTTACATCATTTATTGAAATATATAAATCTTATTTTACATGTTTGTATGACAAAATATCAACAAGGGCATTATTTGAAATAACAGCTGGTCTGGGCAACCAGTCATATCATGAATATGCTTCAACCATTCGTCAAAATACCAACAATTTGGGAACACTTTAGTTTTTTTATTATTCTAAAATATAACTTTCAGGCATTCAAAAGTGCAACAGTTAAAACATCTGTGTACTACATCACAGTCAAAACAATTGTAGACAAAGGCAGTGATACAGCTTGATGTATGTTTTCGGCAGTATTCTTATATACATATTGATGTATGACACGACATGGCAGTTTGTGTTCCATTGTCAAATAAGGGTTATTTATTAAAAGGCTAGCCTTTTTGTAAAAGGATCAGCATTGGTCAAAAAGCCAAATTGTGTTTACTTGTTGAATTCTGATTGTCAACGTTCAGGTATAAAACAGCCGCCACTTCGGTTGCCAAAACCACTCGTAAAGGTAATTTAAAAAACCCATTGGGAATATTCAGTATTAAAAAATAAAACAATCCAAAGACTGTCCTTGTCTGGATTCAAAGTGAAAATCAAAAAGGCTAATTGACATTGTGTTGAAATCATGAACCGCTGCTCAGTCTTGAAATGGGTGAGAGATTGGAGCAAACTCTGCTAGGCATTTGCTACAACCTAAAAGATGAAGAATCAATGGGTATTTCAAGTTTTCCATTGTTGCAAGTTGCAGTGAGCGGTGCCAGAGATCACTGGCTAGTCTGTACAAAAGCTTAAAAACAACTATTCATGTCTACGATTTGACAATAGCTGCTTTCATTGGTACCTTTACATAGAGGTGCGCGAAGGAAACAGTAAAATAACCTTAGGCCTCTACAGCAAACTTTGTACATCCCAAACAGTTATTTGTCAACTTATGTAGTCCATGTCTAGTAGAATTGTGGAATGAGAAGAGATTTTCTTCATAGCTTAAATTCTAATCCAAAAAATCCATGTTGCAACATTCATATTAAGCATTGTACAAACAAACAGCAAATATGGTCCCTTGCTAGTCAACATTGCAGTCCAGTTAAATTATATTATATTCTTCCCTTTGGTCCCTCATGTAAAATGTGTTTACAGGTGAAAATTGCCATTGATGATTTATACACTGGATAGTTTAATACTGTTATTTGTAATTTTACACAAACAAAAGAAATATCCAGCCATAGATCTAGACAGTACAACAACTTGCATTTTTGTTGCTCAATAAAAAGACATGCGCCTTCAGAAAGATATTATTGCACCTTTCAAAATTTCATACCACACACTTCCTAAAAAGGCCAGGCGAGCAATTTTGCAAAAGCTACTTAATTAGGGTGAGAAGTGCTTCCTAAAAAAGTGGGTAAACACAAATATCTGTATCTTGCAGTGGTTGGAGAGACACACACGGTTCAGCACTGGAAATGAACCCACATTAGAGTGTATAAAGGTTTAGGCGGGAGAAAGCCCAAAAAATAATAATTTTCATCTTAAAAAATCAAGTCTCTGGCATAAATTAAGGGTGTTGGCATATGTGCATCTAAATAAGCTGTCACACATCAGCGGGAAGAGGAAAGTAAAATAGTCCTAAAAAGGAAACAACATAATTGATCTAATGTTAAAATGCACTGAATGACAGACAGGATTGTTTAAAATGCTAACATGTAATGTTCGAGGATTAAACAGGTAAGTGAACAATCTCATGTGCATGCCCTTTGTTAAAAGTAGAGATGCTCACATTGGATTCTTCCAGAAAAAAAGGTTTGGGTCAATTTTTCCATTCCTGCTGTTCCACATTTGCAAGAGGAGTGTGCTCTCTACGTAGCACCTTCCGTATAGCTCACACCTACACTGCATGGAAGATCTTGTATGCTCGGCAGAATGGAGCAGTGAAGTCGGTAACAGAATCTCCGAACTTTTCAGGAAGAGGGGTTTGAAATCAGGACTGGTACACAATGCTCTGACCATAGTGGTCTGGGTTAAAGGAAAAGAATGCTGGCCCTGACTCGGATGAGAAAATTGACCTGCCTCAACAGTCACAGGGTAGAAGAGTGGTGGGTCCAACTGGAGAAGTGGATGGATAGAACATCTATATATGCACACAATGCAACCAATAGGAACAATTAGATTGAACACCTATCACACATCCAACAAAATTCAACTACACCATATAGGTGGATATCATCATTCTCACAAGAGCACTCCCTTTCTACCAACAACAAACAGTCAACACATTACACGCTAAACTGCACACCCACTGAAAATAGGTCTGATATTGCATATATCTGGGTATGTAGACTCTCTCTTACCAGCACACCTATTATTAAATAAAATACACAACTCAACAGACTTCCCAGCCTGCACTTATCTGTGCAGAACTGTGCCGAAGGGATCAGTACTTAGAAGTCACTCTGCCTGCAACAGTTTCACTAGATAACAGACGGCATTCAACAAAACACATTCGACACAACACAGGACACATTTACAACACAGCTCAGATATTTAAACACATTTGGTAATCACCAAGATCACCACAGTACCACCGATAGTAATACAAAATCACAACAGAACACAACAATCAAAACAATGCACATACATCCAGCACAGTCCAAATGCACCACAAAATGTTGGACCTCGCCACACTCACAACAGCACTTCACTCCTCATAAAACAATGACTGACTTCAAAAACAACACATAAATCACTACGCAACACCCTTCCAGCACTCCACAGCTAGACGAACTTAAAGGAATATTGTGGACTTTACCAATACACAATAGTCACAGTTACCACATATGCAAACCTCAAACTATGCAATGCTCATACTAGTGCTTGAGATGGCAGGTACCCAAATTGTTAAAGAACACCAGCTTAAACCAAACATATACACGAAAAAGTAACCACACTCACACTACTGATGATTCTACTGAAATCAGAAAACAGACTCCACTTTGTGAAGGAATCCTTAACACCTCGGCGTGATGGTAACTGTTTTTAACAGAGCTGCAAGGCCATATTAATGTAAATAAATCCCTTTTAGCATAGCATGTAGTGGTCGGAGCAGTTCTGATTCAACAAGTTGACTAAAGTTAATCTACTGCATATAGTTTATGAATGTTGTTTTACAAAAATTAATTTCATAATTCATGCATTCACAGAAACAACTGTATGTCTACTTCAAAATATAATTTCGAGCACTGAAGTTACTGGGCACATTTGCAAAACCTTTGTGCTTTTTTTCGGAGTACAATGTTATCAAAAATACATTTACTATTCTCACAGACCCTACTTATAAATGTACAAAACCAATCCATTCACAATGACTCGGTATAACATATATTGGTTACCCACAGGCTATTTTAACTCATGATTGTTAATAATCTCATCCAGTCTTCATCTGAATGTACAACAAAAATATTCATAGTATCTGTACCTTTTTTGTTTAGAAAGTGGTTTTTTGTGGGCTGTGTAAAAACACTTTAACAGTAGTCCATCTTGTTCCCTCGGAGAAAGCACATGCAGACTTTTGATTAAGTCGTGTCCTCTAGAAAATTTTCCAGCTGTATTCTCACCTTCCCTTTTAAGACTTCATTGTTGAGAGAAACTATTCACATATGTACAATATAAGAATCAGCCACATGAGGGTCCTGCTCTCCAGAAGTACAAATGCCCTTGAAACACAAAGTTCTTTATGGCTTTTTTACTTTTGTTCATCCATTCAGTAAAACCATTTCAACACTGAGATGCTACTGTACCAAAGGCAGAGGCTGCATGGAAAATACTGTAACTTGTTGGCAGTGATGTAGCAAGAGTTCAATGGTCCTAATGCAAACAAGGACAATGGTGCCAGCCCTCTGGTTGAGCACTAAAACTCTGGGCACATTGAGCTCCTCATTCTTCTGGGCCCCAGTGCCACTGCACCTGGTGCGCTAATGATAGCTATGCCCTTGTTCTAATGCATGCTTGTAGGTCTTTGTTCATCAGACAGCTTCCTTCCCTACTTGGGCCCTTGAATCACATTTCTTATTTGTATTTCAGTATAAGTGGTTTTCCGGTAAGTCAAATATGGCCAGCTTAGTAGTTCTCTTCTATTTGCTGGAAGATGTCCAATTTCACCACAACAGTTACAAGAAGCTATCCTCCACCAGGTCTGAAGAGTCCATTCCAATGTCGTCCATCATCTCAATGTCCTCGATAGTCTCATCCTCCCGCTTGATGAAAGTGGAGCTACTGGAACCAGTTTCGATGGCACTTTCATCTGATGTCTGTGAGCTGCAGAAATGCAAGTAAAATAGCCATAAATCAATCTGAAACAATTCAAATTTGCAGTCCCTATTGCTTTGTGTTATCAAAAGAAACTCAAGAATCCAACCACTGTTGTCCAAAGAAATTTGATTTTTGTTGCATTTTATAAGTAAATGCTGTCTAGTATAAGTAATTGTCACTTTTAGCTTTTTGGCATTGACAACCCTCTTTTGAGGCATTGCTCCTGCAAATCTATGGCAAACATAGATTTCAAGGAGTGATTCTAAAAGTCCTAACGCAACAACAGATTTTCTTCCATGAACAATCTTATTTGCTTATATTTTTCCTTCACAGTGAAAATTATTTTCCAGTGGAAAACGTTTTCTCTTACATATCCATGAAATATGCAGATAATCTGGCTCAGTCCCTAAGAAATAATACGATTAGACATATTGGGCATGATTCACAAATATTTTTTTGCTAAGACTTTTTGCTACCTGTAGGTACCACAAAATCATGCTAAACAAAGTGCTCATTCAATTGTTAATTAAAAAATGCCAAGCTTGTCCATTCCTGGTGTACCATTTCTATCCTCTCACTACTTACCCTTTGCCCCGCATCATGGTTTTTGCAGCCATGTGCTCTAAACCTTGCAATCCATTGCCACTTGTTCTTTACACAGTATTTCTGTTTTACATGTTAATTTAATAAAGGGGCATTTTAAGTCTCTTGTCACGTATGGCAGTGACGATACAGGTGCTATAGATTGAACTAGTGACAAAAATGTCTGAGTGAAGAAAATAACCTTTTAAGGAGGCTCACTATTAGAAATTGAAAGTGGTGACTTGGTTAACAGAGGGCCTGTCAATGCGTTCAACCATTTAATCACATCCCACATTCAATCCAATAAACTGCCTTTCAAACATACTAGGGCATTCTAAGAGAATGTTTGTATTATGCATAACCTGTCAATGAATCAACAAGCCAACCTAGATTCAAGGAGAATTTTAGTTAAAATGTCTTTTGTTAGACAGAAGTTGTCCATCTTCTCCAAATTCTATTGGGCCTTTCCCACCTTCACCGATCTCCCGAGTGGCTTATCACACTTTCCACAACCTCTGTTGTGCCTGTCATTGTTTTACACCACATACGCAATACTTCATCCTATAAACCTCTGGGAAAGGAATTACTTCCCACAATGTTTCCCAGAGCAGACTTCGTATAAGAGTGGAACTGAAAAGGGCGAAAGGTTCTGTATCAGCCAAAACTCTTGGAACTGGAGCTCCCTCTCAGCTTTTTCTGAGCCTCTTTGAAGCAGCACAGTGTTACGTGTTCCTTCAATGCTGATCTACCTACCTGTGCCGGTTTCTTTTGCCATATTCATCTTCTGAGACAGGATCAAGGTCTGGTAGGGGGATGATGTAACCGCTGTCTGCACTCAGTCTCTGTTCATCAAATCCACTCTCCCTGTCCTTCATTTTCTCCTCATTTTTGTAGGTGACACCAATGTAGGTGTTGTCGGAATCTGTCCTCATGCGAGTCACAGCTGGGTGGTCACTCTTCAGGAAGTCCAAGTGGATTTTCTCATAGCTCTGTGAAGAAACAATATCACGTGCTCCGTGATTAAATTGTCCAGGTGGCTACATAAATTAACTGGCAACTGGATTTAATCAGATAAATGGAAATCTTTCTGGGCAACATGGTAGGAAAGTCTATGAGGAATATGGGCTGGAATGTATCCCACTGAGAAACAGCGAGTATTTTCAAAACCACAAAATGTTCAGGCGGGAGCATCAGAATGTCTACGGCTGAGGCAGCTGAGAAAAAAACTAATTGAAAGCACAATGCTACAGGATTTGGAAATAGGCAAAACTGCAACCAAAATTCAGATTTTGGTCCCATACAAAAGACTGAGGGGCACATGCATCAAGCATTTTACCGGTCGCAAACGGGCCGATTCTGTGAATCGGCTCGTTTTTTGACAGGTTAAATGCTATTTGCGATGCATCAAGCCCAAAGGCATTCGCAAAACAGGTAATCGCAATTTTTGCGATTACCTATTTTGCGAATGCAGTTAGGGAATCGCAAATTGCGATTCTCTAATTGCAATGCATTATGCATTTGCAAATTGCGTTTTCGCAAATTGGAATTGCAAATTACCATCAACTTAAAGTTGATGGTAAGTAGTGCTTCCTTTGAAAAATGCACAAAAATGCATTTTTCAAAGTGCAATGTGGTGCATACACATGCCCTTAGGGCATGTGTATGCACCACATATGCATACTTACCTTTGTTGGGGGTACATCAGGGTGGCCTTTTGGCCCCCTTGCACCCTTGAGATTGCAGGCGCAATTTGCGATTACCTATTTGGTAATCGCAAATTGCGAATGCTGTCCGATTCATTCCTATGGGCCACTAGGCCCAAAGTAATGTGTAGGAATCGCAAATATTTTAGCGAAACCTACATGCATAAGGAATAGCGATTCCTTAATAGCTATTCCTTAAGAATCGCTATTAAGGAATCACTATTCCTTAGCTAAATGCATGTGGCCCTGAATGAAAAACACATCATGTAAAATTGTAAAAGTAGTGTTCCACAAGTCCATATCTTTCACTTTAAAGATAACATTACCAAATTAGATAAAATGAAAGTTTAACATCCACTCCATGTAAATCAGTGGGATGTATTTGCGATGTTCCCTTTGAATTCCCTTAATGAGAACTCATCTAGTGAGAAATAGAAGCAGATAAAGGAGTTTGATCACTAAAGCACATCTTAAGTCTTATTGCTTCTCCAACATGAAAATCGCTTAACAATATTAAAGCAAAAAGGTAGGGGTTTTAAATGAACCTCATGCAGTGTCTTTGATGAGTGAATTAAGAAAACAAACAAAGTGGTTCCTTCTAGGTTATTTACAATAACTGAACATTTTGGAAAAAGCAAAAAGTCAAATTTTACCAGTGCTGAATTCTCAAAGTGCTCTGATAAAAGACAGTAATGGTGCGCTGTCTTCCTTCTCCTTCGACGTGGCCTAAACAAGACGACACACTAGACCAGAATGACTGAATTGCTGCGCAGCTCCTCACCGTGTGTAGAAACGACCCATCGTCTGCGCGACACATAGGAGACTGGATTGCACTCATTTTCCATAGCCTATGACGAGTGTAATACACCTTGTGGAGGTATTTAAACTGGATAAGTCTGTATCTAGTAGACACAGCTGCATACCGAGGGCTAGCCAAGGCCTCGGCCCAATCATCATCTGTGAAGGCCGGCAGGTCCGCAGCCCACGCCTCTCTTGTTTTGTGGATAGTGGTCATAGTGTGTGTATTGAGTGTCTGGTAGATTTGCCTAATTTTGTGATCACCAATGTCTCCCACCAGTAAACGGCCCTCTAGCGGGTGGAACTCTGGCAGGGACTCCAGCTGCCGAATCTGTGGGGCTAAGGCATGTCGAAGCTGCAAATAGCGATGGAACTGTGATTTGTGTAGGTCATAATCCGATTGCAACCTTTGAAAGGATTTAAGAGTGGTCCCCTGCATAATGTCTCCTAACGTGGAAATACCAATGAGGTCCCATTTGCGGAACCCACAAAGCGCCGAAACCGGCCGTAAATAGGTACCCTGCCAAAGGGGAGTGGAGCCTGTCGGCCTACCCCACCAACCCATGGACCGAACCACCCAACTCCATGTCTGTATGACTGTCTGGCATGCCGGAGGAAGCGTGTCTAATGATGCATTGCTGTATAGGAAATGGAGCAAGGGGGTGCCGGCCATGGCGATCCGCTCAACGGCGTAAGCCGGGTCGGTCTGGGACCCATACCACCATTCATTGATCACTAGGAGGTGCGAGGCGGAGTAATACGCGTGAACATCTGCTGCCACAATACCCCCGCAATACGTGGATTGTTTACATGTAGAAAGCGCCACCCGAATCGCGCTCCCTGGCCGGAGAAATCTATTCAAAAGTGCATTGATCTGAGTGAACCACGACGGAGGGATAGAGTATGGATAGTTCTGGAGCCAATAGAGTAGGCGTGGTAAGGACACCATCTTGAAAATCGCGGACCTTCCGTACAGAGATAGGGGTAGTTGGGACCAGATCGTCGTCTCATTTCGAACAGCCGGGAGTAGTGGAGCAATATTGTGCGTCCAGGAGACCATGGGAAACCCCGAAATATAGACCCCCAGGTATTTGAAGCCAGTTTCAGCAATGATCAACTCCGAAGCCCAGGCCTGGCTCCGCTGGTCCCCGTGAATGGGAAAAAGTGTAGATTTGGACGGGTTGGCGTAGAGACCCGTGGTCTCGCCAAAGATACGAAGGATTTGGAGGACACGGGGTCCCGAGAACCATGGGTCTGACATAAAGAAAAGGGCGGCGTCCGTGTAGAGCGCAATTCTATCGGAATGTTCCTGTGACCAGTCCATCCCCCTGATTAGGGGGTCACGGCGCACCCACGCCGCCAAGGGCTCTATCACTAAGGCGAATAGAAGCGGGGACAGGGGACATCCCTGTCGCGTGCCCCTGTGGATGGGAAAGGGGGCTGAGCAGCATCCTGCCGCACGAACTGAGGCGATAAGGTCTGTGTACCCAGATTTACGGCCTCTAGAAGCTTAAAGAGGTAAGTCCAACTCAAGGAGTCGAACGCCTTGTCTATATCGGCCAGTAGTACAGCCGCCGGGCGACCCAGGCCGGAGGCACCCGCGATGGCATTGTGGGCTCGCCCAATATTGGGTCTGGTGGAGCGCTGTGGCATAAAGCCTGACTGGTCTGGGTGTACGGGGTCTTGAATACAAGAACGAAGGCGGTCAGCCAGAACTTTCCCCAGAAGCTTGGGTTCAAAATTCAGCAGGGAGATAGGGCGGTAAGAGAGTCCTCAGGGGGACGGCCGGGTTTAAGGAAAACTACAATTTCAGCGTGCCGCCAGTCCATCGGCAGGACGCGCTGTTCCAAGGCTTCATGCAGTGCCTCGAGTAAGTGGGAACCCAAGGTCGCCACATGTGGACATATAAAGTCGTTGGGGAAGCCATTCGGGCCCGGAGCCCTACCTGGGAGAATGTTAGCCAACGCCCCCTGTAGCTCGTCCGTCGTGATGGGCCTATCCAGCAAATCAAGCACTTGGTCCGACAATCGGCGGGGGGGAATGTCCGAGAGGAATTCGTCAATAAGGGGCTCTGCTATTACTTCTCGCTTTTCATACAGAGTGGAGTAGAAGGAAGCAAAGGCTTGGACCACAGCCTCAGGGGAGGTACAAAGAGTGCCGTCCAGGGCCCTCAGAAGAGGGACCTGAACCGGAGTCGATCTGACCTGGCACAGCCTATGGAGCATTTGGCTGGACTTATCACCCCATTGATAAATCCTGTGCTGAGTCACCAGCCACGCCTCTTTAGCACCATCCGTAAGGAGCTGATGAATTTGCTGTTGGACGTGTAAAAGGTTGCGGCGAGAGCTGGGGTTAGACCTTTCCAACATTTGGGACTCTAGTCGGCCTTGGCGGTCTTCCAATTCCAACACCTGTGCCAAGCGCCGCCGTTTCTCCCCCGTGCGAAAACTAATGTCCGCTCCCCTAATCGTTGGCTTAAGAGCCTCCCAAATTGTGGTATGCGACGGAGAGGTACGTACGTTGAACCGGAGGTAGTCCGCAATAGCGAGACTTAAGGTCTCCTGATATTTGGCGTCCCGGAGGAGCCACGGGGTCATGTGCCACCTGTACGGGGTCTGTCGAATCCGTAGGCGCAGCTTAAGTTGGACGGGCGAGTGATCCGAGAGGCCTCGAGGCAAAATAGAAGTGTGCACTACTCTGTGTATATAGCTGTGCGGGAGGAAGATGTAGTCGAGCCGCGAAAGTGTGGGATGTACGGCCGATGCTTATGAGAACCCCAACTCCGTGGGATGAAATACACGCCGGGAATCAGACCAACTCAGTGTATGCGCTAGTACAGTCAGTTTGGAAAGGGGGCGGGGGGGTCCGTCGGACGGTACCGCCCGCCATCTATCGTGAGAGGCCATGGTATCGTTCCAGTCAGCACCTAGAATCATCAGGCCGCCAGGAAGGTCCCCCCAGAGCTGCGTAAGTTTGTCTATGAATGTTTGATCCAACGGAGGAGGGGCATAGATACTCCCAATTGTCATTTGCTCGCCAGCCACTGTGCCTGAGACTACAGTGAAGCGCCTGCCAGGATCTAACCAGTGTTGCGTGATGTGGACCGGCACCCGGCGGTGGATGAGAATCGCTGTGCCCCTTGCGCCCCTCGTGAATCCGGGATGATAAATAGTAGTAAACCCAAACCTATGAAGGCAAGGGGCTTTGTTGCCTAGGAGATGAGTCTCCTGTAGCAGCAGGATATAACAAATTCATCATTGGTAGAATTTGACTTTATGCACTTTTCTAAAATTTCTAATTATTTCAATTATTGTCAAAATAACTCTGAAGGACCCTCTGTTTATTTTCTTCATGGGCATTGCTCAGGTTTCAAGGAATACTGGATCTCCCCCTGTTTTCTATGGACATTGGTATTTGATGGGGACAGATACATTCATCTATAAACCATCATAAGGATATATTTTATTAACACATGTCTTTTAAGAATTATTGATGATAAAAGTGATAGAAATCACCGATGTAGTGTATCTTCACATTTTTAGTTCTCAGCATAAACATTACACCATGAAATACAGCATTTGTTTCTGGTCCATGTGCTAATCATGTGAGAATTGGGCTATTTTTCAGATCCGGCATATTATAAGTCAACGAATAATGTGCCAGTGAAGTAAGGGAGATTTAGAGTGTCTAGCATGAGATGGCTCACTTGACACTTTTGTGAAGTGCCCCCTTTTGTGTGAGAGCAAAATCAGCATCAAACAAAGAACAAAAGCCTCATCACAAAAGAATCCTCCATTGTTAGGTAGGAAGGTCATTTTGACAGCTGTGAGTATCATATATATAATATAAGCCAGATAAGACATCTACCCAATATATGCGCCTCAAAGAACTATCACAGCATAGAGAAGAGTTTTGTGTTATGTAGAACCACCTGACACCTGTTGTGACCAAAGTGCACTGACCTGTATCACTTCTCACTGTCACAAATTGCAGAACATGTGATGTTCAGAAGATGAGTTATATAGTGGGATTCCATAAGGACTGTATTTTAAAAGCGTGCTGCAAAGCACTGTGATGCACAATCTCTTAGGGTGACAGAATGACCACCACACAGCTTCGTGCTCTCCAATAAACCTACCTTCTTGTATTCTCCAGGCAACAGACTTTCAACTATTTCACTCAGGTTGTAAAATGATGGTCTTTTCTCAGGCTCACTGTTCCAACATTTTGCCATGATTTCATAACTAGAAACAGGAGGGAGAACATTATGAGCAAGGCATAGAAGAAAGAGGTCACAATGTCATAAGCAATAATGTACTAGGGCACATTAAATCTTGCACATCTGAGCCAGATACTTACACTTCATGAGTTGCATGGTCAGGCTTGGTCATTCGGTAGCCACTCTTAATCTTGTTGTAGAAACTGGAGTCAACCATCATCCCAGGGTATGGTGTACCACCTGTGAAACAAGCAGAACATGAAACTCACAAGCCAAGATATTTTACAGACCCACACACACAGAGGTTTTATATTCCATCTTGAGGTTAAGGTCTCACAAATCTTAGATTGCTGTTTATTATTTCACCTGCATTTTTAGTTACGTTGTCTGACCACAGTTCAAGGTTAAGTAGGTATATTTTTGCTCTTTCTTTCATGTATAAATAAACATACTGAGAAAGAGACGGCATTATAGTTAGAGGTACAACATTATATTTTATATAGGCTAACAAAATAATTTAGGTACAAGCTTCTGACACCTGACCAGTCACTTCTCCGGGCTGAATAAAGCGCGTTGACAAAACAATAATAACAATGTATCTACAAAAATATATCAATCTGCCACAATGTTATGAAGTTGCAATTCTTAACATTTTGTGACACGGTCCTGCGATTTCTTTGTTGTCCATTGGTCTTTTTATGGATAAAACTTCTCTCATTCCCATGGAGTTCTGGTGGAGGAAGGATGTTATGCTAACTTGCTTTCCCAAGAAAAAGGAGGCAGATCTGTTGCAGATAACCTCCAAAAATAAGGTAGCGGTGTGATTAAGGTCTGAGAAGGATACTAAAAGTGATCTGATGGGAAGAATGGGGTGGGCCAAGAAGGTAGATGGGTGAAGCAGAAACAGCAAGCATAATATGCATAGGGGTGATGCTAAATTACGTGGAGATTTCGAATATTGATATTTGTTCGATACATTTTAAATCCAGACATGCACCATTGATAATAATACTATATAAGGAATAAAAATCTTGCTTAATAGTGGTTTGTTTTCAAGAAATTTGGGGATGAAACATTAGAGTCTAGTTGGTGTTGGCGTAATGGCATGTCAATGATCAGCCCCTTTACATGACATAGTCTAGAACCTTACACTGCCCCTTGAGATGTTGCTATCTTCAGAAAATTTTATGTCAAATAAGATCAGTGTTTGCAGCGCCTTTAACCTCATGTGTTAGTTCAGAGGGACACATGTTGGTCTGTAAGAAATGCATACTGGAAATCAGTCTCACAGCTAAGTAAAATCTTATTTTGTGCCACAAATTGCACAGAAAGTGCAGATCATGTGCCATTTCCACATTTACTCCAACGCCATACAGTAATTGGTTCTGCTTCTTTTTGTTTGAAACATAAACTTAACAATAATTTCTAGACTCAGTGAAACACCTTGTTAAATGAACACCATGGTAATCTGCACACTTGGTAGATAAAGAAAGTTATGGGTACATACCAAGGGAGAATATTTCCCATAAGAGGATACCAAATGACCAGACATCACTCAGTGTTGTATACAGATTGTCAAAAATGCTTTCGGGTGCCATCCATTTTACTGGAAGGAAAGTCTGCAGGAAAACAAACATAAGTATCAATAATGAAAGATCTGTCATTGAACAGCAGAGATAAGTGAAATCATTCATCGTATACAAAGTACAGGTAAGTGGAGCAGGGCATCAGGAGAGTAAATTTACACTTAATGCTGACACACCTAATTAAATTTCAAAAGAAATAAAGTGTACAGAGTCAGTTGGGGATCGCGGTTACGCCTTACAATAAATAATTAACAATTTCAATAATAAGCGCTATTAGAAATAGACACTAAAGTTTGCCTTTTTAGTGCCCTTTTAAGTCTGCTGGAGTCTGTTTCTCCTGTTACAGGCCGGATTGGAATTAGAAAGGCTGTAGATGTACTGTGGCCCTGGACCTAAGGATCCCATTTGTAATTCCCCATGAAGACCCTCCATCCACCTGTAAAGTTACCAGTATACATGGTAGCTATACCTCCAGGGAAGAGTAAACAGGGATTTAAGAGGGTGACAGTAATGAGGCCCCAAATGCCTGACTGCAAATTCTGCTAGAGTTTACAGAGAGAAATGACTGAATTACAAATGTTTTCCATTTTTGGTCACAGTCTCACCCATATTTTGAACTCCCAAAGTCCTCTACCCTAGCCTCTTTCAGAAAACCTTTCGAAATCTAATTAGTTGAATATACCCAAAAAGAAGTAAATCAGGGTTCTCCAGTGTCGGTCCTGGAGGGCCAGATCCATGCCAGATTAAGTAAATCATTGTTAAAAAGGTAAGAAAAACAGGGGCTTCCTTCAATGTCACCATCCATAGCACAGATTAATTTTTTTTAAACAGAGTTTTATATAGCGCGAACTTGACCCGAAGGTATCAGAGCGCTTTACACAAGCACCAGTTGCGTTACATGAGGACACATTAATTTTTGTTAGGCACGGGGAGATTAAGTGATTTGCCCAGAATCACAGGATGTTGCGCATCCTTGCCGAGACTCGAACCTGGTTCCCCAGATTGGAGGTCGACCGCCCTAGCTGTTAGGCCACATCCTCTCCCCAGATTCTAATTATTAAGCTTGCATGTCTGGTGAAAGAGACGCCTTGTGGGGAATCACACCCAGGTGGCATCAGATTTTGACACAGGCATTGGCAGATCTCTTACAAAAGAGATGACTGACAACAGACGGAATAGCTAACTGCTGATATTGATCCTCTTATTGGCCTTGCCCAGCGTGCCGAACCAATGGAGTAACATAGTCCCCACATTTAACAAACAAAATAGTTACTGGGACATGTCCAATATTTTCTGGTTGGAAAATAAATCAATTGAATTGCTTACCATATCATCAAAATGCTACATACATTTTGGACCAGCAATTCGAGAGTCTGACCAAACAAAAAGTGGGGTGCTTTCTGATTTCGTTCATATTCCCAAGTATTTCAATTATATATCTTACTAAACTGCTCCTCTGCAAGGCTAACAATGTAACACAGGAGACAATACTTGGGGGGGCAGTAGGGGGCGCTCTCGTGTCTTACCAGAAAACCATGCATGTTTTATCAAGTATAATCATAGGGCCAACACCCACAAACTGAATAAAGACCTTTTATTTTAGTATAGCAGGAATGCACAGATTTCAGGATAAATAAGGTTCAGTCCAATAGCATGTAATATTGAGTGTCCAACTTAAAAGGTATGGATCAATTTAAGAATACTTGATTTTATTTCTTTCATAAATATTTTTAATTTCAGAGGACCCTAAATAATGTGATTGATGCAGTGCATTCCAATAGAATGCAGATCATTAGTCAAAAACTTGCCCAAAGAAGTTGTCTTTGCTGTAAGACATTCTTGATGATAGGAGTTCCCGCCACCATATACTAATTTGCAGTAAAACAAATCAACTTTTGTGACTGAGAATAAAGTTATTTTATTTACCCACGATGTAGCCTGAAGCAGTGTGTGCCTACTTTAAAGGCGCGTTTACTTTGGTTGAATCATGAGTAAAGTGGTAGAACAGGTTCATATCTCAGAGCTGCAAGCACATTTGATTGGTGTGCACATATACAATGGAAGGATGCAGCAAAGGTACGTACGCTGCCTTTTGAAACGTAGTTGGAGTCGTGCATGATGTCTCTCGCCAACCCAAAGTCACAGATCTTCACGATTTTGCCTTGAGCCAAGAGAACGTTCCGAGCTGCCAGGTCGCGGTGCACACACTGTAAAGAAAGAGGTAGAAAAGGGAAAGCATCACTAAAGGATCCTTGCATGAGCATGGAGCGGCTTAGAGAATTATACGAGCGTATTAGTGAATGCAATCCTTCATAAGGGCTCATTTGAAAATGGAGGATGGGGACCTCTAACAAACAAGCTTTGAGAAAATAGAGATGATTCTGCATTGTTATTTCAGGATCTGCCCCAGCACCTAGGAACTTCGTATTGTGACGGAAATAAAAATATCCCACTTTCTAGCAACTCACTGGGACATCTCCCACATTCCCTAAGCCCCAATCTTCCTCAGGATCTGACACTAAAACAAGGACTCATGAATGAAGAACTCTATGAGTAATATTAGGAAGTTCTTCACCGAAAGAGCAGACAATGTATGGAATCGCTCCTGAAGCAGAAGCTGTGGGGAACCATCAGCAAAATCAGTAATAAAATTCGGAAAACATGCAACAGTCGGAACAATTAAATCACAGCATAATAGCAAAGGGGAGAGTATAGTGATATGACCAGTTGGAAATTAGGTAAAGGTAGATGGGCCTGCCAGCCCTAATATGCAGTAATTGTTAACTTATCTAATGCTAATAAGTGTTTATATAGGAATGACTACCACAGCTTCCCACTTAGTGGCATTGTAAACAATAGTTGTTACTGTTATCCAATTGAATAATACATTGTATAGGACCTGGAAGGATGAAGGGCTGAGTCAGCTCTGTTGGGATTTAAACTTATATCCTGCATATCACACCCTGCTGTCATGTGCAGATGTCAACAGCAAGCCATATTTGTAGTGTTATGCACAGAGTTTGCACGTATTGACAAATGTAGTCAAAGTTTTATGGGACACTCACATTTTTTGAGGACAAAAACTCCATTCCCCTTGCAACCTGGTAAGAAAAGCTGAGTAAGTCCATGAGGGTGAGACCGTCAAAGTTCTCGTCTGAAAGGAGGCTAGTGACCTCTGGCTCTGTAGCAAAGAAAAGCAGATATAATGTTGGTGAAACAGCTCCTAATGGCAATATGTTTTGAAAACTTTAAAAACGAATTGAATTATATATAGAGAGAGCATTTGTGTTGCACTGCCCTGATTTATGTTCAGCATGTCCAACATTACCTCTATCAATAAATGCAAGAGTGCAAACCTAGAGCGGGCCAAAGATAAAATGTAGAGCTGCAAATGCATGCGATGCAGTACATAGAACAGTATGGACTATGGGGTACCTTTTACTCTAGATTAAGAAGTTATGATGATGTGATGCATATGAGTCTGTATACTGGGGTAGTGCATTTTACAGTTATCCATTGTTTTGGGTCACGTGCCAATCTAGTCCCTTGTCACTGCCTTTATTTTACCACTGCATGTTTGGTCATGTAGTTATGACTGTGATAATGTTTGTTATCATTATTACTATTTGTAGTAATAGTTGTAGCAGTAGTAAATGTAGGACTAACAGAAGAGGAACTAGTAATGAATAGCTACAGTAGTAACGGGTATTTAAATAAAATTGTTGCAGCAGCAGTAGTAACAGTGACAGTATAATAATTCTGTGAACAAATTGATTTCCATTGATAATGCACGCTTTGCTTTTCCTTGCTTTGGGAGTTACACTTAAGGACTCGTCAGGACATTCTAGAGCTAATATATTATATCTCTAAGCTGTATTCCTTTTGCTTTAGCAGTGCAGCAAAAGTTTTTTTTTATTTTTGCTTTTTGAGAAAAATGTTAGGATTTGAAATCTCAACTATTAATTTTGCGTAAAATGCAAAACAACTTTATAGGACACCTAGTTGTAAGTTAGAAGTCAGAGGCAAGATAATCATTAGCTAGGTAAGTTATGGTATTTTCCAAACACCCAGCTCTTAAAGGTGTTCCTGGAGACCAGGGAACGGCCAAGGGTTCTAGGCAAGGAAGTGTTGACATTTCGGTCTAGTCATAAGAAAGCACCATATTGGGCTATGAATATGAATTACAACAGTATTTTAAAGTGTAAATAACTTGCACGCAATCATCAAACTTTCAATTCATTGCTGCCACAGTTATTAGCTTACATGAAAAATATGTTTCCATACATCAGAATGTTTCGGAAAGTAAACAATGTGCTCTTTGTAAGTTGTATTGCACAAAAGGAGATGTGAGGCATGTAATATTGCAACTAAAAAGTGTAGGTTTTAGGTAGCTAAGTGAATAATCAATATGCTTTCTATGTTCACATTGTACCCAGATGTTGAAAATTGAGTTCAATGTGTCCACAGTTGGTTTGCGCATTACTAGCTCAGAACCTATGACAACTTAAAATATATTTACCTCAAAATATATTCTTTTTTAGCAAATGAACATTTTCTGGTTACCTGAAAGATGCTTTTTCTTGTACGATGCAGGGCGGTCATACATTGATCTCTGAATGTCTGAGTAGGTGGAACCCTCCTTCCGCTCAAGCATAGGCACATACTGGGTTGTGTCTGCTTGCTTCATGTCCATGTAGTCCCCATTGTTTTCAAATGATAAGATGACATAACTGTAAAATGAAAAAAAGTTGCTTAATGCTCATCAAAGTTCTGGGCTACAGCCCTCTACTATTGTCTGGTTCCCCATACACCAAGATTATAGCTTAGTGAATATGTCAAATTTGCATACTTGTCCTTTACCTTGTACAACATGTTCCTACTTTAGCCAGGTAAGTACCTTTTTTCGAAACTGACCTATTACTAAAATGTGAGGCAAATTGAGAAAAATGTTGATGCATTTTTTAACCTGTAACTCGAAGGAACCCAGCAGGAGCCTATGGATATGCGTGCGTTGCCTGTGGATACATCTCCTTTAAATGTTACCAAAGGCTCGGCCTATTTCTATCTGATGTCTATGTTAGCCATTTGGCCAACATTATCCAGAAGAAATGGCTGCACTGCCAGACACTAAAGACACCCAGATTTATGTTCCCCTTTTAGAAAGTACATAAACTGCATTTTTGTCTCCGAGTACCTGCTCAGTCGAGGTAACTATGTGAAAGCAGGTAAAGTATCTATAACTGAATCATGACAAGTTAGAACTAATCATCAGTTTATCATAGAGATGCTGGATTCACTACCCAGATGTGCTGTCTCAGTTTACTATTGGACCAAAGCCTGAAACAAAGAGTTGGCTACCTTCACAGCCAGATTATTCTCTATCCGGACCTTTAGGGTGTTGCAAGCATGTATGCATCACTAACTAGTGCTTAGACCTATTTCAGCATGACTTGACTAAGGAAACCCCTCATGTCTGCTTTGACCTTGTTCCTTCTTCCAAACGTAAATGCCCCCAGTAGTTCAGGAGACAGCAGCTCAGATGTTAAGATTTGTCTCTCAATCCATGCATGTAATAATTGTTAGGTTCTATCTACACTGGTTGCCCATGATCTTCAAATCCCGATTCACGTAATGGGATTGTTGTCACATTATTTGCGAACAGTGCCAGTGCTCCAAGAATCAAGAACTGCACAGCTTCTGGGTTTTAGAGGGTGTGTGTCTACTCAAACTAAGGTTACTGCATCCTACACTGAGAGGATATGTGTTTTCGACTTCAACTTTGGCAGTACAGAGCTTAGTCCTAGAATAATGGAGAGTCACACATTATTTTGGCCTTCCTGTAGTACTGTATTTATCTAGATGGCTAGCACTACCTGTGTTTGTATCTGGACAAATTATATTTGTATATGAAATAATGTTAAGACCCTTTCTGTGGGTTTTGTTTTTCCAGAAAGATAAAATAATGACTATGAACGAGGTGTTTTCTCTGTTATAGTGTGTGAATATTATAAATAACCATTTATAGAAAACACTAAATTAGCCAGTCGATATCCTGTAAAGGTGGAACTGGAATAATCTGTAATTAGACCTTAGCACTGTAGTAATAAATATGTGATTGTGTGTTTATTAGTACTGTTGCTCTAAATAACATGCATTATTTGCGCTACATTTATTTTCATAAGCCAAAAATGAAGATGTACAGAAGGAAATATGCTATTTATTAACAATGTTGAGGGAGGGACACCATGACCCATGCAAGACTTTACCTCTTGTGAGTTAGCCACTTTTACCTTTCACACATAAATAAGACCCTGCTACACAGTAGAGAACTGCATTAACTCATACCAGATATGATTTTAATAACAAAACTACATCAAAATGTTTTTAAAACTACATAAAATCATACTGGTTGTAATAAAGGCACTGCTCAACGAATAAAACTTTCACAATATTCAACATACGAAATGCTGGATGAAAACAATGGAAGATCTAAGCAAGTAGAGAAAACAATGTGAGAAAAGAAAATGCTAAGAGTAAACAACTTCAACCAAGTTTGCCCTACCTTCTCGTGGTCTCATCAGTTGGGTTCATCCCAAAGATGTCTAAATCTTTTTTAGGCTTGTCCGGGTGTCGGCTCATGAAAGTGTCCCTGTTCTTGTGCAGGTAATTAACAAGATCTCCGTAGAAGCAGTATTCAGTAATTATGTAAATGGGACCTGAAGTAGGACACAGAAATTAAAGTGTTAACATCTGAATGACAAAGAAAATCCCAACAATGCTATACAAATTAGGAGCAATGGGTGCTTTATCGGACAGCAAGTCAACATGATTTGCTGGGAGTTCACATGACTCCAAATCTGATTACAAATTTGTGTTTAATAACATTTGAATCATTAGTTAAGAAGTATTTGACTAGTTCCCATACATAGGAAAGTGGTTCCTCTTCCTTACCTGATTTTGTGCAGGCTCCCAGCAAGTTGACAATATTTAAATGGGGCCCGAGATGAGTCATTATCTTCAGCTCCGACATTAGCGCCTGTTTTTCACTCGATCGAGCAGTGGCTGTGAGCAAAGTATAACAGTAAAAAAAAGGGCACGTGAACAGATTTACCCCTTGCATGGAATGGTAAGTTGTCCCCAATATCTTCCTGACTAAATATCATTGACTGATTCCTTCAATTATGGATAATGGACTTTTTTAATGCCAACAATTTTTATTTGCCTGAAACACAAAGTGATATGTCGGGCATACAAGAATCTTCCTTTGAAATTTGAAGATACGAGTCCTTAAGATCCATATAATTTATTTTGTAGTGTTTATTTAACTAACAATGCACAGAAATTAGACTTTTGAAGAGACTTACAAAAATGTCAGATTTTCTGCGGCTGAACATTCATGAGTCCTTTTTTTTAACTGAATAGCAATCTAAGTATATTGCTTTCTTGGGACAGTTACTCTTTAAAGCCTTGTAGGCAAGAATTGGAAATAATGGTCTCACATTTTTCTCTTTCTGATCTGGTGTCAGCTGTCAGCCCTAGAATAATCTATTAAAAGATTATCGAAGTTGCTCTGTTAGTAATAATTATTTTAAATATTTAGCAAAACAATTTTGCAAGAGTACAATTCACTTACATTTTGTGATGTTCGAGTATGGTACAAATGCATGAGGAAAATGCCAATGCTTTTTTACATATTTTACAAAACTCTTGTGGTTCCATAGTAAGACAATTTTAGAACCAACTTTAACACTTTGTTCTATACTGATTTTTCTTGTCAAGGATGCAGCAGGGGGGCCTCGAAAGGCAAGTTAAGCATGTGAGATTGTCTTAGGAGATCTTTGTTGGCAAATATAGGTATCTTTTAAACAAAATGGATTTTCATTTTTCTTTAAGGGATAAAATTTCATGTCTGTGCGCCTGTCTTTTCACCAGGAGTAAAAAAGAAATATGGTGCATAAATGAGGAACTCTATAGAATGTCAAGTTATTTAATATCCCATAAATTAATTTCTAGAACAATTGCCAGAATCTCGGCTAATTTAAAGTGTTGATTCACAACAAACTCACTGGATTTCAGACACTATTATTTTAAATATATGACAAAAAACTTGACTTTCAGTTCCTAAAGTTCACATGGTGAGATTGAAAGGACTGGCTTTCAGAAAAATACATTATGAAGGACTGTAAAGCGGGGTTCATCAAAATTACAAAAAAAAAGGAAAATATGCATTCATAATCGCTCATACTTTCATTTTTGGAAATGTGAGCACAAAGAGTTCCATCATGGAGACAGATATACAAAATTATCAACTATGATTTATTATATCATATTGCAATAGTACAAAAGGAACATTCACTGATGCTTTGTTCATGCCTATATAGGATTTACCATGAATGTTTGTGTGATAATGAATGAATGGTAAGCAGCTCTGTTCTGTGTTTTGCTTGGCCTTTACATACAACTGATCCCCAGCAGCTGCTGCATGCTATTGTCATAAGATATTAAGTAAAAGTCTGCACAGATTAGTGATAAATCTGTGTGGATTTTTCATTACAAAACCAAGAGGTAGAGTGCAGAGCATATGGAAAGCAGCTAGAACATTTAATCCAATCATGGCACAATTGGCTAAGACATAGATGTACTAATGGTTGTGCAAATACAACACAATTTTGTGCTGAGCTTGCATGCCTTTAAAATGTGTAGTAAATAGGTGCTACATTTTTGTGTTGCATCGTAAAAACACCCAGGCAAAGTTTTAATATGTCCACTTACCAATATATGAAAGAAATATTTTAGGGCTTTCAAAGTATCCTAATTTATTTGCTATTAAAGTGAATAGTAAAATCTTAAAAATGCAGGATGTGTGTGATGATGTGTAACCAACGTGTAATACAGTCACCCATCATCATTCTATGAACATGTAAGATTCATTCTATCCATGTGAAAAAAGGAATGTCACATTTTAAATACCCTGTTTTGAAATTAAATAAATGTGTTCATTACAGTGTGTTCAAACACTTAAAAGAGTGTACAGAGAGAAAGGGGAAGAGAGCCAGACCAAGATACTTTCCCACAGCTATTGCAGCAGAAAGGAGAACTAACAGTATCACTACTAAGCTATAGGGAATGTACTGGCATGAGGCAGGCACTGCTCTCACTGTAGCAAAATACAAATAACACTTATTTGGAAAATTGAGCCGACAGATATTGGTTAATGAGCATCAAGGTTTAAAAAGTGGTGAAATGGTCAGAGTGGCAGGCAAACAGGATACAAGCTAAAAATGTACATTGAAAGTATGAACTGGTCTAATAGGTCAAAACTCAGGCAGGGTATGACAGAGGTTTTACGAGCATTATGATATAGCAAATCAAGCAAAGGAAGTAATAAAGTGACACGGGTATTAGTGCAAGGCACGTCCTTTACTTACGTTTTAACATTTTCACAGCCACCTTCATCACTGGTTGAGAGCGGCTCAAGCCATACGCTGTTCCTTCGACCACTTTGCCGAATGCACCAGAGCCAAGGATTCTTCCTGCAGTGGAGATAGTATCTTTTGTTTAGTTTTTTTCCCAATGACTTGCTGTAATAATGAATACTTTGTACAAATCCACATACGATCAATCCCCCTTTAGGTAGACAAGAGGATGTAAAGTGAAGACAGGGATCACTCAAGTATAATGCAATCAAACTTGAATGTCTTGACAAACTGTGTGAGTATAAATGGTAGGGAAGGGAATAGAACCAAAACAAATGCTTATAAGTGTACCAAGTTGAACTATTCAAAGCAGAATATTAGATAGCAGAACACTAGATGGTGTGAGAGGGCACAGCATGTTACCCACAACATTATG
This sequence comes from Calotriton arnoldi, assembly GCA_963921515.1. Lineage (NCBI taxonomy): Eukaryota > Metazoa > Chordata > Amphibia > Caudata > Salamandridae > Calotriton > Calotriton arnoldi. Next base: position 296,197 of record CAWUFW010012917.1, read on the forward strand.
TGATGTGCTGCAAACGCTGCTTAAGAAAGCAGCAAGCCTGGGATGGTATCGGAAAGCCTTAAATAGGCTTAGAGATTTAGAGGCCACTCGAAGAAAGAGCCAGATTGGAACGTAATGCATTGCTGTTTGAAGGACGTGGTTAATGATAACTCTACACAATCTATAAAACTGATTATTTTTTCTAGTAGTGTTATTTTATGTATCTATGTGTGCATATGGTATTTCTAAGGCGCAAACCTACCAAAAAGGTAGCAGAGCGCTTACTGATTGGAAAGCAAGATGGTCAATGGCAACCCACTTAGCATTTGCTGCAAACATATCCTCAAATATCTACTTACCAAGCACTAGTCCATCCCGTGGAAATTCCCATCTGGAGTCATAGGGCAGCTGCATGGGGTCGACATAGATGTACTCATGGCCATCAGGGCTAATGGATTCAATGACACGCCACCTGATTTCATACCTTGGTTTCTGTAAAGAGATATTTTAAGTCGGTATTCTGAGCTCTCTTGCCTATTAAACAGGTGCAATTGACTTAACAATATAACCAGCCATTCTAAAATGAGACAACAACAGCAAAACACTGGGTTCCACAAATTCTTAGTCCTTTCCCCATGGGTATCACTGGAGCTGAAAGAGGACATTCACAAAGAACCTAATTCACTTAACTTGGATTACTAAGACCCTCATTAGGATTGGCCTCTGAATGGCAATGTGGCCAATAAGATATCAATTACTTACTTGTAAGAACGGTTTTGCCTCTTGAAACTCTTCCAGATTCAATGGCTAGAGCGGTCGACCTCGAAGCTGGAACCAGGTTCGAGCCTCGGCAGGGACGCTCATGATCCTGTGACTCTGGGCAAATTACTTAATCTCCTAGTGCCTAACAAAATAAATGTGTCCATCTGTAATGCAACTGGTGCTCATGTAAAGCGCTCCGATACCATCAGGTCGAGTTCGCGCTATATAAAAGAGAAAAACTCCACATGGAGTACATTATTCCACAATCTAGTTGGGTGATTGGGTCCGGAAGTATATATTGACAAACGTTTTGCCTGAGTGTAGACCTAGGCAGAGCCTGTATGACTCACTATAACATTGACCGTAAGCCCACAATACCCCCTAGCAAAGTCTTCATTTCCCCGTTGGAGAAGCGTATGAAGAAGGCACTGACTGTCCTATTGCAGTCTTGTCTGAATATCCACGTTCATGTTTTGTATATGTGTTTGGATACCCATGTCACGAAAATGTATATTTCTTGTAAGGATACATTACACATAAAAGCCAAAAATGCCCCTTTCTTGCAAGTGGAATGTGCTTTTGGCATAACATCCAGAGATTTATTTGCTAATTTATAGCATAACACCATCATTTGGACTATCCATCTGGCAATAGTCCACTGGACACTTCTGCACACACTGTTTGTTGTGTATGTGCTACAAATAATAGTTTAGACTTTCTGATATCTTTGGTTTCCTTATATAATACATAATAACTCTTCTTACATTCACAGTATGCAATGTTCTGTGGTTGACTTTGATGAAGTGATGGTAACAGTATTGTGTGGTCAGCATCAAAAGGTAATACCACCTTTGGAATAAATTGAGAATGACGGGGCTGTATTATGAAGTCATTTTGAGGTAGGGAAATTCTACTTCAGATCTGACCCATGGTTTTCCATCTCCCACGCAAAATTGGCTTACCTTGGTGGTGCCTATAGCTGTCTTGTCTGTTCTCTTCAGTTTGAGGTGCCTCCTCTTTTGAGTGTGCCACTCACTGTCTGCAATGCTCTTATCACCTTGTTAGTTTTGATTGCCTTTTTCATATTCTCCAAAGAGTGGTCAACTTCTGAGCCAAATAAGTGATTTCCTGTGAAGAATGTGTCTATTATGTTTGTATCAATCTTTCCCTATTTGAGCTTGAATTGTTTTTAGTACAGTCAACGTATTTAGGCAAATCCTTTTCTACTGGCCTAGTCTTTTGGACGCAGTAGGATGTGAATTTCTGTCAACATCCTCGACTGACATTTTTTTTCAGTGTCCAGCGTTTGCCTTTATGTGACCCTTCTGTTTTGTTCAAATAATTTAATGTTCTGACTGAAGGCTTGGATACCCTTTCCTTTCACCACTCTTAAAGTCTTTTATTTTGGGAACTGTAGGGTTAAGGATGGACCTTTTGGGGCCTATCGGCTGGAGCGGTCGGCCTCGAAGCTGGGGAACCGCGTTCGAGTCTCGGTAGGGACGCTCAACATCCTGTGATTCTGGGCAAATCACGTAATCTCCCCGTGCCTAACAAAAAATTAATGTTTCCGTCTGTAACGCAACTGGTGCTCATGTAAAGTGCTCTGATACCTTCGGGTCTAGTTCGCGCTATATAAAACTTAAATTTAAAAAAAACCATGACCCTTGATTTTATGTGAGGAAACTTCCTCAAATTCTGAACCATCTCGGTGTTCCCCTGGCATTAATCTGGGGCCTCTAAATCCTCTTCCTCTGAAAAACCCATCTTCTCCATCAATGGAACACTTTTCTTCTGCTTCTTACTGCTTACTGCTCAGACGTTTGCTGCAGGCAGTATTTTATTCCTATTAACCAGCGTTTTGGGCTTGAAAAGATAACAAGTGTAGAAGTCCTCTAAGTTATGGTCACTGGGGAGGCAGAACATGCATATCAGATGTTCATCATTAAGGGTAAACTTACAGTGGAAATTCGGGGAAAACCTAAAGATTGTGATCATACTAAACAAGCATTGTTAAATGCTTTAGGTTTCGCAAAAGGGATTAATAATAAGTTAAGAGGTGTGGGAGCAGTGTATGAGTGCAGGGAGAATGATGTGAGTGCTCTCTGTGCAGGGTGAGTGGTGCATGAATGAAGGTTGATAAGTGTCTGAAAGCAGGGTGAAAGTGCCTCAATGCAAGTTAATTGATTTGTGTGTTCAGTGCCGAATGAGAATTGTGTGAGTGTACAGGGTGAGAGATGTTACCCTGTACAAGGTAAGAGGTGTGCGAGTATAGGGTGAGCGGTATGTCAATAGTATAAGTGCAATGGTAAACATATTGTGTAATGAGTACTATATTTAATAAACAGAAATGCGCCTAGGCACCATATACATCTATACAATGAGCAATCATTTCTACTCATGTTGATGTTTTTTTTGTATGCTAAATGTTTTCTTGTCTTGTATAATTGTTTTGTATAGTACTTTGATTAATGTTGGTTTTGTTATTATTGCACTGTTATATATTATGTGTTTTGTATGAATGTGTATTATTGTATTGTTGTCATTTACTTGTGGGTGCTCACAAATTGAATACATACAACTATACTAGTGTATGTACTATTTCCCATGTTTTTATATCAAAATAATGATGTACATATTAAAAAAGATGAATAAATTATGAATATATTTTTGTATGTTAGATAAATACATTTAAAAAACCACTGGTCTGGTGCATGGCCTTTTGTATATTATGGACATATTGCATTCCAATATATTAAGAGTTTTGGAGAAGTTCCTGTTTATGTTTACCATTGTGATTTTCCCTGCTTTCTTCTCCAAATCTATCTAGTCTAGTCAGGGACCCTCTTTGTTCTTCTGAAATAGACTAAGTGCAGGCTGAGCAGTTTGAGTTCAGGGTGAGAGGTGTGGGTGGAGGGTGAGAGGAATGTGAGTGCTGGGTGAGAGGGTCAATGGTGTGTGAGTGCAGAGTCAGCACTGTGTGAGTGGTGGGTGAGCAGTATCTGACTGCCAACACAATATCAGGGTGACTGTGCAAAGTAAATGGTGGGTGAGTGTGCAGGGTGAGCAGTGTCCGAGAGCAGGTGAAAGGTATGTAATAAGCAGCTTTTTGTTGTAAGTTGTCACACTGCACAGAGACATAGGTTATGTCATCACTAACTGACATTAGGGTCCAAAACAAAGACCCAGTGTCTTCTTGGTACACGTTGAAAAGGTAAAAGAAAAACTGTATTCACTTGCGCTTTGTTGTACTTAATAATTTAATTGTCCCAATAAAGCATTATTCTACTTTGTTGCACAGAACAAAGAAAGTCACAATGACGCCTGCCGTCTCTATTTGACTGCACTAGCAGAGCATGCCAAGTTTGAAAATGATTTGCGTGCCAATTTAAAAAACGAATGCGATAAAGTAACAGCTGGTTGGGCTGGGCGAGGCCAGGAAAAGTCACACAAAACCTGACCAATGGGGCAGAGGGAAGCATGAGCGGGCCAATGCCGCATCCAAAACACTGGAGCGGCGATTTAAACTTGACTAACATTCCACGTTCGCACATGTTGGGGACTGGTTACATTCTATCTCTTTCATAGAGAATAAAAATATGGCATTTTCTCTGTCCCACACGAGGTAATTGGGCAAACCCACACCTAATATGGCTGCAATTAAAATGCACATTTGCGTTCTGGCATTCAAGTATTGGTCCTCTTACGGGTTCTCCATGTCTCAACAGAAAATAAAATACTGCAGAAATGTCAGATCTTGCGTCACTGTAAGCTATGGATGAGTACCACCCATGCATCAAGGCCCTGCTGCTGCATGTGCCGGCCTACACATGGTTCAACCTGTATGCCTGTAAATTCCGCTACCTGAAACAGAACGAGCGGCGCATGTCGTGCGAGGTGGAGCATGCGGCCAAAGAAGAACTTCTTACTCAGAGCACCGAACACAAGCTGGCATGAGCCACCCGGCTTCTGGCCAAGCTAAACCGTGACCTGAGCTCGCTGAGCCGCCAGGACCTGGTGCTGACCATAACTGGTCATAAGCCACCCTGCAGCCGCCTCTCTATCCCCGACCAGCATAGTAAGACACGCCGCATAGACTCCCAGCACCAGGGCGATGAGGAGTGGTGGCAATGATTACAGAAAGACAAGGGAGGGGGGCGTGAATAAACAACACATAAGGGAAGCGAGGAGTTGGGGAAAAACAGACAGTGCACAAGGAGGGTGGGGGGTTGAGGAACTGCAGACACATGCACAAAAAGTGAAACCAGCAAAGAGAAATACCAACAACATAAGGACATGATTTACAGACGTTGGCTGAGCATGTTAGGAAAGCCAAAAAAGAAGTTCCGTGGATGAAAACAGTACTTGGGATTGAGGAGACTGATAAGTGCAAGCACATGAGGAAGAACAGGAAATAGCATGCTAGAGCCAATAGAAACGAAGGAAAAGTAGGTGACTTGCACAGGAACCAATGAAAAGCAAGGGGCAGGATGTAAGCCCCTCTTAAGATATATAATAACAATAGATTTCGCTAGCACAGCACAAGCGCTGTGCAGGCAAAACCTTAAAATGGTATCAAGGATTCGCAGGGACACCTATTGTAATATTTAACATTCTCCGACAATGTTAATGTCCCCCTGGAAAACCAGATCCCATGAAAAAGGGTTGACTCTGATTAGACTTTCAACAAACTTTTGGTCATTTCTTTACCTACTTTTGGCTATTTCTCATGAGTTCTCCTCCAAACTCACTGACGGAAAATAGAACCTACAATGGAGGCTATGTTTGCTAGCATTTTAAGCTTACATTGAACATCATGGTAAGTCATACAGTCTCTGCCTAGGTTGACGCCCAGGAGAACATTTTTGTAAATAAATACTTCTGGACTCAACCAATGGGTTTCAGAAAAATGCTTAGTATGTGAATCTAGAAAGGTTTCCTGCTACAATCAAATTATGAGATCACTGTGAACACTGAGGATCTCCTTACTTTCACACAGTTTTCAGCTGCTGAACACAGCCAAAATCTCCGAGAGAAAGTCATGGGGAAAATATGGAAATACTGGGGGAATCAAACACTGAAGCTCTTAATAGAGCTTCAAGGTCCAACTCATAACGGGCTGGATTTTCCGCACCCATGGAGTTACTGGTACCCCGGTTTCAGTAAATCTCTGTGCAAATATATCTGCACATTTTCTGGGGCACTTCTAATTAGGGCCTAAATAAATGTTGGATTTAGACAGACTTAGAAAATGAAGCTGTCCACTCAGTCCTAATGACTGGGTGGAATACTGAAGATTCAAGCCTCTGGCACCTTTCTACCATCAGATCGCTGAACCCTGGTGCCAACATATTGACCTTGTGAGCAGCCATGAGATAGTTAGCTCTTTCTAAGCACATCAGCAGGTTCTTTTTAAACTAACTGTGTGTTCAAATGTGCTCAATAAGGGGAGAATTAAAACAAGTTGTTTAAAAACTGCATTCATTAAATAAATTATGTGGTTGAAATGATGACTCAGTATTGATATACAGAGTGTGCTTAAGACCGAGAAAAGCAACTGTTCAACCAGCTTACAATACAACAGTTCAGCGTTACATCTGGAAATGAAGCAAGGGATGTCGCAACAGGAAATGCTGACAATTAATAGTAAAAAACACAGTCATCAAAACTATGACCCACTAGGTCTGCTCTGGAAAATAAGTGCCAAATTCACAAAGCTTTTTCCACATTTAAGTCGAACTTAGGAGTACACTGAACATGAATGCAAAATACTATTCCTGCTTCAGAGATTGAAGACTGAGGAATTTAACATTTGTAAAATGCCATTCTGAATACAGAAATTGGTAGACTATGGTGGGATTATCATATTTTTGTGCTTAGGTTTAAGGTTGAAAGTATGTGCATTTTTTTGTTGGGGCACTCTGCAAATGAAGGTGAACACCCATAGCTTTGTGGCTATTCACAAACCCCGCAGAAGTAATTTACCGCTGCAGAAACACATGCAAATTCCCTTCTGCCAAAGGAAAAGGAATACATAGTTAATGATCGTATAAGAGGTCTTTTCGTGGAAAACAATATTTTCCCAAATTAGAAAACAATTATGGGACCAACGGTACATTTGCACTAGATCTACATGTGCAGAAGTTTCCACCCTTTGGATGTTTTGCACATGTTAATGTTATGCATTCAAATGTTATAGGAAATCTACAATTTCTACAGATTTCCCAAGTCTAGAGATCATGAAGAAACTCCTAAAAGGTTGGAAGCTAATTGGGAGCAATCCTATGAGTCAAATATCCAACATTTAAACATTGGACTTTGTGAAGCTAAACTAGGACTACATATTGCAAATTTTGCAGCACACACACCTATCCCTCGATCATTAAAGTGGAAGGTTCTGACGAGCAGGAGAATCAGACATATTTGCACTTTGAAAATGCCCTAATAATTAACTTTTTGCACAGGGCCGTTCTTGCCTTGGCATGATCATAGGAAGAGCCGTGATTATAAAAAAAGGATTATGGGAAATTTGTGAGCTCTTCCACAATACTGTCTCTACACAAATTAAAAACATGTTAATGTTTTCAAAATGTTTTACACCACATAACAAATCTTTTTTCCAGCAGATATGATTATATCTTAAATCTTCTTTGATATTAAGGAACTGATGGAAAGGGATGAACCTTTCCATTTGGTTTTCCCCGAGAAGTGATAATGGCACAAGGGGCCTTCCCAGAAGGACAGGAGGCAGGAATATAAGTTGGATTACACTGGTACAAGTTTTTCCACTTAATGATTTTTCAACACATAAGGGAACAACTTAGAAGGCTTTGGCTGACAGCCCTAAAGAACATTAATAGAAACCACAAAACCACAATATGATTACTTCAAATCTGATCGCAGATAATAGTGCGCTGACAGCCAGCGCTAAGCTGGATCAGCAGCACCAATTTAAATGCCTGATTTACAATGGCTGCATTTCATACCCCATCAAAAGCTGACACTCCCTTGAGCATTAATGCACATTGAATGGTTACCTGCTTCCATATGATAACCAGAACGATTAGTGAGATGATAACAATCACAAGAAGCACCAGAACTGCCGCTGCCACCGTTAGTTCAGAATGTAATGCTGCGGAAGAATAATGATGAGCATGTTTAAAAAAAGCTGTGTTCATGTAATGCATACCATCATTTGATATATAATTTCTGATTTGACAACTCTACAAGACAATCATATACATAAGAGGGGTCAATTTGTTTTGGAAAAGGAAGAAAGTATCAATAGTAAATGAATTGGAACACAGAACCAAGAAGACCAACACTGTCACACATAAATATAGACACGAGTGTGTGCACACACACGCACAGACACACACACACACATCAACGTATTATTGAACAAACCATGCAAACTTTGGAAAAGAAATGTGGGTGGATAGAAATTACCGCAAACTTCTTATTAAGAACTATGAAATACTCAAAGTCAATTCCAGTAGAATGACACAGGTACAGTATAGAATGAACAGCCTGTGTAGATTCGACAGGTGCTGACATGTACTGCATCTTAGATTTTTTAAGCCAACAACAATTCCTGAAGAAAGCAAATATCGCGCTATAAAAGTTGCTTTATTCCCTCTGATGCAGATTCAGACTGATGTGCACTGGCACAGGCTGCAAAAATACATTGGAGTATTTCAGAGGATTCTTAAAGTTCTCAACAATGTATTTTTTGGTATTTGTATTTCTTTGTGCCATCTGTGTAATTTTGGAAAGACATTCTCATCAAGTGTAGAGTGCATCTTGAAACTGAGATCACTGCAGGTGTGTTTTAAGTGCACCTGCACTCTGGACAATGTTGAGTGAGAATAAAAATAGGGCTTATGTTGACCTCTTATGCATTCATTCTACCTGGGACATTGAATAGTGTCATTGACTCTCGACACCATTTAATACAGAGTCTGGTTGCTCCAGAAATGAAATGTATTTGTTCTGACTCAAGATGACAAAGTGCTGATGAATTTATTTTGTATATTGACACTTTCAACATACAGGGGTACTCAGATGCTAAACATTTAAAAAACAATCTCTTTCCTTATACAATGACCTTATTGTTAAACCTTTGAGATTCATAAAGCAAATGGCCATATTTAACAGTGCAGACACCCTCCACCTGGCAGCTGTCATGGAAGGTGAGATTTACACTATGGCAATCCATCTACCATAATGCTGCACTCCCAGGTCTCCTTTGTATGAAATAGTATGGGAGGGAAAGGAGAGGGACTGGTACAAGTCCCAGCCCTAGCAGGGGATTTATCTTAAATAAGGAGGGCTGTCAGCTGAGATTCGTCACTGCGTTCTACGGAAAGGATCTCCTAGTTGGGAGACAATAGTCCCAGTCAGGTGACTGTCTTTTCTTTTTTTCCAAATATTGTTTATGTTTGAGATCTTCCTTGAAAGTAAAGACATAACATCACTGTTAGTGAAGGCTCGGCTTAAGAATAAAAAGTATAGGGCTGGAAAATATGGCACCTAAAGGGCAACTACTAGATTTTACCTAGGTTCATCACATTCTGCACCTGGTCTCAGTTTGGACAGAATATCTATCATTAAAATTTAATATCACAATGTAAAATTGAGGGTTGCACTAGAAGTAAAAAACAGAATTGATGCAAGACTTTCCCATGAGTCCAAGGTGTAAATTAACAATAGTGGGAGTGTGAAAAGAATATTAATAGAAAAGAAACACATCTTCTGTGGTAGCTGTCCTAGGGCCTGCTTTAAATGTTGGCAGAGCCTGTTTCTTTTCCAGGGCAACAGAGTCATCCTGACGGAGATGTCGCCTGCCAAATTTAGAAATGTCTAATGGCCCAGCAGACATTTATAGCATTGGCAGGAACCCTGTAACTGCGGTTCCTGTGAATGCATTGTAAGATTGAGGGACGACTTTGTCAACATGAAGGAGCTATACAGCAAACATAGAATATATTTTTCTATTTTCATAAAGAAAATCCCAAAGTGGGCTTTTCTTTATACTAGCGCCCTCGCTATGGGCGTTTCCTCCCATGACAAGGGGCGCATTGAGCACTTTTTAACGCCCATTACCGCCAGGTTTTTTCTGATGGTGACAGGCATTGAAAATCGGCTGTATGTCTGCCCATCTAAATTTGGTGCGGGGACATTCAGCCAAACCTCCGATGGCCCTTACTCTATCAAGCCATCAGAGGGGTTTGACCACCGTGGACACGGAGTAGTCTCCGCTATCGTCAAACCTATGATCCGCCCGATTCTAAATAGGGCGGACGAACCATAATGCCGATGGGGAGGAAACTCTGTTGTAGTTGAAACATACTTCCCTCTCCACCAACATTTAAATCAGGCCCTGTGTTCAGTGTACATGAAATCCTCTTAAAAAGTGAATGTAATGCCAATATGTTCTACTGTACAAAATGCCAGTTCACTTTCCCTATCAAATTTGTGGCATGCCAATTGAACATTATGGTGAAGTGAAGGGTCTAGTTATTAAATACAAAATGAAAGACAGCTTTGTGAATGTGTTTGTCACACAGGTTGCCTTAGAGTCAACTGCTTCCAGTAAGCCATGTTCTATGATGTTTTAAATGCAGACACAAAAAGGCATCCAAAAATATGAACCCATAAATCAAATTTTTTCAAAAGTGAGATAATGAGACAGGAACTGTAGACCTGTAGGGTGGTGGAAGGAAAAGGCATGAAATGGAAGACTAAAGACCTGATTTAGAGTCTGGGAGATAGGTTACTCGATCACAAACATGACAGATATCCTGTCCATCTAACTACAAGTGCCACAGCATATAATGTACAAGGTGGACGGGATGTCCGTCACCTTTATAACGGAGTGACCTGTTCTCCAAACTCTAAATCAGGCCCACAGCCCCATGATGTTTGCCATCCTTGCTTTCAAAGGTGCAGGGCAAGCTTGTGTGGAAAACATATGGCTCCAAGCACTAGCCCATGGTCTTAAGGGTCTGCCAGTGTAGTGTGCGCTGAATGAAAGAGTTTGGAAATGAGGGCTTGATGAAATAGCTTTGACTGGGTATACTTACTTTGTGCCACTAACTTCATTTCCCTGGAGTCAATGCCGAGCTCGTTCCGCGCAACACATCGAACTGCCAGGGTCTTTTCCAGCTTCTGAAAGGTCACCTCACTTGCTACAACACTCTGATCATCCAGATATGTGTTTGTGGTGATGTCGGAGCCATTGGCATGCAAAAGAGACCAGTCACTGCCATTATTGCACCTGGGTAAGAAAGTTTGTCTTTTACTACCACAGTCCAAACTTTTGTATTACACAGAATGGGTCACATTGGGATTTTTGTTTTTATGTCTCAGAACTCATATAGTATCAAGAATGTGAATTTTTCTTACTTTTTGATATCTTTGCAGATGAACCACTCAACAACAGGTGCTGGGTTCCCTCTGGTCACACATTCCACAGTCTGCTCCCCAGAAGAGCCGTGGTGCTCATCCACCAAGTCCAAAACGACAGCAGGGACTGTAAATAACCAAAAAGAACTATGATTGAGCCAATCTTTTTGCAGAGCAAAGTACAACTCTCATTGGTAAAATGAACACAGCCCAGCAGGGTGTTGGCAAAATACAAGCAGATCTGAATTAGTGCTATTCCCTCTACTTCTATAATCTTACCAAAATATCTTACAGATAAGAAATAGTTTTGTTATTGTGTGACTGATATTTTCGAGTACTGGAAGAAAGTAACCACACTGCTTTATATAATATTCCAGCTTTAAGTCTTCTTTCAGGTTGAAAACCTCTACATTTTGGATACTGAATTTAACAAAAAGTGTCTCTACATAGAGGTATTTTCAGATGGACTTCACCTCAGTTAAAATCTTTTGCAGGTTCACCCACTTGCAATGTGCTAACTTATACTTAATATTCAAGACATTAACATCTTCAGTTTGTTTACACAGCTTGATTGGCGCTTTAAAGGAAATTGTAATGCTCAATGTTTTAATGTCATAACTTCAAGTGCGTAAACATGGCATTCATTTTTCTTTGTCTCTGCAGTTACCATCAATTTGTTATTGAAAGTTGAGCTTTTCAGTAGTTTTCTTGTGTGTTGATAATGTTGTTTAACAAGTTATGTTTATTACTGATTGCAGGCAATATTTATTGACCTCCTGCAGCAGCCCTGAAAACATAAAAACTGAACTGAAATGACAAAAACAGGCAACAGCGGTCTTACCTTTAATGCGCAAAGAAAATGTGTAATTTTTAACATCATCATCATTTTGAGCTACAATGGTGTAGAGTCCACTGTCTTCTTCCTTGGCACGAATCAGCTTTAATTTGCTTTGGTAGCTGTAAAGATTGTGAATGTTTTAATTGTTCTAGTAAGCAAATGCAGAAATCATTCATTCAACCATAATTACATTAATAGACGCTATCTATGCAAAATCTTTCTTTAAATATTTTGTATATAACAAAGAGCTTTAGTTTAATTTTTTTAATTACTTTTCCGGCACTAACATTGTAATTATAAGAAATGTTTATGTCAAATCTACATGTAACTTGTAAAAATCCATGTGTCAGGAAACAAAATGTGCCTTTATTTTAACATGCGAAAAAACAGCTGTGGGGAAATACCATTACTACAGTTTTATCCCCGGGGGGGAGGAGTGGGAGGAGGGGAGGGGGGGTTTGTGCCCATTCAGAGTCGGAATGGACAATAACTTGATGCTGCAATTTTACAACACAATTAAACCACAACTTTTTTTATTTTCCGCATCTGTAATTTCCCCATGTAAAATCATGCAGGTAACACCTTTGAGGAGTTTATGAGGAGAAATTCCCCTAGTCAGACCCGAAATTTTGTTCAACTTAGAATCTGAAATCGGATGCAAACACCATTTATGCAAATTTCTTGATTTTATACTGCACTCAAAGTTAGCCTGAAAGTGTACAGTGGAGATATTTTTATGGTGGCTCATGACCGTAAGAAGTCAGCTGATAAGAGAGAGTTTGAAGCTCTACTAAAATTAGTACACAACATTATGATATGAACTTCACCAATATAAACATTTTTATAGAGTTGCATAATGTCATGTAATTTGCCTTGATACAAGCTCTCTAATTCCAGAGTCAGTGGCAAGAGGGATCATCGAAAAGTTAACCTTAAGCCAGAATATACGGTATGGCAAGTGGATCCACTCAAGCATACCAAACAACCAGGACATAAAAAGATTAACAATCGCTCCTCCTTCTATTGGTCAGTGTCTACTCACTGTTATTACTTATAAAATCTGCCATACAGGTATGACAAAGTTCATAAATGGATCTCAAACCTATTGTTCTGTACAGAAGAGAGAAGGATCTTAGCACTGCCCTTGATGCAACTTGTACTTTCCATCGCACAGATTATCAACAGTGCTGGTTTCATTTATTATTTACTATGTTCAGTGAACTATGGAAAGCGTTGAAGAAGATGTTTCAAGCAGTGCACATTTGGCAGGGAGATCAAGACACACAGCATCAGGGAGTGCAACCCAGCTGTGAGTTGTAGTCCTAGCTGCAAATGTGGGGAAGACAATCGGATGCCTTGGAAAAGGAATTTCAAAGTCCAAAACAATAACAGACTGCGGGGCTTATTTACAAGTCCCTTGCGCCACATTTACGTCACTTTTTCCCATATTAAAAGTGGCGCATCCGTGGCGCAAGGGGCTTGTAAATAAGCCCCTGCATTCTTAGGAACTACGCCAATCTAGAAAATATGTGAAGGCATTAGCTTAGAAACATAGTATAAATCAGAGTGAATGTTGTAATGAGAGAAGGACCAGGACACAAATTATTAGTTGTGGTTGCTACTAAATATTTGCTACTGGATAGATGACCGTACCAGCTAACATCTGCACGTAATGTGCACAGGAAAGAGCTACATTTTACATACTTCAACACATTTACATCGAAAAAGCCCTTCATTTTTTACTTTTGGCTTATCACTGTAGCTCAGTTTACCTATAAGGCACATTGTGGCTTTTAGTCAGATTAAGCAACTTTGACACTCATGTGATATTTTTATTTGATTTTTTGGGGTGTGTTGCTATTTTCTGGACTGACGTACATTGCAGTGAATGACAGTCACAGTTGGGTATTGTACAAACAAAGCATATGTACAAAGGAGATTCCATACAGATGGAACGTGGATGCCCAGCATGAAGGGTTGATTAGGAAACTCTTGAATAAGGAGTAGCTGGCATAGAAGCTAACCCTTGTGGAATTGTTCTTATTTTCTACGTGATGCCTCTCTACTTATATCAGTAGACATGTCTTGCTTCTCTCTCGGAGGCTGAGAAACAGAGAGCGGCTAAGAGCAGAGCGAAAGAGGAAGTGGTAGTGAGAAAAAAGAGTGATGGACAGAAGAGAAAGGTAGAGAAAAGGGATGGAAGGAAAAGGAGAGAAAGAGGGAGATAGAAAGAGACAGAGAGAGAGAGAGAGAGACAGACAGACAGACAGAGAGAGCTAGAGAGAGACCAGCCCTGCATTCAGTGGCACATTGAAAAGGTACACAATCAGCCACGTATCATGCTTGATTGCTTGATGTTTTCATGTTTGCATCAAAAGGTGTGTAGCATTCCAAAATATTTATATACTGGGTGATGACGGTTTATTTATCTAAACTTTAGTGCTGTGCATTTCTGAATTTTAAGTACATTGTACTGCATTTTTAAATATTAGACTACATTGTTACATTTCAGAGAAACAGACAAGTTCAAGTTGTCACAAGGAGTTTGTTTCGAGTTAGCATTGACCCTTCTTAGCCATCGCTGAAGTTAGTGCAGTGGCTATGCGTGCACAGTGGGATTGCATACCTGGATTCTTGCGTATGGGATGTGCTGGTGATGATCTCAGTGAAATTTTCAATTAAGGTGACATTGTCCTTCATCCATCTGATTTTGGGAGCAGGGTACGCTTGCACATCTACCACAAAGCTTTTTACTTCATGAAGATTTGCAGACTCCTCCAATTCAAACTTGGGCTCCAAGAGAACAAATCCCTTATCTGCAAACCACAAAGGAAGAAGAGCTCTAGGCATCAGCATCGTTAGTACAAGGGTTCAAAAACCAATTGAGGACAATGACTTAAGCTCAACCAGCTATGAGATTAATTGAAACTGATGTCAATGATCAAAGATCTTTATAAGAGCCACTGAACTTTGAGGACGTGACTTAATGCACATTTAAATCATGCTTAATTCCAAGACAAGGGGTTAGCGAATAGTGACTGAGAAGAGAGCGTACATTAACTGCAAATGGAAAATTTGAAGAAGCTAAAAACAATGGAAGCCCTAGGGCAATAAGAGATGGAGAAAGTCGAAATCAATGGATTTACAAAGTATGACAATAGCCAAATGTCAGAAAAATATTTAGAGTTAACACTTGGAGTGAATATGTACCATGAACTATGATGTCAATTTTCTTCACTTCCTTAGAGTCCTGGGTTGCGTGTCGGACAACACACTCATACTCGCCGCTGTCCTTCACCGTGGCATTGTGTATAGTTAGGGTGCATGTGAGCTTCAAGGATGGCACCTTTGACTCTTCCATCTTGATTTCTGCACTTTCTTTCTGCAATTAAAAAGGAAAAGTACATTAGAACTCTAGCTCTGAAGTTCAAACTCTGAAAGATCGACTTCACCTAGCACCGCCTAACACATTCTCTCCACCATACTTTCAAATGCCCGGTCAGTTATTATAAATCTTTATTGACAAGAGAATCTGTTTCAAGGTACTGCTATATAATCTGCTGATTCAGACATGCTTTGGCCCACTGATGGATCTTTGATGCCAGGATTCAGAAAGCACTTGAGCACTCAACCCTGTACAATGAGATGTGGCGGTCTCCTTAGCATTGCATGTACTGTATATTGCCCATGTTACCCTAAGTCTGTAGAGTTGTCCTGTATTGTTTAAAATCGACACAATGACACAGGCAGCTCATTCTTCTGAAAGAATGTATGATGAACGTATTAAAGGGACTCTGGGTGCTATGTAGTTTTCATTCCTTAATCCCTCCTCGTTCTTCACTATCTGACAATGCAGAGATTGGGGATTTAGCCATGATACCATATATAAAGATTCAGCTATTTAAATATGAAGTGATACTATGTTCTAAACTTTGACGATTTATTTATTTTTCACATAGAACAAGAAGGTGGTGAAATATGTAAACTTTTAGTGTAATAGGCACTGCAGATGTCATCTTGGATAGGACAGAGATCACAAAGAAGAGGAAGACACAACTGCAGGGCATAGAATGGAGAATGCAAGTTAAGAAAACAGAAGAGACAGGATGGGAGGAAAAAGGGGAAGATGTGATGAACAGGAAGGAAATAAGAACAAAGAGAAAAATTACAGGATTGCCTCGTGAGAATGCTGTGTTGTTGAATGTATCCCCAAGTGTCCAAACCGAGTTGGAAAAGAAACAGTTACTGTTGATTGTCAAGTGGAATCCAACAGGAATATGGGAGAGAAACTTTCATGGTATCATCATGAAGGAGAATTACTGACGGACAGTGCTTGAAATGGAAAAAAAGAAGTGCAGGTACTCTGTACTAGAGTACCTGCTTGTTTCTAAGAAGTGCCGGTACTCTCCAATTAAAAGTATTACGTGGCTCTTGAGAAGTCCCGGTACTCTCCCTCTCAAAATAAAAAAGTGACGGTACTCCGTACCGGGCAGTACCGGCCCATTTAAAGCACTGCTGACGGAAAATACTTTGCAATTCATCACCGGCAATGTGTTCTCACTTATTAGAGTTAGTGGAAAGGTGCAGTTATGAATGCAGGGAGAGTGAATATGTGAGGAAGGCCAGTTTCATTATGAGGCGGGCTTTGGAATCAAACAGAGGCAATGCTAAATTATGACTCTGCTTTGGTAACTGTAAACATTGTCCCAGCATGCCTGCATGATGGCCATGCCATTCACCGCCTCCAACTAACACCCAATTAAGTAGTGCAGTTGAAAGTTAGCACTGCTAAAGGTTTCAGGTGTGCTACTGTTGGCTCGGAAGAGCAGTCAGTAGGGTGAACATTAGGTGAATAGCATGGCCCTCCAGCAGGCATGCAGGGATCATCTCAGCAGTCACTAAAACGGGCTTACAAGATCCCACAATATATCTTGTATGTCTTACAGTTATGACATGCAGCTTATACTGAGGCTAGATGGAAACTCGGATATGGTGTGCAGCAATGTCTGCACCTGTTAGACAGCAGTTGTTAACTCGGTGTGTCTCAGCTGTCTGAAACTAAACTTGGACAACACGAAACTGGTGGTTTTAGAAGCCCCTCCTTCAGTTTGGCTATCCACCTTGTGGTTGGATGCCTTAAGCCACTCCCCTCCTAATACCCCCTCCCCCTCCCAAAAAACAGTATTGAAAACTAGGAGTTTGGGTCTTCATAAATTATCATTCAAATCTCAAGTGGCTAAGTTCTCAGTCCATGCTTTTTCCATCATGTTGACTAAAGCTGTTCCCTTCCTGCCTGAGAACAACCACTTTAACATTGGGATCACTTCCTGTGAAATCGTCATCTTGATTTTTTTTGTTTCTTTTAGGTTCATTATAGTTCTCAGAATCAGGCATTGTTTTGAGTCAGAAAGGAAACAGGAGAAATCCCTTGGTTGTACTCCTTTTCTGGTACCTTTTCTTTAGTACCTTGCTTTAGGAAATCTTTTGACTTCTTGCTATTGGGAGTTCAGGTGGCCTGCCTTGCACTTCTGCTTTTTTGGTACAATGTTTAGAGGTGTCCTTTCTACTTCTATACACTACCCGTGTTGTATGACATTTAGTAACCACTTGTCATAGGTTATCATTTCCTATTCTTGGAGGAAACCATCAGAGCATCTTGTGTGAGTTGTTTGGTTGTTTGGCAAGTGCCCCTTGGAGTGTGGTTCTTTGCTCTCGCCCTAGCTCGAAAATATTGTTTTCCTTTTGTGTGTTGCTGCTTTTATGAGTTTCGCTTTTGTGAACCTGACCCCTGACTGGCCTAAAATTGTTGCTGCTGGAAAGGTGGACATCCCAGACCCATTCCAAAGCTTGGTGCGCCTCTTCAGAAGAGCTGTTTTCGCTCTAGTAGTGCCATTTCCCTTTTTCATCTGCTTTGAAGATTTATCCACAGCCGCACCAAAACAGAGAAAGGTGAATTGATGACATTAGCTTGTAGCTTCAGTTTAAATCCTGAAATCCTGAGGCAAGAATTTCTTCTCAATACTGTGCAGTGCACAATTGCCCCATGATGTGTACACAACATCTAAAGATGATTTCAAGAATGTATTTGATATAGACTCCCTCTCCGGGGTGATATTTCTGTCTCTCTGTCAAGATACCTCTGTTAAATGTTGCACGAACTCCTCAATCTCCTCCCACCATTGGTCCCAATATTTTTGTGAGCCGAAACCAAGCTTAGTATTTCTTCATTGCATTGCTGCTGTTCTTCCCATGTTCTTGCACCGCCTCCAGCCTCTTGCCACCTTTATCCGGTGGTGGTCCGGTAGATGATATTGCATTAGCCATCTTACACGCCGTGGTCACTATTAATGAGTCAGCAGGTACGTTTTTCTAAAATGTGGGATCCTGAGACTGCCTTTGAGGGCTCCTTGAATGCCTCTCTGTCCTGTTGGATGAATCTGGTTAACATGACGAGAATTTAATTATTTTCTGTGTAGGTAGGAATGTCTCTAACAGAAACAAGAATTACTCTGTTCCTCTTATAACTGGATATTCTTTGCTTAAATATTTTGTTAAGAATTTATGAGACAGAGTTTGCTTCTGAGTAGGGCTGAAACACAAACCAGTGACTAGCTGTCCTTTGTCCATACTGGAACCATTCTCTTGATACTATGGGGTCACTATGTGGATGTCACATGATGGGTGACAGAGATTAGCACAAGTTGAGAAAACATTGGAGTAGAGCGAGGCAGGGAGCTGTGTATCTCATCCCATCTCTTTAGCCACTTTGGCTGTGATGGTGCAATGTCGTCGCTGTAGTTTGAACACACTCTCACTCACACACAAATATTTGCCTTGGCAAACCTGCAGTACGGTATAATCACCTTGAGCAAACAGGCGAGAGCCCTGTATTCCCGTGAGCGAGCAGGATGTGTATGTTTGCTGTTGTCTGGATAAACACGCTTCCAGGAACTCGTCCAGAGAACACATTGCCACGCAGCAGAGGCACTCGAGAGGTGTTAGAGCGCCCTCTAGAGCGCATCCAGGGTTTGTTTCCACTGAATCAGTTCACATTCAGGAGAGAGCTACTATTGCCTTCAGAAGAACTCCTATGCTATAATTTGTCATTTGAAGGTGTATTTATTATTTTGGAACTTACATGCCAAAACCCATAACATTAAAACCAAAAAAGGAAGAAGGAAGGATATTAGGGAAAAGAAATTCGCCACTCTGGAAACAGGGGGCGTGTATCATGTTTTAGAAATTATAATCAGAACTCAAGCCCCTCCCACATCTGGGAGCATGGAGCCCCATCGATGGCTGTGGCGGGCCCCTGTCAGACCGCCGCACACACCTCGGTTAGACCAATGGGATGTGGTGAGGGAGTATCATCCCTAAATTAGTTAGCACTGGCTGTCGGGTCACAACAGGTTTCCTGATAGGTATATACCAGAAAAATCCTTGGCAAACCCAATAGGTCTTGCCTATAAGAGCTATTTATTGGCTTTGGCCATGATTTTGTAGCCATGCTGCACAAAAAGCGCTACGATGTGGCCAGTGCTTATGTGCATTTTTTATTTTAAAAAACACACAAGCAAATGGAGGAAGTGGGTTGGGGACAAGGCAACATAAAAGGAGCGAGAGCAGGGGAGTAGGACATGGGTGGGGGAAGGACACGTGACATACAGACATTGATTGGAAGGTAGGAGTGGCTGTAGAAACACGCAGGTAACAGAGGGTGGGTGAGAAGGGCGGGGAACAGCCATTACATCGCGGCTGTTACCAGCATGCCATTACAACGCAAGCGTTACCACGCATGCGTTGTAACAACGCATAGTCATTACTATGCATTTTTTTACAAGGCATGTGCTTTTACCACGCATGCCTTTACAACGAATTTCGTTGTAAAGGTATGTATGGTAAAAGCACATACAATGTAAAAAAATATAGGCAATCCACGTTGTTGTGAGGAAACAGAGGCTCTTCTGCTTCCTCACAACAACGTGCACCGCCCCTCAGATGACTGCAGGAACCACGAGGAGAGAGAGAAACCATGAGGAGAGAGAGGTAAGGGGAATTGGGCCTGGGGTGGGGGTTACTATTATAGGGTAAAAGGGGGTCAGGGGGTCATGTAGGGGTACTGATTTAGGGTAGGGAAAGGATTGGGGGTCAGGGTTCGTGCAGGGGTAGTGTTTTAGGGTTTAGGGTAGGGAGAGAACTGGGGGTCATGCAGGGTAGTGTTTTAGGGTAGGAAGAGGACTGGGGTTGGAGGAAGGTGGTGCAGGGGTAGTGTTTTAGTGTTTAGGATAGGGAGAGGATTGGGGGGTCGGGGGAGGGTCATGCAGGGGTAGTGATTTAGGGTTTAGGGTAGTTAATGGATTGGGGGTCGGGGGTAATGCAGGAGTAGTGATATAGGGTTTAGGGTAGGGAAAGGATTGGGGGTCGGGGGTCGTGCAGGGGTAGTGTTTTAGGGATTAAGGTAGGGAGAGGATTTGGGGTCGGGAGGGTCGTGCAGGGGTAGTGACTTAGGGTTTAGGGTAGGGAAAGGATTGAGGGTCGGGGGGTCGTGCAGGGGTAGTGTTTTAGGGTTTAGGGTGAGGAGAGGATTTGGGGTCGGGGGAGGGTCATGCAGGGGTAGTGATTTAGGGTTTAGGGTAGGTAAAGGATTGGGGGTCAGGGGGGTCATGCAGGAGTAGTGATTTAGGGTTTAGGGTAGGGAAAGGATTGGGGTCGTGCAGGGGTAGTGTTTTAGGGATTAAGGTAGGGAGAGGATTTGGGGTCGGGAGGGTCGTGCAGGGGTAGTGATTTAGGGTTTAGGGTAGGGAAAGGATCGGGGGTCGGGGTCGTGCAGGAGTTGTGATTTAGGGTTTAGGATAGGGAAAGGATTGGGGGTCGGGGGGGTCGTACAGGAGTAGTGATTTAGGGTTTAGGGTTTCGGGTAGGGAAAGTATTGGGGGCCGGGGAGGTCGTGCAGGGGTAGTGATTTAGGGTTTAGGGTAGGGAAAGGATTGGGGTCGTGCAGGGATAGGGGTTTAGGAAAGGGCAAGGGCTGGGGGTCGGGGGGTCGTACAGGGGCAGTGATTTAGGGTTTAGGGTAGGGCAGGGTAGTGTTACTTACCTTACACACTTTTACCAAGTGTATGCCTTTACCACGCATGCCTTTGTGTTGTAATAGCATGCATTGTAAAGGCATATGCGTAGTACAAGAATGCGTTGCATGATACGCATGGTATTGGTATGCATAGTAACGTCATACATTCAAAAGGGCTGGTAAAGCAAACAGACAATGGAGGGTGTGCGGGTGAGGCTGGGGAAGAAAACAGACGGGGGTATTTGTAAGCAAAAACAGCTAAGAAGGTGTGCGGGAAGGAAATAAAAATGGCAACTGGGGGACGATGAGAAAGAGGAACACAGGGGGGAAGAAGTAAATGAGGGCAACAGCCTGAAAACATAGGCACTCTCACAGAGTGCTTAAACAAAAAGAAAACAAGCGAGTGCTTAAACAAAAAGAAAACAAGCTTTGGCATAGCCAATAGGTCTAGCTTTTGGGACCTTATAACTGTTTAGCCATGTGACCAGGCTTTTTCATTGATGTTTTGAAGAAAAATAAAGCAAATTGTTTTGAATCTTCATACTATGGCTCCCATGTTATTTTGGTCTTGGTGAAGAGTATTTTGGGATCAACACCATAGAATTATGTGTTCTTCGTAAAAGGAGGAAAAAATAGAGAACAAGCTCTGTAATACAATTGTTGGTCTCTTGAGGCACTCCCTTTTGTGTGTTTTTGTCTGTTCAATTGTATTTATGGCTGTTGAATGGTTTGACTATTAGAGGGCATGTTCCTACAACTATTACCTTACAAGACTAACATTTGTGCTGCAGTTCGTAGCCATAACTACTCTTGCTTTAGGACTATTTACACTGGGGTATGCAGCCTGGTTCAGGAATACATGCTTGGCTCCAAAAACATTTATGGACACATTCCACGGCTTTTTAATGCGCAGACAGAAAGACAAGTGCCTCAATGAAAGTTAACAGCACTATAACATTCTGTGTGCAACTGCACTACTAGAGTATTGAACAGCCATAAGAATTAGCGTCACGGGCAAGTTATGCTTAACACAATAAGAAGACAAACAACTTTACTGAGGTATGTATCGCGGAGAAACAAACATGATTAAGCAGTGAAACCCATAAACTAAACTCTGCTCTGGGGCTCGCCACTTACAGAGTATGACTGATAGCTAGCCCAACATTAGCGATTTAGTAGCTGTTCTGAAAAAAATACCCAGCTGCAATTGAATTCAATCCTTTTCTCATGTGTCTCGGTTACACAAAAACAGCATGCTTATCACATTGCTTCACTTTCAAGAAGACTTCGACGAAGGCCCCCCCATCAGGCCAAGCCTCCGCGAGGGCATTTCAAACTAACAGGGCTTGTCCCCCCACCACCAGAGGTCAGTGAGCCTGGCACATGTTTTTCAGCACAAATTACTGGCCCAAGGGCCTGAAGGGTGGAGAGGATCTTCCACACAGGTGGAAGCAAAATGGAGGGGATACGTCCTCCCAAATAAGTATCAATAATTCAAAAGAGTATCCCACCCAATCAAAACAGATATTAGGTATAGGCACACCGGGAGTTGCAGAACCAAGTAGGTGCCGCTGCGGGGCCAGGATCCTTGAAAACTGTTTGACTATGGGACTGCTCCTTCTCTCTGCACTCGTGAGATGTGTGTGGTCCACCTAAGTCGGGTTGGACGAACCAATGACTGAACGCCCCTACTAAGGATAAGTATATCCATAAGGCGTATCTGGTGTAACAGCTTTCTGTTCCACCATTTTGCTGATTCTATATCCAGGGAGGGACCTTTCTCTGTGGTTTGCCCTGATGAAAGCTGTGGACCCATAGGGCCGTTCACTGGCTGAAACATGTTGGCAATGAGTATAGGGTCATAGGACCATTATATCCTTGGGACACCCTACTATTTGTTTTTAACTTCCTCCATTACTCCATATTAAAGGGATAACTGGAGTATATGGAGGATTTTTAATCTTTAAAACCCCCCTGGCTTTTTCTCTAAAGCGCTCCCTGAAACATGGTTGAGCCCACCCTGGCCTTTAGAAGCCAGGGTGAACCCGATGATGAAGCATGACACTATTAGAGTGTGTGAGGGTTACAACACAAAGACGTATTGCTCCCAATCATGGTAGTAACATCTGATCAGACGTCCTGAGTAGAGAATTGTGCCTATACCTAATATCTGTTTTGATTGGGTGGGATACTCTTTTGAATTATTGATACATGTTTTACAGCATCTGCTGCGAAAGGATTAATGGATGCATGGGTTGTACTAAGCTAAAGCCAAGACTCTGGAAGTCAAATTAGCCATTTTCTGCTGTAAATGCACATATACGACCAGAAAGGGTTTTGTTTAATCAAGCTAGCAGGCTCCAAAGTAATTTAACTTGCTTTTACGTAGCACTTGGTACCACAGTTATACAGTGTGATAGCAGTGCAAACCTGCATTTTACACATAGATCTCTTGAGTAGAGGCAAAAACTCACTGGACAGTCTGACAGCAGATCTTATAAGTGAAAATAAACATTATCTCGTTTGTATCCAGTAAAAGACTCCTTATCTCCCCAAGAAATTGTTACAAATGCCAGCGCCATTAACTAACTGTTTTCCCAGTCCTAGAATCTTCACTAACGAAGGTAGTGTCCTGAATCCGACTACTGCACTAAATGCAGATTAAAAAGAAGATACTTACTGATTTTCCTGGATAGTTCCATTCCAGATCCACCAGTTCATTATCCAGCACCACACATGTGACAGTGATGGTCTCCCCCGACTTAAACACTGTTTTACTGGCCTCTACGTTGACAGGAATGTCGTCTGTAGCTGGAAAAGTGATAAAGACCATCAAACATTAGTGCTTATTGCAAATACAGTATAAGAGAAAACTCAGCCCTGAGGTACAGACACTACATTCAGGCCGCTCACTTTGGTGCTCACTTAAGCGTAGATTTCCAAGCATCGTGGTTTGGTAAATAACCACAAGATGGTGGAATGAATCTAGAATACGTTCATGCTAAAAAAAATCCACTGTTTCTGGAATGCTTCTATTTGTTATTGAAAGTGCAGTGTACAAATATATGTAGATGCTGAGGTTCCAGGTTAGTGTAATACGTTTTAATAATTAAGTACCCTTTACAAAATGTTCTCTTTTGAATATTTTTAATGGGATAGCCATGCTCTTAGAAATGACTCGACTGTGTTCAACAACATTACACAGTGCGTGATATTAGTGGGCGAGGTCACTGGAAAAAAATCAGAAAGGCTATATTGTCTTTAGCATGAACTGGTTGCATGACCCATGAAACTCTACCTGCCCCAATAATCACCCCTGCTCATCTGCAATCCACCTTGAGACACACGCTAACTCCTACCCCTGCACCATTGAGCATCAAATCCACTCCCGCCACCAAACATTGCCCCCGCTCTCTGCACAACATACAATCGCAAACCTATACTCCTCCTCTGCTCGCCTCTAAATGTGCTTCCATCAAAAACAAACAAATCCACTGAAGTCATTCATCCTATCCTCCCAATAACTACTTTCAACACCATTCTTACTCCTGCACCTCAACTTTCAGCACCAATCCTCTTGCACTTTTACATTCACTACCTTTCACAGGTACTACTAGCACTATGGTTAATCACTGCCTGTCATACAGTCTAACCTACTCACCCACTTTTTGTTCATTCTTTCCTAAGTCACGCCCCTCACCGTCATACACTCTCACTGTCACCAGACTCAGCCAACACACCCCTGGAATTGTACATCCAGTATCAGCAACAAAGCCGCTACACGTCGAAAGCCATCAGGTCTCATGACAGCACGACACTCTCTCCCACCAATGCACCTACTGCCATAGGACATCCACTCTCAGCACTCTCCCAGCTACAATGGCAGGCCAACCACCAGAAGTCCGGTCACCTCCACAACAAACCCACACTTTGCATCACACTCACACACACAGTCACAGACCTACTTAGACACTCATGCATCCAGTTACAGACCCACTCGAGACTCACATAAACAGTCACAGACCCACTCAGACACTCACGCATCCACTTACAGACCCACTCGAGACTCACACAGTCAATCACAGACCCACTCAACTAACCACATTACACCCCACATAAAAACTTCAATCCATTTAGCACTCACTCCAACCCACAGCCGCAACACCAACACCACCCCAATCAAGATGGTAACAAAACTGTGATACTCTAGTGGTGTGCTTGATTCTGAAATACAGCAAATGTTCACCAAGAGCATACACTATGCTGCTCTCGACACAGATCGCCATTATGAATCGCATCTTAATTCCAATGGGACCGGTAACACCATGGATCTTTTTACTCCCACCTGGTGATTTTGGTGACTCAAAACAGAGGAAATCTCTGTGTGAAAGTATGGGGAAAATGGGGACCTATCAGGGAACCAGATCAGAATTACCTATTTCCCTGGATATTCCTAGTTTCTTAGTGAACCCTCACAGCCCAACTTGGAATGCCTCAGATTATCTCCATTCTCCGAGCTACTAGGTACCCCCCCCTGTCAATAACTCCGGCAAATGGGGACAATCCAGCCCCTTTACCGGGTCACTTATAATGAGAGCCAAAGTGCTTTCTTGTGGAATAGTGGCAATACATACATCAAAACAGTGAGGATGTAAATGCTTTTCTGGTGCTATAGTTAAGATATTTCTTAATGTAATACTCAACAATACGTTGTATTTTATTTTGAATAGTGGGGCACATTGGAACATTCATGTCTAAAGTATTCACATACTGAAACTATTTTGGACAAAAGTGATTGGGTCTCTATATCAACATTTACGCCCAACAATAATCTTATACATAGGAATTTTTTTACCCACTAAAATAGAAAAACAAGTTGCAGTTCCATCCACATAACTGAAAGGTGGTTTGTTTGGAACAATATTACCATTAGGACCAGCAGACTCTTGTCATCAGTCTGACAATGACCAATAACCAATAACCACCCCATCTCCACGCTCGCACCTGAAAACATCGCGTGTTAGGCAGCACATACCTTTCCACTTGTGCAAGATGTATGTCTCAGTTTGGATCTTGGCCCCATCGATGATGGTTTCGCAGATATATGCTCCAGAGGGGAAGTTTCCAAAGAAGCCCTGCTTGTTGTCATAGTAGGCGAACACCTCCTTGGAGTTCTCTTTGTTGATCAGAGTGACCTGGGCACTGGGCGAGGTGGTGCGGCATGGGATAACGGACGAATCATCTTCCTCCACCACGATGATGTGGTCCAACATCTGGGACGGCACGAAGACTATGGAAGGATCTGTTAAAGAAGTGACATGGTGATTATACAGTCTACAAGGCTCATAGTTGAAGGGAAAACACAGATGTGTCCCTCCTTCTGCATGCTCCTGTGCCCTCTTTTCCATCTCTCTAGCCTGCCCAGTAAAGGACCAAAATATCATAACCAAAATATAGAAATTATATGTACTTAAGAGAACAGTCCTATTCCTGGTATAAACACTAGGGGTGTGTGGAGTTGGGGAACGTTTCAATTACAAGCTGCTGTAATCCTCATGAACACTGCAGAACGCTTTCTGCATGTGGCTTTACGCAGTAACATGTGGACTTCACACCCCTTTTAAGTTGTTCCAAGAAAATTATGATTGTCAACATCTGTCCAGTGTAAAAGCCACCAGGAAATGAAATGAAAGTTAACTTGCAAGAAACCGGCACATCCATATCCAGTGCCAACTGGCACTTGCAAGGAAATATAGCCACTTTGCTTGCAAAAACTATGGAAGTGCATAGACAGCATAAAATGCCACAAGATAAGGTATGCCAATAATGGGGAGGCAACACACGAACAATAAAAACCTTCCACAGTCTAAAATACACCAGCTACCATGAACCACTTATTAAAAAATTGCCAACCTAAATTCTACCATTCGTCAATGGTTATAATGAGAGACAGCAGGCCGACCGCCTGTGTGAGCCTATGCAATTCAACGTTTCACGTTAGCAAACGTCTGACTGACCCCAAGACACACCCAACATTTGCAACAAAAAACACCCAGATACAAAATTTTAGGATAACCTAAATTGAGGACGTCGTGAAGGAGCTGCAAAGAAGACTGTTGCAAGAGCCCAATATCTGGCTAGATCTGTGCAAAACATTGTGCAGGCATTAGTGTCACAGCAAGTACCGATATGTGACTGGCGAAGACCCTATGAGCTATGTGGAATGAAGAAGTCATATTATTTTATCTGACATGAATTCTTGCCATGTTCGCACTGGTTTGGTGAATATATGAAGTGTTATTGAAATATCCTGTTATTCCATTTACAAAGCTAGTGGTATACAATCCATTGTTAACAGGCCAATAAAAAGGCCAATTGTTGTGTCGTGAGAGGTATCAATATACACGTTTTACCTCACATGGGAAAAAGAAACAATATGTTAGTCTCACTTTAGGATTATTATTTTAGGAACATAAGTTAACTTTTCCTTGATTCATAAAATGGATTAAAATTATCAACTCAAATAAAAAGAAATTAAAGCTGAAATGAATGTGTTTGATCAAAAGAGCTACTTTTAGAGAAAACGTGACTTTTCTGACCAGGGTCACACATTAATCACTTGTTTTTTTCAATGATCTGTGACAGCTTGCTTTCACTTCCTCGTGCCTCTTAAAAGCTTCAAATGAGTGGCATGTGGAGATATATAAATGCATTAACACTGCCACACTATTCAGGTAACATGAGTTGGAGTGCTATGCACACTAGTGTGCAGGCACAGCCATCATGACAGAGGTGCAGTGTTCATCTTCACCACCTCTTGCCTTCTCATGCGACATTCTGCCCCCCCGCTTCAGTGCTTCGCTGTGTCCATCATAGACATAGTGGAAAGACTTCCCTGGGCCTCACCTGGCACATAGATGTAAATGTCTTTGCCTTCGACCTCATTGTCTTCAAATTGACTGTGGTTGTGATAACAGGTGTACATGCCAGTGTGGGCAGCCGTGGCATTCGTCACTTCAAGCAGAGACACGAAGAGGCCACTATTATTCTCTTCGCTGCTGATGTCGGTGGTCTCCTCCACCGCTTCGGGGATCTTCCAGCTCAGCTCACTCTCCCCCGTGCACTTCAGGGTAAAGGAAGAATCCAGCTGCACCACCATTTCATAAACGTTTGGGAAAATGGAAGGGATGGGGTACTGACAAAAGCATGCCCATGGACCTGTGGAGAAGACAGAAGAAGGACTAATAAGAGACAGTGATGATTGGGCATTTTCACAATGACAGTCTCCGCATGAGACGTGCTGCAAGCTACAGGCCACAGTCCCAGTGTCTGCAGGAGACATCTCCACGTCTCAGCATCCCTCACCCTCTTTATGACACGTGCCCAACGCTACAGCATCTCTCGGTCTCTGCATGACATGCGCCCATCTGGTATGCTAGAAGCAACAGCACCCCTCTCTGTGCATGCTACAGCATCTCCCAGTCTCTGTGTGACATGTGTCTCATTGGCATACCACATGCAACACCATACATGTTTATGCAAAGCAAGCACCCAGTGCTATGCCTCATGCTACAGCATCTCCCAGTCTCTGTGCGACATGTGTCTCATTGGTATACCACATGCAACAACATCCCTGTTTATGCAAAGCAAGCACCCCTCTCTGTGCATGCTACAGCATCTCCCAGTCTCTGCGTGACATGTGTCTCATTGGTATACCACATGCAACAACATACCTGTTTATGCAAAGCAAGCACCCAGTGCTATGCCTCATGCTACAGCATCTCCCAGTCTCTGTGTGACATGTGTCTCATTGGTATACCACATGCAACAACATACCTGTTTATGCAAAGCAAGCACCCAGTGCTATGCCGCATGCTGCAGCATCTCTCAGTCTCTGTGTGACATGTGTCTCATTGGTATACCACATGCAACAGCACCCCTGTTTATGCAAGCAAACACCCTATGCTGCATCTTATGCTACATTATCTCCCAGTCTCTGTGTGACAAGTGTCTCATTGGTATACCACATGCAACAGCACCCCTGTTTATGCAAGCAAACACCCTATGCTGCATCTTATGCTACATTATCTCCCAGTCTCTGTGTGACAAGTGTCTCATTGGTATACCACATGCAACAGCATCCCTGTTTCTGCAAGACAAACACATGACATGATAGTCTACCTGCACCAACATCACTGTCTCTGCTTTGAAAATACCCAGTGCTATGTCTCATGCTTCAGCAGCTCTCAGGTTGTGTGTGAAAAGCAGGCCAGTAATATAGTACATGCGCCAGCATCCCTTTTACTTCATGGCAAATGAAAAACCCCATGACATGTCTCATGCTACAGCATCCCAGTTACTTCATGGCAAAAACCCAGCCATATGTTTCATACAACACCATCTCTCAGGGTCTGCATATAGTGCCCTCAACATATGCTACATACAACAGCATCTTCATCTCTACGTGGCAGATTCCCAATGGTATGCATCACTCTAAAGCTTCTCTTGATCCCTGCATAAGATGGGATACATGCTACACCCCACACCAAAGCATCCCTCAGTCTCTCCACGAGATATCCTATGCGGTAGTACATCCCCAGCCTATGCATGATTTATACCCAATAATATGTCTAGTACTACAGCACTGTTCAATTCCAGATACTGGAGCATTCCTCATCCTCTGCATGAATGATGCCCCTCCCTGCAGCATCCTTCAGTCTCGGCGTTAGCTAGGCCCCACAGTACAGCACCCCTCAGTCTCTACACATGTTATACCCCTACTACAGCATACCCAAGTTTGTACATTCACTATACAATACGACATGCTCTACACTATGGCATCACCCAGTCTCTGCGTGAGATATTCTACATGCTACAGCATCCCTCGGACACTGCGTGAAAAATCCTACATGCTATTGCATCCTTCGGTCTCTAAATAAGATATTCTACATACTACTGCATCTCTCAGTCCCAGCATGAGATATTCTACATGCTACAGCATCCCTCGGTCTCAGCGTGAGATATTCTACATGTTACAGCATCCCTCGGTCTCAGCGTGAGATATTCTACATGTTACAGCATTCCTCGGTCTATGCATGAGATATTCTACATACTACTGCATCTCTCAGTCCCAGCATGAGATATTCTACATGCTACAGCATCCCTCGGTCTATGCATGAGATATTCTACATACTACTGCATCTCTCAGTCCCAGCATGAGATATTCTACATGCTACAGCATCCCTCGGTCTCAGCGTGAGATATTCTACATGTTACAGCATCCCTCGGTCTCAGCGTGAGATATTCTACATGTTACAGCATCCCTCGGTCTCAGCGTGAGATATTCTACATGTTACAGCATCCCTCGGTCTATGCATGAGATATTCTACATACTACTGCATCTCTCAGTCCCAGCATGAGATATTCTACATGCTACAGCATCCCTCGGTCTCAGCGTGAGATATTCTACATGTTACAGCATCCCTCGGTCTCAGCGTGAGATATTCTACATGCTACAGCATCCCTCGGTCTCAGCATGAGATAACCTACATGCTCCAGCATCCCTCGGCCTCAGCATGAGATATTCTACATGTTACAGCATCCCTCGGACTCAGCATGAGATATTCTACATGCTCCAGCATCCCTCGGTCTCAGCGTGAGATATTCTACATGCTACAGCATCACTCGGTCTCAGCGTGAGATATTCTACATGCTACAGCATCCCTCGGTCTCAGCGTGAGATATTCTACATGCTACAGCATCCCTCGGTCTATGCATGAGATATTCTACATGCTGCAGCATCCCTCTGTCTCAGCATGAGTTATTCTACATGCTACAGCATCCCTCGGTCTCAGTGCGAGTTATTCTACATGCTACAGCATCCCTCGGTCTCAGCGTGAGATATTCTACATGTTACAGCATCCCTCGGTCTCAGCGTGAGATATTCTACATGCTACAGCATCCCTCGGTCTCAGCATGAGATATTCTACATGCTCCAGCATCCCTCGGCCTCAGCATGAGATATTCTACATGCACCAGCATCCCTCGGTCTCAGCATGAGATATTCTACAAGCTGCAGCATCCCTCGGTCTCTGCATGAAATATTCTACATGCTACAGCATCCCTCGGTCTCTGCATGAAATATTCTACATGCTACAGCATCCCTCGGTCTCAGCGTGAGATATTCTACATGTTACCGCATCCCTCGGTCTCAGCGTGAGATATTCTACATGCTACAGCATCCCTCGGTCTCAGCATGAGATATTCTACATGCTCCAGCATCCCTTGGCCTCAGCATGAGATATTCTACATGCTCCAGCATCCCTCGGTCTCAGCATGAGATATTCTACAAGCTGCAGCATCCCTCGGTCTCTGCATGAAATATTCTACATGCTACAGCATCCCTCGGGCTCTGTGTGAAAAATCCTACATGCTGTTACAACCCTTAGTCTGCATGAGATATTCTACATGTTACAGCATCCCTCGGTCTCTGCATGAGATATTCTACATGCTCCAGCATCCCTCGGTCTCAGCATGAGATATTCTACAAGATGCAGCATCCCTCGGTCTCAGCATGAAATATTCTACATGCTACAGCATCCCTCGGTCTCTGCATGAGATATTCTACATGCTACAGCATCCCTCGGTCTCTGCATGAAATATTCTACATGCTACAGCATCCCTCGGTCTCTGCATGAGATATTCTACATGCTACATCATCCCTCGGTCTCTGCATGAGATATTCTACATGCTACAGCATCCCTCGGTCTCTACATGAGATATTCTACATGCTACAGCATCCCTCGGTCTCTGCATGAAATATTCTACATGCTACAGCATCCCTCGGTCTCTGCATGAAATATTCTACATGCTCCAGCATCCCTCGGTCTATGCATGAGATATTCTACATGCTCCAGCATCCCTCGGTCTCTGCATGAGATATTCTACATGCTCCAGCATCCCTCGGTCCCTGCATGAGATATTCTACAAGCTACAGCATCCCTCGGTCTATGCATGAGATATGCCCAACAATATACCCCACTGGCCCGCATCTTCAGGAAACCACCCGAGATACCCCACACTACAGCTTCTCTCAGCCTTGCAGGGCATATTCCCTATGCTATACACAACATTAAAGCACCCCCTAGGAGATATTCTGCAAGCTACAACATCCCTTAGTCTGTGAATGACACACTCCCAAGAATGCATCCCTCAATCTCTGTATGAAATGTGTCCCAGAGAATGTCAACACTGCAGCATCGCCCCAGGGTCTACATGGGACACCAGAGTGATAGGAAAACAAAACTACAACAAGAAAACTTGTAGTCTTTAGATGTATCGTCCTCTGACATAGGCTGCAGCAAAATATAGCATTTTAACTCTTTATTAGTTAATTAATGTATTATACATGGTGTCCCCAAAAGGTCTGCCACATCAGAGAAGTCTGAGCTTTGAGCCTACAAATACATCGCACAGAAACACAAGGTGCATGGCTTACCTGTAATCAAGAGACAGCCCAGGGCCAGGAATGCCTTCAGGGAGAGGGCCATCTCCACGGCCAGCTGAAAGAGAGAAAGGGTGTCAGAAAGAGCATCTCTGTTACCTGCTGTTCTAGTACTGGGACCAGTCTCTTTACCCATAAGGACTGCCTAGACGGGCTTCAAGGGAGAATAAAACAGGGAACATGACAACAGCCCTGCTTCCAAAAGAGGTCCTTTCACGGCAGTATAAAGACCCCCAAAATTACTGAACAATGTACTTTCCACGAAAGACAAGGTGATAAATGTCAACATGCCTTTCTCAGTGTCACCTTAAGGATGCTCAGGGCCCTGGGCAAGACACATTTTGGAGGTCCCTGTACGCAACAACTTTGAATTTTAATACCCATGTCCTGCTAATTCAAACTCACACGATGCCAAGCGATACTAAATTATATTTTAAAACTTTAACAGGATCACACAAAAAAGTTAAAATATGTCTTGCCATATGATGACAGTGGGTAGAGAGACAGAAGCAGAGGCAGACAGAGAGGTGGAGTGAGGTTTAGATAAAGAAATACAATAGAGAGGTCAAATAGAAAGTTCACTTTCTCAGGGGGGCCTTGAAGGTTGTGTGCTTGGTGTCTTGCATAGGTTTTGAATGGAAACGGTACTTTAGACATAGTTTAAAACTTTTCCAAGTTTGTATGTGTGCTGTACAGCATGGCAGTCATGTAAAGTTGGAAACGTTTGGAGAAAAGAAAACTTTTTATCAACTTCACAACTGCCTCAAGGAAGTTACATTTTTGGTGCACAGCCCCCTCTACCTTTTTTTCAGTAAATATGGCTTTGATTCAAATTTGTGAGTGGTTGCATGGGAACGCTCTGTTACCACCCATGGTACACTCTCTTGATGCAAATTAGTGCAAACATCAACTTTGTGTTACTTTAGCCAACTTTACAGTGCAAAACAAGCTTTGCGCTGGAAAGTATATCCAAATCCTACCCTTTAGGCCAGTTTGCATCACTTTAAACTGGTGCAAGGTGTTAGTAAATTTGCTCTTTTGAGTCACATATGATGGAGAACTGTCAACAGAGGACCGCGTCATTGTAATCCTATCTTCATCCAAGTATCACTAAACCTACTTCGACCAGTCAGTGAACCAGGTAAGAGCCCTAAAACGTGGAGCTAGTGAAGGCAATAATTAAAGTCGAAATAGGTCAGCAATTCCCAACTCCTTGAGAGTACAGTAGCACTGCCGGGAATAGCAGAAAGCCACAGATTATACAAAACACAGCAACATGGTCAGTTCTAGGAATAGCGCCTAGACGACATTGGACACCTCTCCTCCAGTTAGGTCAAGAATTAAGGTCAAGACTTTGGCTTAGGCAATCTTTCTGGGACTGCAATAGGATCCCTGGAAGTGTCGCTTCAGCCACACCAGCCAGCTAGGACTTTAAGCTCGAGTTCCAAAAATGTGAGACAAGTGCCAAGTGCCAGCAGACTACTAGTAAGAGTGCCCTCACTATCCAGGGATAGAAACTTTGGAAAGAGTTTCCAACACATGTATTTGTGAGGCTGATGGACACGCCTCCCTCCTTAGGAAAACACAAGGGCGCCTTCCCTGAACTTCAGAGGCCCTTGCGTCAGACGTGTCGCACCAAGGGAACAATTTGGGCCTAGTAACAGGTTACACAGTGTGGAAAGGGGCGTTCCAAAATGCAGCGCTTTTGGCTTAGCAACAAGAAGCCATCTAGTAACCCAAAACATAAATGCATGCCGGCCCCAATTACCCCCCCCAAACACACACACACACCCAGCCTCGTCTCGGAAACGTATGCATGCAATGATACACGCACCTGCTCTGGGAGTGTATTAATTTGTTTGTATGTCGCCGACGCCAAGCTTTGTTCCATGATATTCGGTTAAATATATATATATCAGTATGTGCGTCTGGGAGTCTGTGCGCCCTTCTTAAGTAGATGTGTTTAAAAGCCGGCACTTATAAACGTCTAAAAGATATTATACCATTGCAGGTGCTTTCACCTGTTTACAGTTTATCCTCATACCCGGTTGTATGATGTTACAACGCATTCCGTTGCAACGCATGCCTTTACCACGCATGCGTTAGTTACAACGCGAATGCCATTCCCACGCATAACCTTTATCACGAATATTCCTTTACCACGCATAATTTTACAACGATGTTCGTTGTAAATTCATGCATGGTAAGGGCATTCTCTTGGTAAAGGTTATTCCCCCACCCCTAAACCCTTCTTACAAATACCCCTCCCCTTCCCTTAACCCTAAAATCGGCCCCCTGCTTTTTTTTTAATTAAATTTAAAATTCCCCTTACCTCTCCACGTCGTCTCTTCTCTTTTTTCTTCCGTGTTGACGTTGCACGTCGTATAGAGGAAACGGAAGTGTTTTTCCGTTTCCTCTAACGACGCCGATTGCCTCCACATCCCTACTTAAATAGGTGCGGTTTCTTTTTTGGGGGGGAAACCCCCCCAATCCCCCTTTTTTTCAAGTTTTTTTGTGGGGGGGGGAGACCCCCCCAAGCCCCCTTTTTTTTTTTTTTAGCCTTTAACACACATGCCTTTACTACGTATTTCGTAGTAAAGGTATGCGTGGTAAAGGCTATTCGTGGTAACCACGCATGCGTTGTAATGCATGCGTGGAAACGGCCGCGTTGTAGTGGCCATTTCCCCTCATACCCCATGTCGGGCTTGCCTGTTGTGAGAGGCTGTGTTTTACAGGAAAAATGACTCATTTGTTTAAAAACAGCGTTTGTACAAAGTATGGATGGTAGGGATTAACTGTTCAGTTGAAAAGGATGTATTTCCAGTACAGATTTGTTAGTATATATAAAACTCTATCGGCATGAGCTAAAAGGGACTCCTGCGAGCCTGAAGAAAAGGTTATGTGAGCCCCGAGAAAATTTTTAAAGGAAATACGACTAAAGGAAACAAGTTGAAGGAATGTGAAACTCTCTGGTTTGCCACTGGAGGGAGCACTGCCCTTTTGTTTTGTCCATATAGTCACTACATTGGAGGATTGAAAAGCAGGAGCTTAAAGCAGCCCTTGCAGGAAATGCCACACGGTGGCGCCCCAGACTAAGAAAACGCGACCTCGGAACATTTAGCATAGGGCAAAGCTCTTGGAGGGTCACTGAAACAGAGCACTCTCTACATGAGATCTCTGCTTCACAACAGGACATGAATCAGGATATTTTGCTGTGACATTTTCACTGGTCACTTTGCCTCCTTTCACAACTCCACCTTTAAGGAGCAGTTCGCTGTAGCCCCGATAAGCCAACTATGGGTGCGCAAAGAAGTTGGGACCATAGCACTTCACCAGACTGGTTGCAACTTCTCCTGCCTCGTATATTTGAAAAAAATAATTTTGCGTCATAACAAGGGCCCAGCCGCCCGAAACAGGGTGCACTTTTTAACTCAATTTTCATAACAATAAATTAATGTCTGTCACTGTTAGGTAGCTGAATTTTTACTTTTTCAACTTAGACAGCCATTGCATGTGCTTGCCAAAAAATATAGGGGCAGATTTACAAGCCCCTTGCGCCACTTTTACGTCATTTTTAACATGGGAAAAATTACGCAAAAGTGGCGCAAAGGGCTTGTAAATCTGCCCCATAGTATGCTTCCCAAAGTCGCGCCTAATGGGTTTGTCAATGCTTGTTTTTTATTATATATTTTTTTTCAAATGAAACTTTGCCAAATTTAAGAAAACTACCAAGCTTTTAAAAACTGATGAAAAGTATGAAAACACATGTGCGGAGGTGCCAAACTGTCTTTTTTCCCACGAACCCAAGAAGCTGTGTGAAGTACTGGTCCTTAAAGAAATTGTTTAAATTCCACCAGGGCTTAATTTGTAAGTGTGGGAACCCAAAGGTTTTTAAGGGCCTCACGAGCATTGCTGCCGAATTCCAGGTTTACGGAACACCGAGACTTTCTTGTCTTTATTCCTCCTCATGCCTCTTTCTTCCACCGCCCTTCACTCTCTCCTTAGTTTACTCTTGCAGATTTGTATCCTTTCTTTCTCCCTTCGTTTCTTTTTACCCAGCTTGCTCTTCCTCCGCCTTTCTATCTTTTTTGCCTTTCTCTCTCCTGCTCCTGATCAAAGTCTTCCAGATGAAAAACTAGTCCTGGTCCCAAAAAATGAGTGCCGGTGTTCACCACCTGTACCGCTGCCAAAGGTACTGAGTCCCGCCCATTCCGACTCTCATGCAGATGATGTCACAAAGCTAGGACTTCCTAGCCTCTCGCTCTTCTATCGCGATCTAACCATTACCTTTCTATCCCCTCCAGTGCTTAGAAGCGGCTGAAGCCAGTCTAGGCACTCTATGAAAAGTAAACACATGACTAACGAGGACGTACGTATGGGTCGGCCACTCCGAGTTTACACAGAAGCAGCAACAGGATAGCAATATGTAACTGTCCCCTGATCGGCGAGAGGTTCCGTGGGAGGAACGCCAGGGATACTTCGGTGGGTGGTGTGCACTACCCCAGGGCGCTAGGTTAGGAGGTTTTTATGCGTGCATTACCCTCACCCCCATTGCCTTAGGGGTTCAAGATAGAAACTAGGCTTTAACAACATATGCTGTTCCACACACAAAGTTCGTTCAGACGTGCGTCATATTGTGTATCTTGCACCGCTGGCAGACAACAAGAAAAGAAAGGGTACCACAAAATGAGAATGGATTGATCCCAGCCATGGCCGTGTGCTACAAGAGAAGGGGCAACGTTATATAAGAAGACTACCGGAAGAGGGCAGTGTTTTGTCGCCCCAATGTGGGAAGTGACGCTCTGCCCACTGTGCAGTGTGTGAGAACAGGCATCTTTGTAAGCAGGCTGGCAGCTGTAGCACACCTCCCTCTGCACCTCCAGCACCCCATGCTCTTGCAAGTGGGCTGGAACGCCCCGGGAGGGAGGGCAGCTGGCCTCGCCATGTGTGTGAATCAGGTCTTGGCCTCTCATACACTGTCCTGCTTGGGTTTTAGCCGCATTGCCCATCCTCCGCCCTGCCACGCCCTCGGG
This sequence comes from Calotriton arnoldi, assembly GCA_963921515.1. NCBI lineage: Eukaryota > Metazoa > Chordata > Amphibia > Caudata > Salamandridae > Calotriton > Calotriton arnoldi. The sequence continues at coordinate 333,786 of CAWUFW010012917.1, forward strand.
CAGCTCAGCGTCTGCAGCAGACAGCGCCACTCCCTGCAAACCGCAGAGCGTGTGACGACCTCATCACCAGGGGGCTGGCGGGAGCTGGAGGCGGGAAGGGATCCGCGTGGTTCTTGTCTTAGGGCGGATTCCGCTATCTATAGTGGGTGCGACCGCGGTTCCTCCCGTGACTGTGCTCACGTTTTAACATCTCCGGAGAGAGGTTGCGAGTGCACGCATGACAACATTTTGGAAGGGGGAGAATTTAAGGCAATAATCGGGAGAATGTATCCCCCCATTATCTTCTATTAAATCAGAGTCAATTTCAGGTGGGTGACTGCCAAAATAAAGATGTTCTTTGAGTTAAAAAAAATCGGGAGGCTCCCGCGTGAATCGGGTGTCAGGGACATCTTAAGGGTTTTGGGGGCCCTGGGGCCAAACATATTTTGGGGGTCCTGTTGGGACAGCTTTGAATTTATGATCCAGTTTCAGCTTTTTCATGCCGTCTTTGGCCAGGTCACTGACAGTGCACAGGCACACTCCTCCAAATTCTAAATGTGTTTACATCGAATATTCAGGGATAGTGATGTTTTCAATATTGTAACACAACAGCAGCAACTCACTAATATTACTGCAAATAATCTCTGTGACACCCTCTCATTTCGCATTTGTGAGGCCTGTTTTGATCTAAAAGAAACGTTTTCAATGGATGTTGCATGAAATGTAAACAACATTTCTCTGCAAAATGTCTGTATTAGACTCTCACACATCACCCACATTAGAAATAAATTAAAGGAAAAAGGTATTTAAAACAATCTGCTTAAGAATTATTCAAGGTCATCAGGGCAAGACTCTACAGAACAGAGGTGGCTCTGTCAGGAGCCCCTGAAAGGCTGGGGCCCTGGGCCGGAGCCCACTTTGCCCATACCTTAAAGTATCTCTGTCGGGTCTATTGGCATGTATGTGAGTGACAGCCCCGCCAGGGCCTGGATGGGGCTATAGGTTCAAAAGGTTCCAGGCCTAAAGAGGGGGGAGGGTCACGGATCATAACACCGATGAAAGAGTTGTTGAGAGGTGTGACTGCACACGTGGCTGCGCTCACATTTAAACTTCTGCAAAAGGGGGTGCTGTGGCGGTGTCTTGGGAGCTTGCCAACATCACATGATTCAAATATTGTGTGCAAAGAGAGCACAGGCAGCGTGTGGAGGGATGTCCTGCCATCACATAATGTCTAACCAAAACCTCAAAGGGCCAGAGTTTGCAACAAATACACAAAATGACGTGACCCATTCGGCTGAATGACACAGAGCAAGCACCCCAAGCGCTAATTTAACCCAGGGTGTGTGCCACGCGTTTGGGTTGATTGGTGTCTTAGATGGTTGAAGACCTGAGCAGTGCAATCTTACGGCCTTGGTAGCAAACAGTTGATAGTCACAGGAAGTTTAAAACTATCTGCTGCCTTTGGCTGGAAATGTAGCTTTATTTGTTGACATATCAAAGTAAACAACAACAGAACAAAACTCAATATCATACACAAAGCAACATACAAGTTAGAACGTATCATGCACAACAGAATAGTCAAAACAGAATGCAGCACAACCGTAGTACAGCAACACAACATTTCAATAATGCAGTCCAAAAACAAAGCAATACAAAAACGACATAACGCCTCACCCCACAACAAAATGTCACACATCAAATATGCCCAAACTTTGATGTCACACATACCACCACCAGAAGCCTGCTTTTATATGGTAGTAGAAAGTGTTTGCACCAAGCAATGCCTTAACTTACCCCAAATGATAAGAAGTAGTGCCTGTCAAAAACGTGCTAGAGCCCAAACACTTAAATGTAAGGATCCTTCTCAGACAGGTCCTAAATGGAATACATGATCACCCACTGCATCTAAGATGAGAAATGTATTTGGAGAAAATGAATGTCACACCGAGGAATACCTTCATGTAGAAACCAGTACAGAAAAACGTTACAGGTAAAATACCTTTATAAGGAAACTATTACTGATAAAAGTTGTAACAGAAAAAAATATTTTACAGAGAAACTATTACTGAAGAAAGTAGAAGGCAGCACTTTACAAAGAAAGCGCTCCCAGGGGATAGGGTATGTGAGAACGACTTCACATGGAATCCACTGTACAATTGTATAAGGACAAATATATTTACGGAATACCCAGTACAGAGAAAACATTAGATAGAAATTATTATCAAGGACAACGGTTACAGAAAAGTGTTACAGAGAAATAAATGCCTTTAGAGAGAAACCGCTAGAGAAAAATATCGATAACATTTTTGTTAACTTCATGACTCTGTAAACGAAACTTCTAAAAGGCGTTCCTGTAGAAGAATTCATTCAATCTGCCCTGGGGTAAGATGTACCTAGCGTCAGTGCATAAAATGCGACAAGAGAAGTGCAGGTGCTCACTGACCCAGAGTCCCTGTCTGTAACCGAGAAGTGCCAGGCCTCTAATATTAGAGTGGTGCATCCGTGCTGAGGAGCGCGGACACTCTAGCTATGGGAGTAAAGGCTGCAGCGTCTGTGCATGTCTCTTTAACTCCCTGCTCATGTTCCAAACCATAAACTTAACTCTAAACTGAACCATAACTGGTACCACTTCACTGACCCGAACTCTAACAAACCTTAAACGACCCAACCTAGTGTATTGCTCTAGTAATCCTGACCGTTATCTCTTATAATAGCACTAACCCACCCCTTTATTGCATCTGTAACCACTGTATTCAAGTAATTCGCCTTCATGTATTTCTTATGTTTCGTTGTAGCAACTTAAAAATTTTCCTACCTAACAACATGTCTCTTTCACGGTTCCTTTGGAAGGGTGTTTCTTCATTCATGTTTCTCTCCAAGGTCATCTCGTGATATTCCCTGTACATGTATGTGCCTGTGTGAATCACTGTTCCCCACCAGGGGGCGCGCACCTAGTTACGAGCCTTGGATAGCGCCCTAACAAGCCAAGAGTCCCGAAGCCCCAGTCTAGGCGCGCGCAGAGACGATGGGTGCACGCGTTCAGCTAGCGTGAGCAGCCCAGGACAGAGCATAGATTTTCCTGCCACAATAACCCAGTCTTAAAGATGTTGAACAATCACACGCGGGTTCTGCCTTGCATGTGACTAGTCCTGCATCTGTATTTCCCTACATTTGAGTACTAGGACACACGAGTGCATACTTTGAACTTTGTGAATAATATAAAGTGACCCACCCTGCAGCGTACAAGGGCAGCGCGAGCGGCCAGGAGCAGAATCTAGCCTCACTCGGACATTAATAGCCAGTGTGTTTATCTTTCTTTCTGCCTGCCCTGGATAACCGCCTCTGGGACTTCAAAGCGCTGCTTCAAGGGGCCCTCCCTTCAGTTAATCACACGCTGGCAGTGTATAGGCTCCTGGGGTCTGCTGCAGACCCCACTTTAATGAAACGGAGTAGCCTCCAAATGATGTGGGGCGGGGCGCACTACGTGGGGATTAAATATGTAGTGCTTAAAGCAGCGTTTTTAGGAGCGCTATGTTTGGTTAATCACAGGTTGGCTCTATCTGTAGGTCTGGTGTCTGCTGTAGGGCCCTCTGACAAGAGACTGTGCAGCCAGCTAGTGACGTGTAGTCGTGGCATGCGGTCTCCTATGTGCGGACTGAACATGGCGTCGTAGTGTTCAACCTCCCCTCTTTTAATCACGTGCTGAATGTGTCTGAGGTTCTGGTACTTGCTGGAGCGTTCTGCGTCTGGAGCTGGTAATGGGGGCTGCGTAGCTTGCTGGTCGCCTCTTAGGGTCTGATGCATAACGAACATGAGGGCATCTAATGATCTTCGACCCCTATCTCTGCAGTTTTCAGCGTATCTGTTTCCCTGGCTCGTTTCACACACGGTAATAGCGGGTCTGGTACTGGAGACGGGTTACCGTAATGGCGATATTAGCGGCCACCATTAACTGGCCCAATGGCCACTTTCAAGATGGCGCTCAGACTTCCGTCTGCAGAGACAGCTGCACCTTGGTGTTTGGTCAGGAGACGGGGCCTTTTTGGTGCTACTACGACACTGGCTTCGCTGCCAACAGCCCCTATGTATTGCCTTGGGGTGGGCACTTCCTTGTATAGGGGTTTTCCACGTAGTATTTGAGCCACAGCACGGTCTCGGTGCGGAGAGCGCGACAGTGCCACGTTTTCACAGCTCTCAGCCCATCCGAGGACCACACAGACGCTGCCAGGAAAGCAGCGGCTCTGCGGCCAAAATATGTTTTCCAAAGACATGGGCGGTAGTTTGAGGCTGAACAAAAACATACGCGCCTCATCGCTTTCTCGAATTTTATTACACTGCTTAATTTACCTTTCTACCAAACGCATTCCTTCAGCCAAATCTGAGATTAAACAAGCACTGACAACGCCAATAAATCTGGTTTTCAGGTGTCCATGCATGCAAGCACATGCATTCACGAGAGCTTTTTACATGCTTTGCATGCACAAATGCAATGTATCGCATTAAAAGTAGTCCCACTGGCTTTGCCACAGTTGGGGCAAAACTATCAAAAAGGATTGCTTTCCGTATATAATGCATATGATATGGATGATAAATAATTGTATATGACAAACAGCATGGTGATTGACTAATGCTTTTCAGTAAAACAGTCCCTCGTGGTATAATGAAGCCAACAGGAGGGGACAGAGAGGGCTAAAGTTAAGGTAAAGTAGTCCCTCGTGTAGTTCACTGCAAGCACTTCAGGAGGCTGCAGGACACACTCACAGAGCATTAAGTGAGAAATGAGTCCTCCACTGGGCTGAGGCAGGATGTGATTGGGAGGTACCTGCTGTCAGAACTCAGATGGGAGAGGCACTGCTTTTGAAGCACCCGCTTGGACCTCTACTGTGTGTTGTGACATGGTACGACCCTACTGTGCCCGTGCCTGGGTGAATGGCTCTGCCCACCCTGCGCAGCAGATCAGTGGCGTTGGCGTGAAAGAATTCTTCAATGCATTATTCGTTTCGATTTTATTGGGACAGCGACAAGAAATTCCTAAGATTCTCTCACAATAGCTTTCTATTCCCTTTGAGACCTAAACGGTATTTCCGATTTGCCGTTGAGCATTGGAATTAGTGTGTGGTTTACTACGACTCCGGTAGGACGATTACCTTTGTTCGATTCTGCTGGGCTGATCACTGGATTCGAGCTCAGCGGAGGCTGGGCCTCCAGCGCCATTAGCACATGCAAAGGAGAAGACGTCAATCAACCCCCGGAAGCCACGCCTACCAGTCAAGCTAGGCTGCCATCGAAGTGTGCCCACATCCGGTTCATAGGAAAACAATATTAGCGTGATCAGAATCATTCTGAAGCACCGGAAGACAACTTCCCGAAAAGGGATGTAATTACCTTCATATGTTTTGAACCATATCAATGAATTAGATCATACGGTCTCGCAGGGTGATATCTTTTAAACTAACGTGTTGCTTCTTATATTTCATCCTTAGATATCCATATCCAAACTGTATTTTCGTCTACTTTATTTAACATTATTCCTAACAGGGCTCCAATAACGCTTTTTATTATTATCACGATATAATAATAATAATTAGTAATAGTATTATTATTAGTAGTATTTTTACTGTTATTTACTCGATTTTGTACAATAATAATAATAAACCCTGATAATAATATTATATTTTTTTTAATACTGTGGTGATGTTTTGATATTTTATTATTATTATTCGTATTTATAATGTTACTGTTATTAGTGTCGGCACTGGTATTATTAATATTAAAGTATAATGTGCTCATTGTTCTTCCAATGAGGTACTTCGAATATGGTCAGTTTGTTTTGCGCACTCTTTAGATGTCCGCTTCTTGGTTGTTTTTGCATTTCTGCGCGCTCGGGTGCACCGCCCCGGCCGTGTGTGCCGCGGGGTCCCCGTAGGTGAGGTGCGGTGCGGCACCGCCCGTGTGTGACACGGGGTCCCCTGACGTGCTTCCGTGTGGCGCACCGCCCGTGTGTGCCACGGGTCCCCTGAGCTGCTTCCGTGAGGTGCGCACCGCCGTGTGTGCCAGGTTGTCTGTCTCCTGAGCTGCTTCCCTGAGGTGCGCCTGTTGTATGTTGTGTTTTCACGGTGGGTGACTGCCTTGGCTTCACATCTCTTTGACGTTCAGTAGATCCTGGTTTAATGTACACATTGCGAATACAACACATAGCGGGGTACGGTACTTCTATACTAATGCTTACGATTATATTATTTGTAATAATATGAAGGGTGAAACGATATCAAACGGACAGGACTATAGAAAGGTTTCCTGGTTACTGTTCGCTAAGGATGCTATCCTGGTCAAGTTTCGCGCCCTTTCTGCCTGTGGCGCACATGGTCAACAAACGTCCTAGGCATTTTAGTTTAGTGACGCGCATAACATTATTCTATACTGTCTGTTCCATTGCAGGCTCCACAGGACGTTTAAAACAACTTGAAACGAAATCAATGTACGCGATGCCTCTCAATGCCGCTCTTCTTTTGATATTTTTTCTTTTCTTTTTAAGAAGCCACACAAACATAAAATGAACATCCGGGAAGTAAAAATCTATGCACACAGCGAAATTATGTAAAACAAACAGTGAGCCATTTCAGACAGGACAGGCAACTCGGTCGCATTTAGTCTAATACATGCAATTGCCTCATCTTAATATATCCACCAGAGGACGCCAATGCGTCGGAGAAGTGTGGCTCAATGGTTAGAGCCAGACCCTGATGCAGAGATCTGGCCCGGGACCAGGGTTCAATTCCCGCCTCGGCGGGTCTTGGGCTCAATTTCCTCGGACCTGATAATTCTCGCCTCGGTGCCTATTCTAATCATGGGTCCCACTCTGCAACTCTGGGCAATAGCTTGCTTAATCTCCACAACGGCCCCAACAGCGCTGGGATGCCTGGCTTCACCCTGGGGGTGCCCAGGAGTGGACATTTCACAGGGAAAAGCCAGGAAGGGTTCCACAGCGGTATGCGTACAGCGCCAGGACACCTCTTTGGGGGTATAAGTGCGCTTTACAAGTACGAATTTCATTTCATTTCATTTCAATGCTCCGCCTGCGTGTGCTAACATGTCGTATGTTGACTTAATGAAATTGGAAAGTATTCATCTCAACAAAGAAAAGGAGCCATTTTAGAGAAATTCCATCGGATCCACCAATGTCTCTAGTATTTTTTGAGTTTGAAAATGTTTAATTTTAGAAAGAAACACACCATACCAAGAATGTTTTCGAGCAACAAATCACATGATTTCTTGATTTACAGCAAATTTGGTTCCATCTTTATTGAAACAAATACTAAATAATGCTAAAAATTAACACATTTCGATGGCAGATACCATCAAAGCGTAATTGCGTAAATATATAGTCAAATAGATCGTGAAAGACGGTTTTCATGAGGGATAGTTAATGAATTAACTGCCTTGAACGACACAACACGGCCGATCTACTCTTAAGCTCGGTGGCTGGTTCTTGCCTCCGCCGGGCCTCTTCTTTCCCGGTCCTCGCCCCTCTCAGCCCTCGGCTCCCCGCGCCTCTCCAAGCTCACGTTGCATCAATAGTTTCCCGAACACAATCTTTATCGCCCCATCCACCCGGCACCCTTTCTTCTACAGCCACGCACCGCCATAAATCAAAGGACCACGCCAAGACCACCATGTGCAGCATCTTATCACCACTGGATGGGTCTGTGCACCTCCCCGCCCACGCAGGCTCATAGCAGTTGGTGATCCAGATTGTTTTTTTTTTGTGTCTTTATTTTTCAGTTTTATAAAGTGCGAACTCGACCGCAGGTATTGGAGCGCTTTACATGAGCACCCGTTACATTACACACGGACACATTCATTTTTGGTAGGCACGGGGAGATTAAGTGATTTGTCCAGAATCACGGGATGTTGACCCGACGCCGAGACTTTAGCCTGGTTCCGCTCCAAAGTCGGCAGCTCTGGCCGTTAGGCCGCACCTCTAAAACTCCATTCATGGCTGCCAGAACGCATACATCACACCCCTCCATCTGTCGTCTAACCAACCCATCTATCCATTCACCCGCCCACTGGCCCACCAACCTATTCGCCCGTCCACCGCTCTGACTAACTTCTAAAATAAATTAATATAAACGAAACTCCACCTCTCCAGCCATGCAAGCTTGCAGGCCTACCAACATATCAATCTATTCACCCACAAGCCTATCGGTCCGCCCGCCTATCAGCTCCTCCACCTGAAATCACCGAAGTTCCTTCCATAAATCAATTCAACCTTTCATCCACCCACCCACATATCCATCCATACAGGCCCAACCGTTATCACTTAGTTTCCAAGCATAAACAGCCAAGTAAAACATCAAACTGAGACTTAAATGGTGTGCGTTTATTTTTTTCTTGCCACATCAGGAATAACGCTGGGCCCAACATCTTGCTTGCTCTGTGTTTATTTGCTTATCGCTGGTTTTGTCCCATAGAGATGGCTTCTACAAATTGATCCCTAGAGGGCAGCAGAGCGCTATCTGCAGCCGAGCCTGCAGGGACCATCGGGGGCCAGATCAAAGGATGAGGCAGAGTCCTGGCACCAGGATGCACCCACGCAACATCCAGCGAGTCCCTGCAGAGCCGCTGCCTCTTCAAGGAGCCCGTAATCCTGGACCTCCCCTGACTGCGAGGCAAGGGCCGGGCCGCTGCTGGGCTCCGGAGCTCTCCACCCACGCAGCTCTCCCGGCGCCTTCCAGACTCTATCCAGAGTCGGCTCATTCCTCTGCCCTCAACCACGTGTATCGAGAGTCGCTGTGTATACCAGTGCCAGTGCTATACAACCGTGCACGAGCTTTTAACATGTACACGCGGCTCACCGTGAAAGCATGGGTTCAAAGCTCGTGCACGATTGCATAGTATTGTATAGCGCTTTTCTACTCATTGCGACTGCTGACTCACTTCAACAGCAAATCAACGCACACGCGCAAATATCTCACCGCAAAATATCCGAAGCGTCGACATTTGATAGAGGGATTGGAGACTGAGTCCTGCAAGAGTGCAAGCACTGTTCTTTGCTCTCGTGCACACCGGAGAACGGGCGCCACCTGCCCTTGGTCGTAAGTATGTGCTCGGTAAGTGGTGCACTAGAACGAGCCCGAAACTACCAGGTGCGAGAGGCAACATGGCTGCACTTCAGGAACAGATACTGGAACCAGTCGGGCACAATAATGCAGGGCAGATACAAGTGCGAGTGCAGCAAAACCCAGTAAAACATCAGACCAATGGACTATACATTTGCAGAGCAGACACCAGTGTTAGTGAGGTAAGACCCTGTAACAGACATCAGACCAATGTAATATATACCTGCAGCGCAGACATCAATGCTGGTGTAGCAAAACCCAGTAAAACACCAGACCACTGGACTATAAACCTGCAGAGCAGACACCAGTGCGAGTGAGGTAAAACCCTGTAACAGACATCAGACCAATGTAATATATACCTGCAGCGCAGACATCAATGCTGGTGTAGCAAAACTCAGTAAAACACCAGACCAATGGAATATAAACCTGCAGAGCAGACACCAGTGCAGCAAAACCCTGTAACATACATCAGATCAATGGAATATACACCTGCAGCGCAGACACCAGGGCGAGTGCAGCAAAACCCAGTAAATCACCAGACCAATGGAATATAAACCTGCAGAGCAGACACCAGGGCGAGTGCAGCAAAACCCAGTAAATCACCAGACCACTGCACCAGACCAATGGAATATAAACCTGCAGAGCAGACACCAGGGTGAGTGCAGCAAAACCCAATAAAACACCAGACCACTGCACCAGACCAATGGACTACAAACCTGCAGAGCAGACACCAGTGCTAGTGAGGTAAAACCCTGTAACAGACATCAGTCCAATGTAATACATACCTGCAGAGCAGACACCAGTACTAGTGCAGAAAAACCCAATAAAACACCAGACCACTGCAGCAGACCAATGGACTACAAACCTGCAGAGCAGACACCAGTGCTAGTGAGGTAAAACCCTGTAACAGACATCAGTCCAATGTAATACATACCTGCAGAGCAGACACCAGTACTAGTGCAGCAAAACCCAATAAAACACCAGACCACTGCACCAGACCAATGGAATATAAACCTGCAGAGCAGACACCAGTGTAAGTGCAGCATAGCCCTGTAAATATCACAAGACCAGTGCAATATAATCCTGCACAGCAGACACCAGTGTTAGTGCAGCATAGCCCTATATCAGGCATAAAAGCAGGGCAATATAATCCTGCACATCAAACACCAGTGCTAGTGCAGCCTAACCCTGTAACAGACACCAGACCAGAGGAACGCAAACCTGCAGAGCGGAGACCAGTGCAAGTGCAGCACAGCCCTATAACAATCACAAGACCAGTGCAATATAGTCCTGCACCGCAAACACCAATGCCAGTGCAACATAACCCTCTAACAGACACCATGCCAGTGTAATATAATCCTCCACTGCAGACGCTAGAGCAGCATAACTCTGCAAGGGGCACCAGGCCAGTGCAATATAACCCTGCACAGAAGACCAGTGCAGCATAAATCTGGAACAGACACAAGAGCAGTGCAATATAGTCCTCCACAGCAGACATCAGTGCCAGTGCAGCATAACCCTAGAACAGACCCATGACCAGTGCAAACTAATCCTGCACAGCAGATACCAGTGCTGGTGAACCATAACCCTGGAACAGACAAAGGACCAGTGCAACATAACCCTGCACAGCAGACCAGTGCAGCATAACCTTGGAACAGACACCAGACCAGTGCAAACTAATCCTGCCCAGCAGACACCAGTGCTAGTGAACCATAACCCTGGAACAGACACCAAACCAGGCACTGTAACCCTGCAGAGCGGAGACCAGGGCTAGTGCTGCATAACCCTGTAACAGACACAAAAATAGTGCAAGATATCCCTGCAGAGCGGAGACCAGTGCACTGGTGTCTGCTGGGCAAACTAATCCTGCCCAGCAGACACCAGTGCTAGTGAACCATAACCCTGGAACAGACACAAAACCAGGCACTGTACCCCTGCAGAGCGGAGACCAGTGCTAGTACAGCATAACCCTGGAACAGACACCAGACCAGTGCAAACTAATCCTGCCCAGCAGACACCAGTGCTGGTACAGCATAACCCTGGAACAGACACAAAAATAGTGCAAGATATCCATGCAGAGCGGAGACCAGTGCTAGTACAGCATAACCCTGGAACAGACACATGACCAGTGCAAACTAATCCTGCACAGCAGACACCAGTGGTAGTGAACCATAACCCTGGATCAGACACAAAAATAGTGCAAGATATCCCTGCAGAACGGAGACCAGTGCTGGTGCAGCATAACCCTGGAACAGACACCAGACCAGTGCAAACTAATCCTGCCCAGCAGACACCAGTGCTAGTGCAGCATAACCCTGGAACAGACACAAAACCAGGCACTGTACCCCTGCAGAGCGGAGACCAGTGCTGGTGCAGCATAACCCTGGAACAGACACAAAACCAGGCACTGTAACCCTGCAGGGAGGAGACCAGTGTTGGTGCAGCTCTAGGCAGGAGGACAGACAACAGAATTATTGCAGAAACCCCTGAAGGGACACACCCCGTCGCCAGGGCAGCATAATACGAGGAAGCAAGCAGATAATACATCATGACCCCGGGAAGGGGGCGGTGTTTGGGGGATGCACCAGCGTGCTCCTAGGAAGATGGAATCTGTTCGGATAATACACCAGCATGACCCTGGGAAGAAGGAATATGTAGGGTGATATACCAGAACGATCCTGTACAGAAGGGCTCTCTTATGGGAAAGCACCAGCACGATCCTCCAAGGGGAGAGTGTAGCACAGTCCAAGGGGCGGCCTGGCCTGGGCAGTAGGGCTTTGTGGAGGAGACACTTTCACCGTAGCGTGTCAGACCCTGGAGGGGCATGGAGGGCAGATTTCATGAGAGCAACCCCCGCCTTGACCCAATGCCCGAGAATCCCCACCGACCCCGAGACGGTCAGAATCTTCCCCTGGGTGCAGTCGCGGTCCGTGTAGGAGTGCCGGCCGGTGACGTGGGGCGGGGGAGGGGCAGGGTGGGGGGTAGCAAAGTACGGATTACGGACCTATACAGGTAAGTAAACATTTAAATCAATGAAACAAATTTCGTTGCGCGCACTGCATCGCATTTGGCGATGCGGTGCGCGCAACGAAATTCGTTTTATTGATTTAAATGTTTACTTACCTGTATAGGTCCGTAAACCGTACTTTGCTACCCCCCACCCTGCCCCTCCCCCGCCCCACGTCACCGCCCGGCCGGCACTCCTACACGGACCGCGACTGCCTGGGTGTCCCAAGAGGGGCATTTCTTCTCTATCAAGGTCCTGAAGAGGGCAGATCCCCCCTCTTACGGTACCGAGAGGGGCAGATCTTTCATATCTCCACACCTGGCTCTCCAGCTGGGGCAGGATGGAGCGTCCAGCAGGGAGTGAGTTCCCCTTTAGTCTCTGCCCTTCCAGCTCCAGCGCCTGGATCTCATCCCAGAGATGAAAGGCGCATTATCCAGAGCCGAAGACATGACATCCAGAGAGGAGCAGGGGAGGCTGAGGGGGCGGGGCTGATCGCCAGAGGCTCCTCTGCGGGGTGCATAACGGTTTGAAACGCCCCTCCGTGGGCTCTGAGCGCTTGAAGTTTGGGGCGGAGGGGGCTAAAATCATCACAAGCCCCCGAGCAGCAGGTGTCTGTGCTGAGATCCGGCTCCAGGCGCTATCCGTGCTTTATACATAGACCGAGGCGCCCTGTGTTCAGCATCGCACCCGTGGCACGTGCCGCCTCCCGCGCTCCCGGTGCGTGAAGCGCTCCGCTAGCTGTGAATAACGTCTCGAGACGGGTGAGCGTTTCTAGAGCGGGCAGACAAGAACAGCTCGGACACTGCAGCCAGTGTGACACTACAGAGACACAGCTGTACCCTAGCAGTGCGACTGGGTATCAGACAGATGGGGCACCAGGATTGCACCCTCATATGCAACTTATCAACGGCGCGTCGCCATATTCACACTGAAGGCCTTAATATGTGCAACATCGTCGCCTTATTTGTGCACCCCGAATGAAACTGTGCGTGTGATAAGATTGTGCACTAGGGTCAGGGGTCGAAGTGCATTAAAAAAGTATGAGAACTGTGATGCTGCGAGCAAGAGGGAGGGATAGGGGCGGGGTGAGTGAGTGAGCGTGTGGGCGTGGCTAAAAAAACAAAATATTCAGCAACTTTTTTCGGTCTTTCACCTTCCGGTAATTACATATAAAATAACACACAGCTTAAATGAACATTCATAGGTCAATTACTGGGAAATGCGCTATGGTACGTTATGAAACCTCTATTAGTTAATGCAGGACACCAAATCCTGGTTGGTAGAGTGAATAGTGCATTGTGTATGTTTAGTGCTACAAGGCCCCGGTCTGTGATAGAAAGCCATGTGAACATGTAGTCCGTTATTTTAAACTTTCATGACACACAGTATAGATACAAAATGCGCAAAATGGTTTAAGATAAATATGCTTCCAAAATATAGATTTTTTGCAGGCTGTACGTATTGCAGTGGTTTTTTTGTAACCCTCTTTTAAAAGCACACACTTCATACGATAGTTGGTAGCTAGCTCCCTTACAATCCCTCTCATAAAGAATACATGTGTCACCAGGAAGCCTCAAGTGATTCCGTCAATTGAAGCCAATGCCACTTCCCAGCTCCCTCCACATATGCGGATTGACCAGTTGTACACATTTACATTTCTTTCGGGTAGTGGTACCCAGGCAAGAAGGCCAGCTTAGCTGTCTGCCCCTCCCTCGGTTTCACAGCATAGGAGACATCCTGCCTTACACTTCAGTTCAAGCATTTCAGCTGTAGAAATTAACGGTCCGGGACGGTTGACTTTTGACAAAAAGTAGGGGGACGTTTCCCTAAAGGGTGCCCCTCATACCCTTTCCACTTGGACCACTGACTAGGGCTGTGATCATTTGTGAATTCGGCTCGTAAAGCTGTACCATTATTATTCTAATGTGCGCCACCAATGTACTAGTGCAGGTGTTACAATTGTAGCACCGAGGGCACACTGCTTGCGATATTGTGAGCACTGGCGGTGTGATAGTGAGTGAAGCACACCTGTGATGCTGCTCCACCCGGCCCCCCAACTGTGACAGGGTGCACTCCGAACATTTGTGCAGCAGTGCTGGGGCCGAGTGTCTGTGCAACAGCGCACACACATTCCACAAGTGAGCACCGTGCAAGCCGACACGCAGGGGGTAAAATACAAAGAGGACACAAAAGAACCCCACCCAGCCGTGCGTGCCACCGTACTTTGTCACAACCAAAATACGGCCTTTGTCGGCCGCTGCAAGCATTTCCGACAAGGAGTTTAACAGCGCGTCTTTGCAACCAGAAAAACACATTGCATCTAGATGGCAACCGCACGACCCCCTGGGAGTGAACAAATCATTGCGTGTGTACCACGAGTACACACCGCTGCCCCTTGCAGCACACCCCACAGCAAGTCTGTCAACAAACCCGAGGTGCTTGCAACTCACATCTATCACACACACCCCGTTATCAGTCACTGTTCAATTACTTCCTCGTTTACTTTTTTACGACATATGCGTGCCGCATAAATACACTATGGAAAGTCGCGGGTGTGACATAAAAGTACAGAAAATACAAAGGCATCAAACAGCAATCACTAAGTGTTTTTGTTGTTTTTCGACAAAAACCGGCACATCTCACCCCCGCGCTGCTGCGTTGCATTGGCCTCCAGTCACCATTTTAAACTGAGCCAGGTATCTACCCCGGCAGACACCATCTGAGGCCAGTCCTTAACTTGCATACTTTTATCACGTACTCCAGAACAGGGCATTGTGCACATCCCATCTGAGGCCTGTCCTTTACGTGTAAACTCATATCCGTATTCCAGAACAGGGCATTGTGCACAACCCATTTGAGGCCAGGCCATTTACGTGTAGACTTTCATCACGTATTCCAGAACAGGGCCAGTCCTTTAAGTGTTTACTTTCATCACGCATTCCATTACAGGGCATTGCAAACAAACCATCTAAGGCCAGTCCTTTACGTGTATACTTTCATCACCTATTCCAGAACAGGGCACTGTTCACAACCCATCTAAGGCCAGTCCTTTACGTGTAAACTTTCATCACCTATTCCAGAACAGGGCATTGTGCACATCCCATCTAAGGTCAGTCCATACTTTCATCGCGTATTCCAGAACAGGGCATTGTGCACAAACCATCCAAGGCCAGTCCTTTACGTGTAAACTCTTATCGCGTATTCCAGAACAGAGCACTGTTCACAACCCATCTAAGGCCAGTCCATTACGTGTATACTTTTCTCACCTATTCCAGAACAGGGCACTGTTCACAACCCATCTAAGGCCAGTCCTTTAGGTGTAAACTTTCATCACCTATTCCAGAACAGGGCACTGTTCACAACCCATCTAAGGCCAGTCCTTTACGTGTAAACTTTCATCACCTATTCCAGAACAGGGCATTGTGCACATCCCATCTAAGGTCAGTCCATACTTTCATCAACTATTCCAGAACAGGGCATTGTGCACAAACCATCCAAGGCCAGTCCTTTAGGTGTAAACTCTTATCGCGTATTCCAGAACAGAGCCAGTCCTTTAAGTGTTTACTTTCATCACGCATTCCATTACAGGGCATTGCAAACAAACCATCTAAGGCCAGTCCTTTACGTGTATACTTTTCTCACGTACTCCAGAACAGGGCACTGTTCACAACCCATCTAAGGCCAGTCCTTTACGTGTATACTTTTATCACGTACTCCAGAACAGGGCATTGTGCACATCCCATCTGAGGCCAGTCCTTTACGTGTATACTTTCATCATCTATTCCAGAACAGGGCATTGTTCACAACCCATCTAAGGCCAGTCCTTTACGTGTATACTTTTCTCACGTACTCCAGAACAGGGCACTGTTCACAACCCATCTAAGGCCAGTCCTTTACGTGTATACTTTTATCACGTACTCCAGAACAGGGCATTGTGCACAACCCATCTAAGGCCAGTCCGTTACGTGTATACTTTTATCACGTACTCCAGAACAGGGCACTGTTCACAACCCATCTAAGGCCAGTCCTTTACGTGTATACTTTTCTCACGTACTCCAGAACAGGGCACTGTTCACAACCCATCTAAGGCCAGTCCTTTACGTGTATACTTTTATCACGTACTCCAGAACAGGGCATTGTGCACAACCCATCTAAGGCCAGTCCGTTACGTGTATACTTTTATCACGTACTCCAGAACAGGGCATTGTGCACATCCCATCTGAGGCCAGTCCTTTACGTGTAAACTCATATCCGTATTCCAGAACAGGGCATTGTGCACATCCCATCTGAGGCCAGTCCTTTACGTGTATACTTTCATCATCTATTCCAGAACAGGGCATTGTTCACAACCCATCTAAGGCCAGTCCGTTACGTGTATACTTTTATCACGTACTCCAGAACAGGGCATTGTGCACATCCCATCTGAGGCCAGTCCTTTACGTGTATACTTTCATCATCTATTCCAGAACAGGGCATTGTTCACAACCCATCTAAGGCCAGTCCTTTACGTGTATACTTTTCTCACGTACTCCAGAACAGGGCACTGTTCACAACCCATCTAAGGCCAGTCCTTTACGTGTATACTTTCATCACCTATTCCAGAACAGGGCATTGTTCACAACCCATCTAAGGCCAGTCCTTTACGTGTATACTTTTATCACGTACTCCAGAACAGGGCATTGTGCACAACCCATCTAAGGCCAGTCCGTTACGTGTATACTTTTATCACGTACTCCAGAACAGGGCATTGTGCACATCCCATCTGAGGCCAGTCCTTTACGTGTATACTTTCATCATCTATTCCAGAACAGGGCATTGTTCACAACCCATCTAAGGCCAGTCCTTTACGTGTATACTTTTCTCACGTACTCCAGAACAGGGCACTGTTCACAACCCATCTAAGGCCAGTCCTTTACGTGTATACTTTCATCACCTATTCCAGAACAGGGCATTGTTCACAACCCATCTAAGGCCAGTCCTTTACGTGTAAACGTTCATCACCTATTCCAGAACAGGGCATTGTTCACAACCCATCTAAAGCCAGTCCTTTACGTGTATACTTTTCTCACGTACTCCAGAACAGGGCACTGTTCACAACCCATCTAAGGCCAGTCCTTTACGTGTATACTTTTATCACGTATTCCAGAACAAGGCATTGTGCACATCCCATCTGAGGCCAGTCCTTTACGTGTATACTTTTATCATCTATTCCAGAACAGGGCATTGTGCACATCCCATCTGAGGCCAGTCCTTTACGTGTATACTTTCATCATCTATTCCAGAACAGGGCATTGTGCACAACCCAGTTGAGGCCAGGCCATTTACGTGTAGACTTTTATCACCTATTCCAGAACAAGATATTGCGCACAAACCATCTAAGGCCAGTCCATTACGTGTATACTTTCACCACTTATTTCAGAACAGGGCATTGTGCACAAAGTATCAGAGGCCAGTCCTTTACGAGTTGACTTTTATCACCTATTCCAGAACAAAGCATTCATCACCTATTCCAGAACAGGGCATTGTGCACATCCCATCTAAGGCCAGTCCTTTACTTGTATGCTTGTATCACTATTCCAGAACAGGGCATTGTGCAGTCCATACTTTTATCACGTATTCGAGAACAGAACATTGCGCACATCCCATCTAAGGCCAGTCCTTTACGTATATACTTGTATCACGTATTCCAAAGCAGAGCATTGTACACAAACTTTCGGTGAATGGAATGCCAGCAACCACGCACAAGAAAGACAATGAATAATGCACAGAACACAACCACGCAGAAAGGCCAACAGCATCCTCAGGAAGTTCTCTGCTGTGGATGCAAAACTTTCCGTTGTCGAAACCCACGCTGATGACAACAGATGCACAAAATTGGTCAAAAAGCTGTGGCTCGCACGAGGAAGGGACAATTCGTAGGAATAAAAAAAAGCGCTGAGGGGGAACAAGGAGCGCTTGCTACGGTGGGCCTTCTTACCCTGTTGAAGAGGACTGTTAGACACTACTGGCAGCCTCTCTGCTCCCGTCAGCCCTTGGCATCAGTGTGATACATAGAGCGTCACTCCAGATTATAGCGGGCTCTGCGAGTCCTTCCTCAGAGGTCACACGTCCCAGGCCTGGGCCTGCCGCGGGCGCTGCGCTCCGCAGCCGACTCCATGTGTTTGTCATTATAGGGTCCGTGGCCGGGAGACGGCAGAGCCGGCAGCCCTCCGCGCAGCGTCCTCCCCTGGGGCTCCCGCCTGCAGCCGGCCACTTCCTGAGAGGCACCATGGCTCGATCCTGGGGCTGACGGGCCAGTGAGAGGACGCCCAGCGTGCGCAGAGCCTTGGGCTAAGGGGCCAGTGAGGGGGCACTCAGACTGCGCAAACCTTGGGGCCCCTCTGCAGCCGGCCACTTCCTGAGTGGCACCATGGCTCGATCCTGGGACTGACAGGCCAGTGAGGGGACACCCAGCGTGCGCAGAGCCTGGGGCTGAGGGGCCAGTGAGGGGGCACTCAGACTGCGCAGACGTTGGGGCCCCTCTGCAGCTGGCCACTGCCTAGGCGGCACCATGGCTCGATCCTGGGGCTGACGGGCCAGTGAGGGGACACCCAGCGTGCGCAGAGCTTGGGGCTGAGGAGTCACCCAACCTAGCGCGGCCCCTGAGCCCCTCTGTAGCCGGGCCCTTACTGAGCGGCACCATGGCTCGATCCTGGGGCTGATGGGCCAGTGAGAGGACTCCCAGCGTGCGCAGAGCCTGGGGCTGAGGGGCCAGTGAGGGGGCACTCAGACTGCGCAGACCTTGGGGGCCCTCTGCATCCGGCCATTTCCTGAGTGGCACCAGTGGCACCAGGGCTCGATCCTGGGGCTGACGGGCCAGTGAGGGTACATCGAGCCCCTCTGCAGCCGGGCCCTAACTGAGCACCATCATGGCTCGATCCTGGGGCTGACGGGCCAGTGAGAGGACGCCCAGCGTGCGCAGACCCTGCGGCTGACGGGGGCCAGTGAGGGGGCACCCAGCCCAGCGCAGCCCCCGAGCCCCTCTGCAGCCGGGCCCTTACTGAGCGCGAGCGACACCATGGCTCGATCCTGGGGCTGACGGGCCAGTGAGGGGAGCGGTAACTGTACACCATACCCAGCGCAGGCACTGGGGCCCCTCTGCAGCCGGGCCCTTACTGAGCGGTACCACGGCTGGGTTCTAGGGCTTGTAGTGAGCCACCCGGCTCGTATAATACTTTGTTGCCACCTCAACTCCCCGGTCCGTATTATACGAGCCGGGTGGCTCACTACAGGGCTGACGGGGCCAGAGGACAGGGGGGCGGGCGTAGGTCGGTAAGGCCCAGTCCTCCCCTGTCCCCTCTCTACTTGGGGTCCCCAATCTGCAGCCGACCATTTCCCTAGCGGCGCCGCGCTGTATCCAGAAGACTGAGGGGGAGGGGGGAAGGGGGAACATCGGCGTCCGAGCGGCTAGACTAGCTCAGGCCCACCATAGCTTGCACAGGGGCCCTTGTCTGCAGCCTGCCAATGTGTGCGCGGCACCGCGGCTGGATCCCGAGGGCTACCGGAGGCAGCGAATGGTTCCCAGTCCAGCTCAGGCCCACCAGGTCCTTTACCCCACAGCACCTCTCGCTTGCAGCTAGCCCCTTCCTAAGCGGCACCGCGGTTGATGCCCCAGTCTGAGGGGGGCGATGAAGGATTCTCAGCACAATCCAGGCCTATCAACTCCCAGCACAGCATAGACCCACACGTGACTCCCCCCTGCACGAGATACCTCTGAGACATCCCTACGCCGCACTGTGTAACAATCTTCTAATTTACTTCCAGTGTGAACTTTCACTATACTCCGCTGCGCGATGTACCCCCTCAGACATCCCTACGGCGCTTCCCTCCTGGGTGATGATAAATGTACTTTGTGAACTCTCGCTAGAACCTCAGCCCAAGGTACCATCTCAGACATCACTCTGCGCGCTCTCAGCTTCCTCGGCATACGTGGCTCTCTGCTTCCTGCTGCATCTTTCCCATCAGAGCCCCAGACAGTACCTTGTTAGTTGTTACGTCTCCTGGCGCACCCGGCAGCCTTTGCCGCCACTTGAAAAACACGCACGCCAGGTATCACGTGCGCACCCCGCTCTGTGTGTACGAGGGCCCCCCTCGCGCAAAGCTGAGCCCGCCCCGGGCCATCTCCACTCAAGCCCTGCTCCATCGAGGTCACCCTAGGAGCCGGGGCAGGTCCTTGGCACAAGAGCCGCCAAAGATCACGTCACCTCCAGAAAACGCCGGGCGCAGACGGGCTGCCGCACGTCGGACGTCCCGGCTCAGAAGCGCAGCGTTTTTATATAAAGTGCAAAGCCGGACATCTCACCTCACCAGTCACCCACCGTGAAACACCCCCGACTCAGAGATGTGCTTAAAACGGCCACTCCGCAGAGGGCAAATATTGTGCATTCCATCCATGCAGCCAATACCCGGGCCCCGGACCACAATCACACGCCAGTGCTGCAAAGCACCGCTGTCCACATCTGCAGACATGAACTCAGCCCTGGAAAACAAAGCACAAAAACTTCTTTTCTGCACCGAAGTACGTCTCACCAGCAATCACCAAACATAACCTCAGATTAACTCTTAAATAGTGTTTTGTAAATTGTGTTCGAGGCAAACGTTATCCAAAACAGCGTGATATAAAAAAAAAAATACAGAGTGTAAAAGACGGCCGCTTGCTTACCTTTTCGGTTCCAATAATCCAAAATAGTAAAAGTCCCAGAAAGAACCCAAAAAAGAAAAACAATCCAGTGTCTTTGCGCCTCGCTGCCTCTCTGTCCCCCTTTAGTTTCCCAACTGTGATGGTCTCCGAAAAGCGCGTCTTGTAATTGATTCAATGTTATAGCCCATCCTTCTAAAAACTAATCATCTGTTTAAGTAAATAGCTGTCAGGAAATGAAACCCCCACCTCTGAAGTCGCCAGAGTAAGAGCCCAGAGATGGGAGCCAGGCGGGCGGGACAGCCGGGGGGCTCTTACTCTGACAGGGCTCTGTCTCCTCCTCCCACTAACCCTGCCAGCAGCAGGAGGGGAGATGCCATATGTGGATTTTGGTGGCTTGGACTGTTTTTTTGCAATTGCATGGAGCGAAAAAAAAACAGACATTTGTGAACATTGCAACATCTACGAGTTTCATGAATGGGAGCCCTGCGTTTTGTTGCATTCAGAGAGCCGGGCAAGGAGACACTGCTCGGGCGAGGGTGGCGGGAGTCCTGGTGCCCCCAGAGAGCAGGGCAGGGAGACACTCTGCACTGGCTTGGGTGGTGTGCGTCCTGGGGCCCCAGAGAGCTGGGCAGGGAGACACACTGCACTGGCTTGGGTGGTGTGCGCCCTGCTGCTCCCAGAGAGCTGGGTAGGGAGACACTCTGCACTGGCTTGGGTGGTGTGCGTCCTGGGGCCCCAGAGAGCCGGGCAGGGAGACACACTGCACTGGCTTGGGTGGTGTGCGCCCTGCTGCACCCAGAGAGCCGGGCAGGGAGACACACTGCACTGGCTTGGGTGCGTCCTGGGGCCCCAGAGAGCCGGGCAGGAAGACACACTGCACTGGCTTGGGTGGTGTGCGCCCTGCTGCACCCAGAGAGCTGGACAGGGAGACACTCTGCACTGACTTGGGTGGTGTGCGCCCTGGTGCACACAGAGAGCCGGGCAGGGAGACGCACTGCACTGGCTTGGGTGGTGTGCGCCCTGGTGCACCCAGAGAGCTGGGCAGGGAGACACACTGCACTGGCTTGGGTGGTGTGCGTCCTGGTGCTAAAGAGAGACGCGGGGAATATTTATATGCCCATACTGAAAATCTGGTAGCATGTGTGCGTGCTTCCCTGTGTTTTAGTGCCGTTCTGTGTGTGTTTGTGTGTGCCTGAGTCTTGTGTGCGTGCGTGTGAGTCCGTATAGGTGCTTGTATGTGTTCTTGCATACTTGTGTTTATTGCATATATAAATATATTGCGTATCATTGTGTGTCTTTAAATCTTCTGTGCTTTGGTGTGTATAACGGTGGTTTTGTGTGTCTTCTATACTTGTTTCTATGCGTGTTTTTATATGTGCGAGTATCTGTTCTTTCTGTGTGTTACTGAGCATGTGTTTATCTGCGTGTCTGTGTGTGTTCAGGTGCCTCACATATGTTAACTCCTGCTGTGGTGGACACAGAACTCCCCCCCACCCCCGTTTGTTAGGCAAAATGTCGATACTTATTTGTTTTTTTACTTTCTCAAGCTAAAACACCCCCATCAGTAGACAGGTTAATATTATTATTTCTGCAACAACATATTTCTCAAACATGCCGATAACTAGGTAACTCTATTAGGCTACGCTAGGGGCTCTCGTATTTGGGGAGAACCGAGGGGGCACTGCCTAGAGCCATCATCTCGAGTTGGCTTTAGGGACACTTTGGGAGGGAGACGGGTTCAGATATCAAACGTCGTTGGTTGGTTAAACAAAAAAAATGTGAGTCTTCCGCATAAACAGTGCGTGTAGTCAGTCTGGTGCGTGTTTTGGGGCTGGCTCTCCACATTCTGGCATGTGTGCCCCCGTGAGTAGGAGGCTGGACGAGGGGCAGTGCCCGCTGCCTTGGCAAACATGCCTGACAGGGGATTTTTGTTAAACAGCAGGGACTGGAGAAGTCATACAAATGTGAAATACCGGATGTAGGTCCCCATGCCACCTTTATGAGGGGGTGTTTTGGAAGCGCTTCGGAGTGTTTTCTCAGCGCATGTGCCAATCACACAAACCCCATGGAGGAGCAGCACACAATGCCTGGGTGTGTACGGAGGGAGCAGCGAGCCATGTGTTCTTTGGCGAGCTTAGTTTTTAATAAAGTTAAAACCGGTCGGGCAGGGCCATCTGACATAGCAGGCAGGGGCTGGGACTCCGTGCCCACCCACCGATCCCCTTACAGAGACATAAGCTGAGCTGTTTATGTCTTTCCTACAGTTATGTGTGCGTTGCGGGGGGGGGGGCGTTTGCGTGTCGAGTGCCTCGAAGGTTTCTGCGGTGGGTGTGCGCAGTTAGCGCAGCGAGGTTAATCTTGGCCTCTCCTGGAGGAAAGGAAAACATCACTATTTGAATGACAGGGGGCGCTGGAGCTCCAGGAAAAACACCAAGTTCCTCTCTTTCCAGTCAAGAAAAAAAACCAGTGCGGGGGCAGGGTACGATATTCGGCACTGAGAGCCATTCTTGCTGGAGTTGAAATGGAATGCAAGTTCTGCGATTCCTGGAAATAAAATACATTTACTGCTTCTACTGTGGTGCTTGTATTGCATGGGCTATGCTGAAATCTATGTTTGCCACCAACAGAACAAAACAAAAAGGCTAATAAAATCAATAAACATAACTTGTTTTATACATGCTCCACAACGCAGTCGTAAAACATCTGAGCGCTGAAAATAACGTGCTGGTATTGCCCGATTTAATAGTACACGCATTTATATAAAAGCACTACCAAGCAATGGTGGGACTACGACTATTTTTATTATTTAAGTTTTATATTGGTGAGAACTAGGTCCAGGGGACGGCAGAGCGCCTCACAATATTCTTTTCAACTCACAATACATTATATAACCAATGATTTGAGAGTTACAGCTGTTTCCAAACAACTGGCAGAATGAAAGGAGATCTTGCTGGTTTATTTTATTACATTTCCAACAGTTCAGTCATGCAGCAAATTCTGTAAAGACGTTACAAACGTTTGTATATTTTTTTAAAGTATATGTTCAGGAGTCTCGAGGGCAAGAGCTCTGAAAGGATCTTTAAGTGTGACGTCATTTCGAAATGGAGGGGAAGGATAGCATTTACATAGATATTTGCAAAAAACGGGCGCCTTTTCAGTAGGCCTCAGTGAAAAGTTTTTATGCAGGTAGAACATTTTGCAGTATTTGTGCCTGCAGGAGACTGTTTCACACAGAAAACTCGAGTTCAGTTTTTAGGTCTGGCGATTGGCACGGCCGCTTGCTTTTACAATAATTATATGTAAAATAAATAAGGCTCCTAGTTTTCTGTTTTTACTGCTTTTTTACAGATAAATACAGACAGAGAGCATTGTGTTTCCTGCTGTATTTTATTTTCAAAAGCAGAAAAATACAGAAAATTGTGCTTCTTGTGAGTGACTTTCAAGACTGTCCTTCATGGATTCAAAGCCAACATTTGAGCAGATAGGCAGCATGGGGAGGTAAAAACCAGGGTGAGATTTCTTTGAATACAGGCATATGTTACCATATATTTGTATATAATGCTAATATTTACATGTGGGTGTAGTGTTTTGCTCTATTGGCTGCTTAATTTGCTAAAACGCAACAGGCATCAAAGTATGAGTGCAAATGTACCATGTTATTACTCTATTTATTCTTAAAACACAAAATAAATATGGATAAATAGCAATAAGAGGGCCATAAAATAAATATGGATAGATACAGACGGAAATGTTAAAAAAAATCCATAATACTGGGAGCCCTAATAATAAATGTGTAGGGACTTTCAGCCAGCCTTCTTCATCTACTGGTCTTTACTGAGTCATTCACATTTTCTTTCAATTCCTCCAGCATACAGAATGGGGCAGAGGGTCAGCCCACTTGTGCACATAGACACAAAAAAGTAGTTCCCTTAAGTGCCAGGGAGAACCATGGCAATGTGTGCTTTTGTAGAGGAAAAATACCTGTTTGCTTCAAGACAATGTTTTCTTTATGATTGATAAGTTTCTGGCAGGTTCCCCAACAATAGAGTTATGAAAAAATCAGGGCAAAATAAAAAAAGCATTGGCAAAGGCACAAAGTTGGCAGCCAACACCAGACCCATTGGCTTTGTCAATACTACTAATAGGTGTATCTTGCCTCAATTGGGTGTCATTTTAAGGAGGAGGTGGCCAGTGTGAAATGGCCATATCTGTAGGAATTTGAGACTAGCCGAGCTGCGGAATAGCAGAAGACGTTAAAGGTGCTTGGCTTTTCTTAAGAACTCCAATGAGAAGTGAATTGCTGCAGTCAAGGCAGGAGAGGACAAGAGACCACACTGGAGTTTTTACGTCACCAGACCGTAGAAGAGGTTCACAGTGACAAAGTAATTTGAGTTGGACCAATTGTCTTTTTGTCAGTTTGATCATAGGGGCTTCAGGGGTACATTTCTTACCTAATATGACTCTTAAGGATTGAGCTGATCCAACTTTTGGAGGCTGAAAGCCAGCAAGCTGGGCAGCATTTATCCTGTCTCCAGTCACATGGAAGACGCAGATGAAACGAGTCTTAGTTGACTGAGTTTCAGTCTCTGCTTTTCAGACAATCCTGTATGTTGGTTACACAAGAGGGTAGGATTGAGTGGTCAGAGTTGGACTTCACCTTAAGGTATGACTGGCTGTAAACTGCATAAAGATGGCACTAAAACTACTCTTATTCGGTCACAAGGAATCCAAGGTTGTCCATATAGATGATACTGAACAATAAGCTTGCCAATATCAGCCCATGGGTATGGGTGAGCTTTTAGACAGTTTCACTAACTTTACATTAGGACCTAGGGCATGATATACAAAGCGATTTTCAGGCCTATGAAGGAATATATCCTGTAAATATGTACAAAAGTTCACAAACTAGCTTAAGTCATATATAGAAGAGTCTAACTTACTCAAGTGTGCGTAACCTATGCACTCTTATGTTTTCCCTCAAGTTTCTCTTGTAACCGATCCCAGGGATGTATCAGAGAAAGGCCAGGAAAATCTAAAAAGATATGGGCTGTCAGGAGTAGCTTTTTTGGCATTTACGAATACTTGTAATTGCATTTCCCATACTTATATGCACACCTAAATTACAACTGGAAGGTCCTATGTGGATGATACACAATTGCTCTTCTCCTGGAACAAGGGAACATAATTGAAGAGCTCTCATGTTAAAATCTGTCTGACTGCAGTTTTTCATTGGCTAGTAAAGGCGCAATTGAAATGTAATGAAGAAAAAACTGAAATTCTCCTCTTTGGGGAGTTCCCGCCACAGTTTTGGCTAACTTTTTGGCCAGACGATGCAACCCTGCCTGATTCTTAAAGTGATTCGGTAAAAATTAGGGGATTTTGTTTGATAATAGGCTGTCTTTTGGTCTATATATTAATAGGTGAGTGGGACCTGCTTTGGGATCATGATATCCCTAAAGATATTTCTGCCTCGCTTGTCTTTTCATGCAAAGAAAACAGTTATCCAGGCATTGATTACATCCCGAATCGACTATGGTAATGCCCTTTATTTGGGCCTTCTGGAATATCTCTTGGACAGACTTCAGGTGATCCAGAATGCGGCAGCTCAACTTTTGCTCAACCTTCCAAGGCAGACACATATCAGGTCTCATCTTAGGGATCTCCATTGGCTGTCCATCAGGGACAGAGTGAAATTCAAGGCTATGGTGTTGGTACATGCAGCCTTTTACTGTAAAGGACCTACTTTTCTAAGTGCCAGATTCAGCTTTTACAACCCTCTAAGACAGCTATGATCCACTAATAAATTTCTGGCATGCATCCCCAGGATCCGGAGACAGAGAGCAGGAGGTAGATTGCTTACTTTGTTGGGTGCATCTGTCTGGAATCAGCTCCCTTGGAATTATGCTCCATAAGTGATCCAGGGTTTTTTTTTTTTTTTTTATTGAAAACCTGGTTCTTCATGCAGGCCTAACTTTTTCCTCTCTGACTCTCAGCTAGTACTGCGCCGGGACACTCCTCGGAGTAGCTGTGTGCAATATAAATAGTATATCATATCATATCATGATGAAGCTCCTTAGCATCCCCGTGTGCTACATCCCATACTCAGCTACATACATACTAGGCCATACTGAATCAATTCTCTGAGAATATTAAAGATGCATTAAGCTTTGCAGCCCCATTTAAATGGAAAAGTCGAAACGTGTCGAATAGAATAGAATCTTGAGATGTGTTCCAGCTAAAACATGTGGGTAGAAGACTGAAGTGTAATTGGAGGAAGTCTCTCAATAAAAATGATAATGCATCATGCAGGCAACACTACACATTTAGTAGATGCCTACCGGACAGTCATCTCAACTCTGTATTTCTACTCCTAGTAACAATGCTGCAAATTTTCTAAGAACTTTTCACAGTCTGCAAAGAGCACGTAGCTCCCCCGGTAACACTAGCAACCTCACTCCTACTCAGCGGTAGGGATGTTTTAGCTTTTTGATTTTTATGTTTATGTAAAAATAAATCACAGCCATTTATGATAACATTGCCAAAAGCATCAAAACAGTAGTTTACTTTACACATGAAAGTTATAACATCAAACTGGTGAAATGCGAACTTTTAACTTTCTCCAAACTGTCTGTGATGTTTATAACAAACATTTTTGGGTTAATATTGCTGTCAGGCTCCCAATCTCATGCTGTGACTGCAGATTATTTGAAAAAGGTTGTAGGATCACAATTAGAAGATTTATCTGTATTATGTAAAAACTTTTTTACAGCGAGAGGTGCACCCTACTGCACCTAAGCAGGTTATTGCCCTTGCAATTATTGGAGAAGCATGTTCTGGATCCATCTGTTTCTCAAACTTTGGACCAATTTCAAGGCTGTAATTTTTGGGCAGAATCATGGAGACAGTAGTACCTTTTCCAGACCAGACAGACCTGAAGTTCAGTTAAATGTTTCGAACCTCTATCCTCAGTTTTGTCCCCACTTAAGATGGAGACATCCATTCCATGAAAACTATGGGCCTGATGTTCTGGGGCAATTCGCAGCAATGGTCCATCTAAACCGGCCTACAGCTTTTGACAGACTGTACCAGTGAGCGTGCACCCATGGCATTGGTTGGGACTAAGGTTCTGTCTTTTCAGGTGTGCAAAAGTTAGTGTGAGAAGTGGGGCCAACTTCTTTCTCCTTGAGATGCTGTCCTCTGGGTGTCCCCTGCGATCGGTGTGCCCTTTGGTCTTTAACATCTATATCTTACCCCTGGTCCAGCTCAATTGTGATCAGAGTCTGAGGATCCATATGTATTCCTCCAACGTATAGATTTTGCCTGATCTTCATGGAATTTGTAACAATGGTAAGCTGGTATCGGGCCACCTATGGCCTTGTACTTTTGGAAGCAAGCCAACTGGTTCCGGCATAATGGAGATAAGACCAAAGGTTTGCTGCTTGGCTGTTGGGATGCCAAGCTTATCCCTTTTGGATAGCTCCTTTAGAAGTCCCTGTACGAAAAGCGGGGAGGGGGCTCTAATAATGATTTTTGATGCATGATTGTCCTTTCAGCCTGTGGTGAACGCAGTGGTAAAAGCATCTCATCCCTGTCTGTATTTGGAGTCGTAACCGTGCTCTCTTCCGAAGACTAACCAAAGGATTCTCTTGATGCAGGTGGTGGACATCTCTTGACCATAACGCTGCATGTCCATTTACTGAAAATTTCCACTAAGATGCTTATCAAACTACACTTGGTCCAAAATAGAATAATCATAACCGTTTTCGGTTTGAAAAAGTTCGAGTACTTAACCCTCTGGTGCAAAATGTTGTACTAGCTCACAATGGACAGCAAATTCAGTGGTGAGTATCAAAGTTAATGTGGAAATTGTCTGATATTAAGGCTCAGGTTATCTTTCAAACCTGTTTCCTAGCAGAGTACAAAGCAGAAACCTACATCCAAGTTCAGACTCTAAATTGATGTTTATGGGACATTAAAAGACTCATTTAGGTGACAAATCTTTGAGGGTGTCTGGAGCTAAGCTATGCAACTCTTGCCAAGAAGTAGTCAGGAATGAAGCCACCTCTTATGGTTTCAAATCACATCTGAAAGCCTACCTGTTCAATTGCGACTACAACTTACTGCGCTCTATTATATTATATTCTGTGGGATTATTTATAGTGTTATCAGTACTTGTGCGATATGTGTTTATGCTGTATGTTTGTGTCTTGAAACTATGCTTTGTATGGCATTTATGAGGCACATTAAAATAATGAAGGCTAACATAACTGATGATGATGCTGTGGGTAGTAGCACCCACCACCCTAGCTTTCTCATCAATTTGAAGGAAGAAAGGAAATAGTAAGAAAAAAGGAGTTCTATGTGATAGGAGAAAAGCTTTCTAAAGTTAATTTAAAAACGCGTCAAATGTTCTAAACAGGAGTATTTTAGTATGATTGAAATTTGCAAAGTTAGAGTTAGGGAAAAATTCTTGCATTTATTTTCTTAGTAACTCCGAAACATTTAAGGCTTTTATTTACAACAGACGTACACCAGTTTAAGGTTTTTCAGATTAGTAAATAACCCCATTATTTGTTAACTTAAAACCCTTTCAACACCAGGGTTTCTATGTATTTCAATGCAATTTATGATATATTTATAAAACGTAAGGGCAGTGAAAGCTCTATGAGCATTTTGAGATAAATTCTGGGAAACCACGTGATAATACCTGTACCTATGTGCGTTTCATAATATATTTATTACTATATCCCAAGTCTATAAGTGAGATCCTCGTCTATATTAATATTTTAGGGCTTGCCTACAGACTTTGTCAAAATACCTGCTGTGTACCATACTAATATGGAGAGTGAGCTTTGGGTCAGCTTATTGCTTTTCACTGCTTAGCTTGCTTGTCAATGTCATCTTCCTTCCTCTTCCTGTCTTTGTTTCTCCCCTGGTGCATTG
This sequence comes from Calotriton arnoldi, assembly GCA_963921515.1. NCBI lineage: Eukaryota > Metazoa > Chordata > Amphibia > Caudata > Salamandridae > Calotriton > Calotriton arnoldi. The sequence goes on from CAWUFW010012917.1 coordinate 363,517, forward strand.
CTTCTTTACCATTCTTTTGATTTGGTGACTTGTATCCTTCCATCCCTGATATCAAGGAACTAGTTTATGCTTTGGCATTCCTTGGAAGTGCGTGTGTTTCTTAATCTCTCGCGGTGGGACGCTCCCCTTCACTCTCCATCTTGTTCTCCCCACCCAACCTCCCTCCAGCAAGCCCATTGCTTCCTCTGGCCTATCTGGCTTTTTCTCCCTTGACCTGTAACCCCCCCCTCCCCCCTCCCCACCCCCTTCCTTCTGTTGCTTTGGCGCCCTCTACCTCCTGCGTTTCCGCTGCTCTCTCATCCATCCTCATCCAGTTTTTTAAATGTCATTTTTCTTTTTTCTTTTTTCTTCTTGCTGAGGTCTTTGGCAGCTACAACTTGCTACATGGCAGGTCATTTACCTATTATGTGCTTTTTCTCACTTTTCTTAACTTGTCAAAAAGGATGTCATCCATCTTACAATGGTCGAGGACTAAAACTAAGGAAAGAAATAGCTGCCGCAGCATCATTGTGCAAATAAACGAGTGCTTGCATGGTGAAGCATGAGAACGTATGTTATCGGTCTAGGGCTAGCCATTTTGGCGTCTGTATTTTGCTGATGCTGTTCAGCATCTACAACGACCTTTTTCTTCTTTTTGCCGATGTTGTTCAGCATTAGCAACAAGCACTGGCAAAGCCAAAAAGTGTATAATGCCTCTCAAAGGCAAGACCTATTAGTTTTGCCTAGGCTTGTGAGTTTTTAAAGTGCACTTCACCAACCACCCAACGGAAGTGTGGCACAGAGCACCGAAAAGCTCCTTCCTTGCGACACTGCCTGGGACTTACTTACCACAGAAATTACCAGTGGGGAGGGTGCAGGTGGAGGCCATTCCCCAGATGTAATGTCGAGGTGTGGAGTGTTGAGGCCGTATACCCTACACTACCAGTCAAATAAACGCTCAATGGTTTAAAAAAAACAAAAAAACACAGAGCTGCCCCCTCCCTCCCAAAAACAAAAATTTGGCCACTCCACGTTCTCCTTGTGTTGTGCTGACCCTCAATTTCTGCACCCCTGCCAGGGCACTACGTGAACACTTCTGCATGGACCCCCTCCTCCATGCCCCCACTCTGCCTGCAGCATTATTTTCTTCTCCTGGCTTGTTCTCTGCTCATACCTCTGCAGCTTGGGGGACTGGGAGCCTCAATATTGCTTCCACATGTCCCCGCAGGAAATCATGGCAGTCTGCAGAACAGAGCCCCTTGTTCGGAATGTGACGGGGAACTACCGTACTGCTCGGAAACGGCGCGCAAACCAAATCCTCTGCGGCTATCAGGAGCGAAGGGGCTGAGCCGGCCCTGGTTTCAAGCTCTTTCACAAACACCTCCCAACAGACCCTCTGAAGAGAAAGACGACGATTTTCCGATTTTTGAGCGGCCGCTGTGAATGTTTTTTCTTTTTGTTTGGGTCTCTTTTAAATATTCCAATCTGTCCAACAAGTTTCAATAGACAGAAGGTTCAAGAGAAAAATAACTTGAAACTGTAGCTGTGCAATGTTAAGCATGACATATTTGGGGTCCCTGTTCGGAGCAATTTTGCATTGTATTACACATGTTCTACTATTTTAAGACCACGTGAGGCCAAACAGTATATCATTGCATGTTACATTTTCAGAAACAGGCTCTCTCAAAAAAACAACTGAAATGTGTATTGTCATGCCAGGGACCTAAAAGATCCGATGACACTGGGTGGAGATAGTAAGTGGTAGGAGTAGGCTAAGCGATGGAGTGTGGCTGAGGTACAGAAAGAGAGATAAGAGAGAATGAAATCAGTTCCCAGGTGGGGCCCTTGTAGGTGGGATCCCTGGGTGATTGGCGACTTTGTCCTTGCCTTAGAACGCCTCTGGACTGCGGGTCCCCTGCGCGGAGACGTGGAACAGCATTTCCACAATCAAACTTCCTCCCACACAATTTTTGACGGTACAAATGTTCACAATTTTCCATTTGTAAGAGGCGGATTCTGGGGGTCGCCATCCTCTCTATTCAGACTGACGTTTTCAGTCCGAATGTCATTCAGGAATGAGCTCCAAGTTGTGGATTCGGGTATAAAGCTATCATATTTGCTGTTGGGCCAAGGTTTGGTGATGCTCTCCAGACACCCGATGTAATGACATTAAAGGATTGCAGGGGCGCCCCGCGGGCCCCGGAGCCCCGCGGGGGCTGAGCCCCGAGCTGCTTTAGCCTGTATTGTTTCAGTGTAAATGGGCTGCGCGGGGGTGATTAGATTAGCCGGTATCAGGGGGCGGGGCAGCGGCCGTGTGATAAAGGCGCCCGCTGCCCCTCACACCGGGCGCTGCCTCCTCCTCGGCGGCAACAGATGTGGCGGCCGGGCACAGAGGGCGGCACATACCTGCCAGCCCCTTCTGCTTGTCATTACCGGGGGCTCATTTGAATAATTTCTTTGTTTTTCATCATTACCCAGTGCTCGCTAAAGGCTTCCATGTGTGCTGCTCCCAGCAGTGCTTAGAAAACACAGGCCCCTCCACCCCCGTCCTCAGGGCAGAGCCGGGGACATGTCAGAGGGGAGACAGCTTGTCACATTAAGCTCTGGGTGAAGCAATCCATCACATCGATCACAGAAATACTATCGCAGCATTTCGAGATTTTTTGGTAGACTTTGATTTCATTAACTGTTATAGTCCGGCTTCGGGTAGACTTAAGGAATTGTTGTCATGTCTACTTTGAATTGGAAGACTCTCCCTACATTTCCCACACTCTCTCTGTTTATCCCTCCCAGTCTCGTCCTTTCTCTCGCTTTCTATCTCTTACCACTCCCTCTCTCACACTTCACCCTCTCTCTTTGCCTGCCGCTCTATAGTCGATCTGTCTATCCGTTTATCTATTTGTATTGTATTGCAACACTTATATAGTGCTTACCACCCATTTGTGGGGCGCTGAAGCGCTTGACGACATGGGTAGCATGCTACACCATGTAGGGTGTTTGGTTGGAAGTGTGCTGTCTTTGTTTTGATCCTGTATCTGTCTATGGGTCAGATTTATATCTTGCTGGAGAAGTAACCTGTCGAATTTAGACGTGTAGCCATTTTTAAAACTCTGCCACCTTCAGGAAAAACATGACAGTAAGGGACATTCAAAAGTGCTAAATGCTCCTTCGCCATGGGAGGAAACTACCATGGTGAGGGGGTCATTCTTTATTTTATTTTCAAAAAGAAACTCCAGTTTTAGGATTTATTTTCGAAAATAAAAAAAAGTGCATCTTTGACGTATGGCTCTGTTATGTTTGACGGTGCTGTCCAGCAAATTTGCAATGCATTGGTAGGAAACGCCATGGCGGCGGATCCTGCCAATGCTTTAAATGTTCCACGGGCTGGCGGACATTTCAAAGTTTGTCGGGCAGCACCTCTGTCAGGGCGACAGAGTAATTTACTCTGTCTCCCTGGTGGAAGACGGGCCCCAAAGAATAAATCAGTCTATCTCCATGTCTATTTCTTCACTCGTCATATTTGTGTTTTAGTCACTGTATGCTTAACAAATAAAATAGTGCCTATTTTTCTTACCAATGCCTGTACACACACTGCTGTAAATGTGTTTTCCTAACACCACATACGAAGTAAATAAATTAAGGCTTCATGAGTTATACTGAAAAATGAGGGACTCAATTTTAAAAGACATGGCAGAGAGGCAGTAGTGAGATGATTTTAAATGATATTAAAATAGTGCCTTTTAAAGCATATTCGATAGTGATCGCTCCTGAATGGGGACGAGGTTAGCAAACAACACCAAGTTCTCAAAACTGTGTGAGGATCCTTGCCTTGCAACAAGAAGTCCTTCTCGATGATTGACACTGACATCATGAAAGGCATGAACATGTCCTTCTTCAAGGGTGGACATGCAAAAAGGAGCCCTTCTCAATGATGGACACTGACATTGTGAAACGCATAAACAGGTTCTTGTGTAAGGTTGGGCATGAAGCAAGGAGTCCTTCTTGACGAGGGATTTTGACAAGTAGGAAACACACAAGCATTTCCTGCCGCATGGGTGGACGTGCAATAAGGAGATGATGGCTACTGACATCATAAAACATGTGAAGATGCTCTCCTGCAGGGTTGGACATGCAAGATGGAGCCCTTCTTGAGGAGTGACTTTGCTATCATTAAACGCATGAGCATGGCCTTCTGCAAGGGTGAACATGGAACAAGGAGCTCTTCTCGATGAGAGGTTCTGACATCATGAAAGGCATGAACATGTCTTTCTGCAAGAGTGGGCATGCAACAAGAAGCCCTTCTCAATGATGGACAGTGACATCATGAAATGCATGAACATGCCCTGCAATGACAACCATGCAACAAGGAGCTGTTCTTGACAATGAACCCTGACATCATGAAGCATATGAACATGTCCGTCTGCAAGAGAAGCCATGCAACAATGTGCCTTTCTCGATGATGGGGGTGACATGGAAGATGATGATGATAACATCAGTAGCGGCTGCTACTGGGCAGTGGTGGTGGGCTGGGGAGGGAGGGTTAAGAAAAAGTAAAGGGGCATATGGAGCAGCTCCAGAACTAGAGCAGATAAAAAGAAGAGACAGGCGGGGCCGGCATCGGCCACGCCGAAGGTATGGCGGTTGTGCCGGCCCCGAATGACGAAAGAGGCAGGCCCTGTCGCGCCAGGAGTGACGCGACGGGCACGCCTCGCCAGCAATTGGTCAAGGGTCATGGGGTGACCCGGAAGTGATTATAATCACTTCCGGGTCACGCCTTGGGCAAGGGCCAAGCCGGTCAGAACCGGCTTGGCCCAAAGAAGGGTTAAAAGGCTGGGGAGCCAGCCTCTGTTGCCCCCCGCTCCTCCAGCTTCGCACACCAGCCTCGCTAGGAGGCTGTTAATCTGTTTTCTTTGTTGCAGAGTCGCCACGCAGCGGAAGGACCCAGGGTCGAGATACCAGGATTGCGGCGGTGTGGACAGTCCGGAGGAGGGGCGTTTTCCAATCGGAGCCCGGGACAGCGGGAGCGGCGAACGGCGACCGGAGGCGTGTGGAGTGCGACCCGGCAGGTTTGATTGGCCGCTATGGTCAGTGCTCGCTCGGCTCTGCCGTTTTTTGATCGGCTGCAGGAGGAGCAGTAAAACACGTGAGGGCTTCAGGGCAGAGGCAGCGCGATTATTAAATAGTTTTACCAGAGCCCTCCCTCATCGTAACGCAGCGCGAGAGGTTCCTATGCCCCCGGGTGCTCATCGGAGGGCGGGGCAGAAAGTGTGAGGATAATTTAAGCGGATTCCTTGAGCGAGGCGGTGTGGTGCGAGGGGCGCAGGCAATAAGGGCAGGCATCCACTGAAGGCAGGGCACACACGCGATTCGTGTTACTTAGGAAAGCGGGGTGTTTTCAGTAGTGCTGCAAGTGTTTGCTGGGGCATTGCTGGCGCTCTGTGTCAGTAGCCCAGCAGGGGGCTATAGCAGGAATCGGGCGCACTAGGCCTTTACTATTAGACTGCCTGGAGGATATGCGGCGCTAATATTAAGGAGGCAAACAAAGGAGGCATACTGTAAAGAAGGTGTATGGTTTCCCTTGATCTTTTTTGTATTACAGTCTGGGAGCAGCCCGGGATAACAAACAAAAGATCCTGAGTCCGGTTCCGGTGTCTTGGAGGATCATTGAGGACACGGACGGGCCTGCATTACAGCGCCACTGGGAGCCACACGCGTTGAGCGAATCTCACGTGCCCCACTAGACTAGCTGGTGTGGGGTGGCTCTGGTGGTGGGTGTGCTTACGAGCCGGTCTGTGTGCCTCCAGCGTGAGGTAAGGGCTTGGACGGTGTGCCAAGTCGTGCAGGTACTGCAAAGGTGGTGGTTGTCCAGGCTATTGATCCGTTGCCTGAATTTTGAGGGTAAGGGTATAGTGCTTACTGTGAGTGGGTTAGCAATGGCCGGTAAGGCAAAAAGGGGCGACCAGCGCTCCCGTATGGAGAAACTCATTGAAGCCATGATGAAGAAGGTTGACGAATTGGGGCAGGGCCTGGCTGATCTCAAGGAAAAAGTTGAAGGGCAGGAAGGGCCAGAGGAGAGGGCTAGGCGCAGCATGGTACCACCTAGGGCGGCATTTCCCCCTCTCCCCAAACGGATTAGATCCAAAAGGGGGGAGCCAAATGAACCGGCCACACCGGTGCCGCCTGCGCCGGTCCCGCAGCCCAGGGAGGAGCCAGGGCCCAGAGGGGGGGGTGACCGACCGGTTCCTAGTGACCCTTGCCCTCAGCCCCACCCGGTTCCTGTGGGGGGGGCTCCGTTAGGTGATAGCCCCCAACTTCCAGTGATCCCTGCGGGAGATAACCCTGTCCCTCAGGATCTAGCCGCGCAGCTAGCGGTGGTCTTGCCTTGTTTGGGAAAGGTGGGGATTTTGTCCCCAGCAGTAGGGGCCACGGGCAACGGGGAGGATGTACTTGCAGAGGCAAAACGGATAGTAGCCCGGTTCAAGGGGACGCCGGGGGATAAGCCACTTGGGGGTCCGGGGACACCTCCCCCAGCCATTCCAGCGGGTGGGGCGCCCCCAGTGGGACCCACAAAAGGAGCAGCAGCGCCCGGCTCGGAGAAGGAGAAGCTGACGGAAGCGACGGGGGCAGCCCCAGCAGGTAAGCTGCAGACATTGCCGGTTTTAGGAGTGGGAGAATCTCGCTCAGAAAGGGAACATGTGGCGAGACATGTCACAAAGGAGGTCAAAGAAAAAATATGGTCAGGGAGTTATTTCAGCATGTTCTCATTGCTTCTTGATGAGAGTGAAAGGGAGGAAGCTAAGAAAAAGAAAGACTGGCTGCTGCCAAGAGAATGGGCGAGTGAGTTACAGAAGTTCAGGATTGATGAGAGTTTGAATAACTGGATCAGGGGTTTTTCAATCTTTATGGCAGTAATGGCTGAACGCTTCCCCAATATGCAGGCAGAGATGGCGTGTTATCAAAGCAGGATCATTGCGGTGCACGACAAATATGGTGGTTTGGGATGGAAGGAGTATGATAAGAGTTTCAGGAGAGCTAAGGCATCTGACCCATCCCTCTCGTGGGATCGCATTGACACAATAGCATGGTTAGATCATTTTGGTGGGGCACCTCAGGACAACACAAAAAGCCAGTCTTATCAGCCCTTTCAGTCCTTTCGGCCACACTCATCCACGGGCCCCTTCAGTAACACAGGCAACGGGGGGACAAGGAAGGGAACATGTTGGGACTTTAATAGGCGCACCTGCTCCAGGCCTCCAGGCACGTGCAAGTTTAAGCATGCTTGCTCTATATGTGCCAACACCTCCCATCTGGAGTAATGCTTCAAAAAATCCAAGGATAGAGGGAAAAACAAGCAGGATTGAGGCCATCACACAACACAAGGCTTGGTCACCCATTGATGTAACGGCTATGACACCCTGGTTAAACAAATACCATAGACACGCTGCCGCTAGGACATTGCTTGATGGTTTCAGGTTTGGCTTCAGGATCCCAGCACCTGACTATGTAGGAGCGGCGGAATGCAGCAATCAACTCTCTGTTAGGGCTAATCCGGGGGTGGCGGCAGCAAAAATTGAAAAGGAACTACGCTTAGGCAGAATAGCGGGGCCATTTGATTCTATTCCGGTTACAAATTTTGTCTGTTCCCCACTGGGGGTAGTCCCAAAGAAGGAGGTGGGAGAATTCAGGTTGATACATAACCTGTCAGCACCCAGGGGCAACTCATTAAATGATGCCATCAGTGATGAAATTTGCAGTGTGAAGTATGCCTCTTTCGACCAGGCAGTGGAGATGCTCAGGGAATTGGGCCCGGGAGCCTTGTTGGCTAAATCTGATATAGAGTCCGCCTTTCATTTGCTGCCGGTCCACCCATCTGATTTTCATCTCCTGGGTTTCCAATTCCAGGGCAAGTTCTACATGGATATGTGTATGCCTATGGGCTGCTCGGTCTCCTGTGCCTATTTTGAACAATTCAGTTCATTCTTGGAATGGGTCTTTAGACAGGTGACAGGGCACCGGTTTGTCATGCATTACCTTGATGACTTCCTTGTTTTGGGGTCAGCGGGCACCCGGGAGTGTGAGTGGGCGCTGCAAGAGTTTTGCACGCTCATGCAGTCTTTTGGGGTTCCGCTGGCACCGGGTAAGACAGTCGGGCCAGCAACAACGATAGAATTCTTGGGGATTGAGCTAGACTCAGTGCAAGGGTGCTTCCGTTTGCCCGCAGATAAGATTGCCAACTTCAAGAGATCTTTACAGGAATGCTTGGCAAAAAGGAGGGTCACCCTACACCAGCTGCAGCAGACGGTAGGGCAGTTGAACTTTGCCCTAAGGGTCATCCCTATGGCGAGACCATTTTCCAGGTCCATCGCACAAGCCATGTCCGGTCTCAAGGAGAAACACCATCATACCAGACTGTCGGCTGAGGTTAGGCAGGACATGCAGATTTGGATGGCATTCCTGCGTGACTTCAACGGCAGGGTAGTGTGGCCCAGTCCACCCACTGCATCTGCAGAGTTAGGTTTAATGACTGACGCTGTGGGGAGTGAGGGATTTGGTGCCATACTCGGTACTGAGTGGGTGGCGCAGCGGTGGCCAGCTTGGTGGGTGGAATCTGGGCTGACGATTAACATCGGTTTTTTGGAGTTGTTCCCCATTTGGGTGGCACTAACAGTGTGGCCAGATTTATTGCGTAATCAATCAGTGGTGTTCTGGTCTGATAACATGATGGTTGTTGAATGCATTAATAATCAAACAGCACGGTGTAAGATGATTCTCCGGTTGTTGAAGGAGATAGTGTTATTATGCATGAGATTGAGCATGCAATTCAAAGCTAAACACGTGCCAGGGGTCTTGAATCATGCGGCTGACGCTCTTTCTCGCTTCAAGATGCAGGTGTTCAGGGCACATCTCCCGGCTGCAGCAGCGACTCCTACACCCTTCCCAGACTGGCTTTGGCATATTGGTGCCCCCAACTACCGGACCTCGTGGCAGCTAGCCTAGCTCCCAGGACCAGGAAAGCATATGAAGGGGCGTTTTGGGCATACTGTACCTTTTTGGGGAGTGACTGGTCTGAGAAGTGGCCGGACACGGGGGCACTGCTGGCCTACTTAGGGGCTCTGAAAAAGGAGGGACGTTCAGCAGCAGCGGCTAGGCGGCATGTAGCGGCAATCTCCTTCTTTGCGCAAACAAGAGACAGGGGGGACCCAACCAACAGTTTCACGGTTAAAAAGGCATTGAAGGGGTGGCAGCGTATGCAAGGGTCAGCACCAGACACAAGGCGTCCGATAGGGGTTGAGCTACTAACGTCATTATTGGGGTTCCTCCACATCATCTGCAACACCACAGAAGAAGCCTTGCTGTTCAGCGCTGCATTTTCACTGGCCTTTTACGGGGCGTTTAGGGTGGGGGAGCTGGTGGCGCAGAGCAAGCAGGACAAAGAGGGTGGTCTACAGTGGGACCGCGTGAAGGTTCAGGGGGACACGTTATTGATATCACTCCAGAAGTCCAAAACTGACCAGGAGGCTCGTGGGGTAGCAATAGTATTGGACCGGGCGCAGGGTAATCCCTGCTGCCCCGTCGCTCATCTAGAGGTTTTCCTGCGGCACCGACCTAGTAAGGAGGGGGGGCCATTATTGATCCATGCTGATGGTACTCCACTGACAAGGTTCCAGTTTAAGAGAGTCATGGATATGACAATACTGAAAGCAGGCCTGGATCCGGGTTGCTTCGGGACCCATTCCTTCAGAATAGGGGCAGCCACTGAGGCAACAGCAAGAGGTTTTCACACTGGCAATGTTCAAAGGATTGGGAGATGGTCCTCCAATTGTTATAGACGTTATGTGCGGCTGCATATGTTGTGAGTGGGGCAGTCACCCGGTACTGATGCATGTTCCTTTCTCTGTTTACCTTGCAGTTTCTCAAACCTGTCACGCAGGGGGGAAACTGGAGATGACACGACAGCGGCATCAAGCAACGCAAGGACAAGCACCCGCACAGAAATCTGGACTCCATATCGTTTGGGTTATGGGTCATTCGTATGTACAGCGGTTAAATAACTTTTTTCTTACAGGCAATTACAGGTGTAGAGCGGCGCAGGCAGGTTTTCAGGTTTCATTTCATGGAAAAGGGGGTCTCCGTTTTAGCCAGTTCAGGGTCTTTGTAGAGGAACTGTTGAAGCGGGGGGACGCCCTCCCCAGTATTATCATACTGCACCTGGGAGGGAACGACTTGGCAAATCTGGGTAGACGGGGACTGGTGGAAACTATAATCACTGAAGTGGGGTGGTTATCCCGGATATGCAAGGGGTGCATCATCGCATGGTCGCAGATGGTGCCCAGGCTCCAATGGAGGGGGGGGGAGTCAGTGCAAGCGCTGAACCACTCGGTAAGGAGGGTCAATAATAAGATAGAGAGGCTGTTCAGGGCTCCACAGTTGCAAACGATCGCCCATGGATGTATATGGGGGGAGCCGTGCTACGTGAGGGACGGGGTCCATTTGTCAAAAGTAGGGAACGAAATCCTCCTGGAGAATCTGCTGGCATGGTTGGGTGGTATTAGAAACAGGATATGACCTACTAGTGAGCAAGTTGGGGGGGGGCCAGACAGTCGGTCAACTATGCTGGCCTGTGGCGGTAAGGTCATGATTGGTGAGCAGTAAATTTAAGGTCCTTCGAGGGCGGCGCCATTCTTGAATGGGCTCACCCAAGGGGGAGGGACAAGTGGTCTCTCTTAGAACTCCAGGGGCAGTTACAGCCGGTGGCTGGATGGGTGCGGGGGAGGTGGGAGTAACGCTTTCCCTAGGCTAGTGGGCCACCCCGCACGTGGACAATGGCGCCAGTAAACGGCGCAGAACTGCAAGGGCCCCTTATGGAGATATTATACAGAACGTACGAGGGTAACCGGGGGGGAAGTACCCTCACGGTGAACGGGCCCTCTGCGCATGCGCACTCCGGTAGGAGGGCATGGCATGATTTGATAAGGATCTGACACCAGTTATTGACCTTGCAGTAGGCTCAAATTTTTTGTTACGCAGAAAATTTAATTGTATGCTATTTATTGATGTTGAGATAACTTAGATTCGGATAGGAATACCTTTGTATTAGAGATATGTTAAGGTTAGGCATCTGATATCTGTAAGTATCAATGTAATCAATGTCATGAAGTATTTTCTGCATAAATTTTGTAAATATGTATATTAATTATGTGGTCATTTTATGTTAATAAATACGGCCGGGGGTTTACGACCCCTCATCCAAAACTCTTCTCAGCTATCTATCTGTCGGGTAAGATAAGGGAGGAGGGGTGTATAGGCAGTACCTAGCCATAGAGAAAGGTGGGGCCGGCATCGGCCACGCCGAAGGTATGGCGGTCGTGCCGGCCCGAATGACCAAAGAGGCGGGCCCTGTCACGCCAGGAGTGACGCGACGGGCCCGCCTCGCCAGCAATTGGTCAAGGGGTGACCTGGAAGTGATTATAATCACTTCCGGGTCACGCCTTGGGCAAGGGCCAAGCCGGTCAGAACCGGCTTGGCCCAAAGAAGGGTTAAAAGGCTGGGGAGCGGGGGAGTCAGCCTCTGTTGCCCCCCGCTCCTCCAGCTTCCCACACCATCCTCGCTAGGAGGCTGTTAATCTGTTTTCCCCACCCACCATCCCCTAAAGCTAAGGAGTCTTGAGGGTTTAAGGAAGTTTTATTGGTTTTATTCACAGGTTCAAATAAGTACTGTATAAAGTGTGATATGTATTGTTTTCTCTTTCGTGGGCTCAAAAGACATCTGTTTACTTTTCAGGTCATCTAACGTCGTATTTAGTGCTATTACTTGGTCAGGCGGTAAGGTCATGATTGGTGAGCAGTAAATTTAAGGTCCTTCGAGGGCGGCGCCATTCTTGAATGGGCTCGCCCAAGGGGGAGGGACAAGTGGTCTCTCTTAGAACTCCAGGGGCAGTTACAGCCGGTGGCTGGATGGGTGCGGGGGAGGGGTGAGTAACGCCTTCCCTAGGCTAGTGGGCCAACCCGCACGTGGACAATGGCGCCAGTAAACGGCGCAGAACTGCAAGGGCCCCTTATGGAGATATTATACAGAACGTACGAGGGTAACGTGGGGGGGGGAAGTACCCTCACGGTGAACGGGCCCTCTGCGCATGCGCACTCCGGTAGGAGGGCGTGGCATGATTTGATAAGGATCTGACACCAGTTATTGACCTTGCCGTAGGCTCAAATTTTTTGTTACGCAGAAAATTTAATTGTATGATATTTATTGATGTTGAGATAACTTAGATTCGGATAGGAATACCTTTGTATTAGAGCTATGTTAAGGTTAGGCATCTGATATCTGTAAGTATCAATGTAATCAATGTCATGAAGTATTTTCTGCGTACATTTTGTAAATATGTATATTAATTATGTGGTAATTTTATGTTAATAAATGCGGCCGGGGGTTTACGACCCCTCATCCAAAACTCTTCTCAGCTATCTATCTGTCGGGTAAGATAAGGGAGGAGGGGTGTATAGGCAGTACCTGGCCATACTGGGTATCATACAAACAAGTGGTTGATGGAATGCTTGGATTAATCTCAGTCAATGAAAATTACTCACTTTTTCACCCACCATGCCACCTCAGATTAAACCAAGCCATGTCCTACCAGAACTGGAGCACAAGCAACCCAAGACTGGTTTTGGCCTATTTGGACCTTTTCAGTTGGATGTAGCAGCTTGGTTTCAGTGGCATAGTTAGCATGGGACACATGTCTAGGCATACCCGTTGCACTTAGGATGTCACAATGAGGAATAAAAACAAGCATTTGCAATACAATAGGTCTCGCAATTGCGAGATTTTGAGCTATTGGCATTGTAAATGACAATGGGGCATATTAGCAAGACTCACGTTAAAATTATCGCCGTTTTAGCGGCAGGAAACTGCAGCTAAAGCGGCGATAATGGGCTTGCTAATATGCGTTATAAATTCAATAGAAGCCCAGGTTAGATGTGCAGGACATCTAACCTGGGCTTCTATTGGAATTCCATAACGCATATTAGCAAGCCCATTATCGCCGTTTTAGCGGCAGTTTCCTGCCGCTAAAACGGCGATAATTTTAACGTGGGTCTTGCTAATATGCCCCACTGTCTTTTATTTTTGCCTTTCTTTTTAAAACATAAATAAAACGCATTGTCATGTACAATGCCAATAGCATTAGCGAGAGTTTAAGCTATTGGCATTGTAAATGACAATGCCTTTTATCTATCTGTTTTGATAATTAACACATAAATAAAAGGCGTCATCATTTACAATGCCAATAGCTCAAAGTCTTGATCATTTCTTCAATCTCTGTCAGAAACACAGAACAACCTCGACCCTCAATGTATCTGCCCCGCTCAGGACCCGGCTCACATGGCTCTGTCAGATGCGTTGTACATTCTACGTGTGTATTGTATGTGTGTGTTAGTGTGAGGACGTTTGTGTGTATCTGCGTGTAGTAGATGGTAGGTGTATGTATTAGTGTGTGAGTGTGTCTTTGTGTGTCTGTCTGGGTACGTGTTTATGTGTATTTGTGTTTTTGGGGGCATGCTTTGGTATATATGAGAGTATTTGTTTTTGTGTATGTCTGAGTGTGTGTGCCAGTGTATATGTGTGTGTAATATCTGCGTAAGCTTAATTGTGTACTAGTGTGTGTGTGAATGTAACCGTGTGTTAGGTTGTGTACTAGTGTGAGTAAGTGGAAGTGTGTGTGTGTCTCTCTCTCCAAGTCCTTTCTGCACCGGGTTGCCTCGGCTGACTTTTCCTATGCAACACCAATACATCAATAAAAGACTGTGTGTTATATGAGCACTAGTGGTACGGACTTACAGTGCGGGGCGGGTGGAAGGGGCAGGGTGGGCAGCCAACAGCATGCCGTGTACAGTGTGGTAAGTGTGGACCCGTGCCTGCAGCAGAGAGCGCCTCCTGCGCACCGCCATGTTTGCAAGCCCTCGCCACTGATGTTGTAACCACACAGCCCCCAAATAAGCCGCCTTAGAAATATTCATAACATGCAGCATCTCCGAGGGGCAGGAAGATGGTAGGAGTAGATTTCTAAAAGTCCTGGCCCACGTGACTGGCGAATTAATTAATTCAGCACGTCCCTTAAGAAACACGTGGTTACACACAGAACAAGCAGCACACACACATAAACACACACACTAGTTACACACAGGACAAGTAACAGCACAGACACACAAACCCACACTAGGTACACCCAGAATAGCAGCACAGACACACCAACTCACACTAGGTGCACACAGAACAGCAGCACAAACACACACACACTTGGTGCACACAGAACAGCAGCAGCACAGACACACACACACACTAGGTGCACATAGAATAGCAGCACAGAGACACCAACCACCACTATGTGCACACAAAAGAGCAGCACAGACACACAACACTTGGTATACATAGCAGTGATAGTGGCACTGCCGCCTGTTACACCCCGGCGCCAGACCTCCCGTCGCTGTTACCCACGTTACCCAGTGCTGCTGTTAGAGCAGTGCTCCCCCGTGGTGAGAGTTACCAGATCCGAAGAGCAGCACGCACCATTTGCCTAAGGTAAACAGTGCGACAGCGAGGCATGCTCGGCTGCTCTTTCCCTCGAAGAGTGCAATGACCTCTGGGTGTGCCTCGGCACCAGCCGCTACACAGCGCTAGGAAGTGGAACACTGCTCACCCCCATAGCCCCAGAGTTCGGTGCAGAGACAACAGTGGACTGTCCAAATAGGGCTCCGAGGGGCGGGGGCACAGACTGGGGGGACGAGGTGGAGGGGGTGCACTGTGTGTGAGAGTGCACAAATAAGGGAACAGCACCTCTGTGAGAGGGGGAGGGGTGGGAATTATACATAACACTGGAAACAGTATTAAGTATGCGGTACTCTTTATGTCGACCCCGCACAAATAAAGGGCTGAGTTAATTATAAATAAATAAAGTGAGCGCGGTGTCCCTAGCGGGCGCCGCGCTCATAACTGGTAGGGACGGGTGACTGTGTCCTTACAGATCCTCGTCTCTCAAACCCCAGACCAGCTCCTGCCTTCACTGTGTCCGGCGGATCTCCCTCCTGTGTCTACCATAGACCCTCCCCCTTTCCCATCTCCACCCCCACGCTGGGCCGCCCCTCAAGGTAAACAAAGGAGCCTGTAGCCTCAGCGCTGCGTCTTGTTTTGGTGCGGAATATGTAATTTAAATATGCTGGAGTTGGAGAGCAAACAGCTGCAGCTCGTTGCATTATCGGCAGACAGATGCCTCCCACAACATTTACATTTGGAAGCCGCTTGTAAACTGCGTGGGTTATAGTCACTGCGCAGTTGCCGCGCGGTTGCTTACGTACACCATTAAGAAGCCAGTGCCTTCAGTGAATGTCTGCTTATTTAGAAACACCACTGCAATTCAATAGATTTTAGCATTGGCTCGTTGGATGCACAGAACTGCGTGCTTTCTGCGATGTCAACAAAATGTAATTTCAGCTTCAGAAGTAAAGTACCGGTCTGGGACAAAGCACCGGAGGTAAACAGGCAATATGACTATAATTAGGACGGTCGGCATGCCTCGTGAAAAACACCTCACGAACGGCGCACAGACTAATGAAGGAGGCTTCGCGGCCGAATGAAACGCAGTGAAAGAACAAGTCACAGGGTCAGTCCGAGCCGGGGAGAAGCGAGCTCCGTGTGCCGCCGCTGCTGAAAGCTGAGCTTGCAAAACTTCGCTAGAGCCCGCCTCTGCCTCCTCCTCTCCCTCGCACTCTCCATCTCCGTCAGAAACCAGCCCATACATGCACGGCTCCAGTGACCTGCAAGAGCAAACACGGCAGCCTTTAAAAACAAGACTTCGGAAACATGATCCGTCACTACACGCCTCCTTAGGACCTGGACCCCCCAGGTTGCTCCCAGCCCCGCCCCCATCTGAACCCACAAATCAATACTTGACGACAAGAGCTGTGGGTAAAAGAGGCCATGTTTATTTCAAACCATCACACAAACATGACAATATATAATCAATACAATTCAAAATTCCATACAATATGGATTTATCAAATTCAATCTCCAAAGGATATTTCTTTACCTTTATATTGATCATACATCATAATCCATCAGCAGAAATGACAGAACTTAATTTATATCCAAAGAATGTTCTCTATCGCTCCAGCACTAAGGGGCCTTCCGGCTTGCGCCCCCTAACTGAGAACCACGCAAGGCGCAACCCACCTGCGTCCTTGAGAGGTGAGCCCCTGACATCTGGACCTTGTCCGCCACCCTAGGGGCCCACCCCTCCCCTACCAGGCTGCCGAAGGGGCCTCGTAGGGTATAACCAGGGGCGGATGCCCCATGCCCTAGTTTGTACACTGGCGCCCTTGCCCCCAGCCGGTGCCTCCATTCTCTCTGGGGTGAGCTTACCATATCTCCCCCCTCAGTGCTGGCCTAGGGAGTATGCAGGAGGACTCCCCTTAACAATGTAAGGCAATTTATGTGGCCTCCTTACCGCCACTCTTAATTCACCATCCTACACCTTTCCAAGCTCTAACTCCAAGGGATGGGTGGGTGGGAGATTCCTAGGAGTCCCCTGCACACGGGGCCAGTGCAGTCAGGAAGAGAGGACAAGGACCTGGGCAAGATGCCCTAAATAGGCCCCCGCCATCTCCTCCCCCTCGTGGCCAGCCCCGGCCGGAAGTGACGTCGCGTCGGTACCCCGGAAGTAAATCCTGCTTTTGGCATCGCCCAATCCCTCGGTGAAGAGCCACAAGGGCGTGGCCGGGATCCCGGGGTCCCGAGTCCTAATGGCGCACTTCCCTATAGTACGCGCTTTTCCATTAGATAAGAAATACCCTCACGACAGGCGTCAAGCAAACGATCCAGTCCGGATGGGCCGTCCCAAAAGGAGACAGGGCGTTAACAAAGAAGCCTAATTTTCAATCAGAGGCCACCGTTTAGCATAAACGATGACTCCAGCCAATGAAAATAATGGGCGGGGCTTCAAGTCCCCTTCAGAAATCTCCTCTACCACAATATGTCTCACAGAGCGAGCAGCGCATGCGCGCTGCAACGCTAGGCGAGACCTAAAAAAGTGATGGATGGAATGCTTGAATTAATCTCAGCCTCTGGTAATAATTTGAGGCTGCATCCCAGTCCACTGTTCTTTTTGCCCACCATGCCACCTCAGATTAGACCCAGCCATATGCAAATCAGCCTTGGTCCTGCTCCAATAGGAACAGGCTAGCATGGACTGCCACATCAGGTCCTCCCTGAACCAGACCACAAGCAATCCAAACAAACACAAGGAGATGATGGACCGAGCACTGAAACTTTTCAGACACTCACCCCCAGTCACAGATCTGGGTTGTATCCATCATCGTTCTTTAGCTCACTTCGCCACCCCAGTTCAGACCCAGCCATGTGCAAATCAGTCTTGACCCTGTGCCTCATGGGAACAGTGCAGCCCGAACTGCCAAGCCAGGTCTTCCCTGTACCGGAAACAAGCATCCTAGGACCGGTTTCGGGGTAACACCCCTCACCAGCCAGGCACGCTTGAATCCAGTGGCAAAGTGAGCAAGGGACCCACGTCTGGGCATCCAAGACAGGTTTCCACCTATTTGGGCTTCTTCAGTCAGCTGCAGCTTGGTTTCAGTGGCATAGTGATCATGGGACTCATGTCTGGGCATACCAGTCACACTTTGGAGGTCAATAAAAAGAGTTTAGTCATTAGAGTCCACCTGGCTAAGACTTAAAAGTGGTGTGCCTCAAGGATAAGGTTCATCTCTCCTGTATGCCGGGGGCCATTGGTTCTTGTAATCAGAGAGAACCTTCTGTCATTCACAATGAACATCATTGTTACACAGATACATTTCTTACTGGAAGTGAGCCCTGAGGCAAGCATCACAGACAACCTTGATCATGCCTATTATTGGATGAGGAATCATTGTGTCTGTTAATTATGTGAAAACACAGATCCTGGGACCGGACAAAAACAGCATTAAGAGGTAATCCATGCCTGTGGCTTTTAACAATCTAGGGACAGGCTCCGCCTCAGTAAAAAAAGGAGTGAACATAGATGCAATCTTGAACTGAGACCTAACATCCCCCCTCAGAAATAAGTGCTCAATGTACTTACTTCCAAATTTCCATTTCCTGATACATACTATTCCTACAAACAAACCACTGAGTGGACTTAACAGGGAGTTCAGTTCATGTTGCACTTCAACCACTGCAATGCAATGTGTGGCAGGGAAACATCTCTTCAAGGAACTAAAGGCACATCTCTTCAAAGGATATCTCACCCACCTTTACCAGAAGCCATCAGACCCTTAGGATCATGTGTGCAGCCAGAATCAGAACCCCCCACTTTTCCTCAACACTAAAGGCCACACCCCTCTACAGTAAATCATTTCATTGCTTTGCTTGCTCGGTTCACACCTTGTAAGTCGCAATGCACATATTTTTAGCCATTGAGCACAAGAGGTCCCTGAAAAGCACTCCTTTGGCTTCCACTGGAATATAAAATTAAATGTATTTCTCCACTGCAAGGACTTTCCCTCCCAGTGCTAAGCCTTTCTTTGGCTATTTGGGGTAGTTAGTGCTTAGGCTTCCATAACTTTTTGTCCACATAAGGTATCCATGCCAAACTTGCGTCCTTTTTTCCAACATCGTGGGGATTCTAAAGGTGCCATGGGTTTGTGGATTCCCCCTAAAGGGACAGAAACATTTGCCAAAATACAGCTACATTTTGGGTTCTTGGGAAAAAATAGGAGAAAAGTGCTGCATAAGCAAACATGTTTTTTTTCTCCTGCAAATGGCATCAGCAAAGGGTTTGTGGTGCTACAATCACCATCTTTCCAGCTTTCAGGAACAAGTAGACTTGAATCAGAAAACCAAAATTTTCAACACAGTTTTGGCATTTTACTGGGAGATAGTGCATTTTTCCAATTTTTTGTGCTTTCAGCCTCCTTCCAGTTAGTGGCAGAAATGGGTGTGGAACCCATGGTAGATCCTGGAAAGCTATACATATATGAAAAGTATACAACATTCTAAATTCATCAAGGGGTCATTTGTGTAGATCCTTCAAGGTTTTCCTATTAAAAGTAACAGTTGAAATAAAAAAATATTGAAATTTGAGTTGAAAAAAACAGCCATTCATGTCTACGTTTTCATCTGTAACTTCTTTTACAATGGCAGATTTTCAAAAGCAATATACTGTTACATCTGCTGGACTCTTCTGGTTGCAGGGATATATATAGCTTGTAGGTTCTCCAAGAACCTGAGGTACCCAGAGCCGACAACCGAGCTGCACCTTACAATGGTTTTTTATTGTGTACCGACTATACAGCAATTCATATGGAAAATTTAAAAGAATGGAAAAATAGTATGAAAGGAAACTCTGTATTTATGAAATGTACACCAGATACTGAGTTAAGAAGCAGTGGTTGTTTGTAAAGCTCTGAATTTATGGGTACTCTTACAGGCATGTGTTTCAGAGGGCATTTTGTAAAATGTCTTCTGTGTTGCATACTTCCTTACATTTGAAAGGCACAAACAGAGATATTCAATTGGTAATAACAAATGTTCTTCTATTCTGTATTCCAAAATGTCTCCCCCCAAAAATGGTACCCCACTTGTGTGTCTGGGCCCTGCGCCTGCATCACTAAACGGCCCAAAACGGGACCTAGGAGACATCATATTTCACCCAGCAGAATACATGTATTTTTACAAGGTGGCTACCTGTGGAATTTGGGACCCAGCTCATCCGACAATTGGGAAACCTACCAAACTAGCACATTTTTGAAAAATAGACACCCGGGGTGAAGGAAGTGACCCGTTTCGGGTCACCCGGGTCACTCACGACCACCTCTCAGCCTTCCACACAATTGAAGAGTCAGTCAGACAGTAGAGAATACAAACCAAGTATACATTTATTCAGTACACTATAGTGGAGTCCCGTATGCCCAGTCGCTTGGGGTGCTGCAGAGGAAACTGACATCAGAACTCATGGTATTACATTATGTAGGATTCAGAATCAGTAAAACACGCCCAAACTGGAAATTTCCAGTTGGGACCAGCTACACAATGAAGGTACAGTGGAAGAAGTTTCGATCCTGAGACTGGGCACACACTATCTGTGTGCCAAGGTCACTCTGCCTGCACCCATAGCCTAGCTGGTGGGAGCAGGGCAGGCTTCTATCTTGTGAGAAAGGTATGCGCTAACAATAACAATATATTCATTACTACAGCGAGGCCCAACCTTGAGAGAGAAAAAGAACACATCACGGCTGCTTCTAGCAGAGCTGAGTGGAGAATAAATCATGACCATAACACAACATGGCGGCTAAACGTAAAATGGTGCAGCGAATGCTAACTTAAGCTGAACAACACATAGCAATACAGCGAAGACATTTCATTACATTCCAACAGACCCTCGTTTTAGCATTTCGCTAAACCCATTTTACCCTAAGGAAAGGAGACATTGCTTTTTCATGTTGGCAAAAAGACAACACCACTCAGGGCAGTCCATATACTCATAGTCAGGAATAGACATTGCAAGGGAGGACGTAGACTCAAATATGCCCTCATCTATGTTCATCATTTCCTCAACACTTTTCTGCAGCATGATCACCGTGCTATTATCAGGTATGGGTTCTTTCTTTTGGGTGTCAGAGCACTGACACAGCAGGCACAACATGCTGGGAGGCAGTGTATACACAGACAACATGACAAGATAACGCCTGCCACTATTACCAAAAAGATAAGTAATTTTCAACTCCATGTCATCAGTATACTCCAGAACCACCCCGATAGTGTCCAAGTACCTGTCTCCTGGTGTATTTCGGCTGATAATCTATGTAATTTCTGTATTGCTGAATAGACATTGGGTGCGTAATCAGGTATGTATACGCAGCAGTACTGCCAATGACACGACAGGCCCCTCCTCGGTCTGTAAGGATGACATCTAGCACCATCCGGTTTTGTAAGGTAACTAATCTTGCAGCTTGGAGCTCTGCTGTAATATTTGTTGCTATCCCCGCTGTGGTATTAATAACTGCCTCCACGACTCTAGTGAGCCGACGAATTTCTATACTATTGACTATAGGGCCCCAAAAGGGGAAAAGGCCCTTTGCAACATCCTCAAATTGCTGTGTGGCTGTATCTGTCTGATCTACATCCTTCGGATCAAGAACCCTTTTTACCCGGGACAGGCGTGTACTCCTACGCTGTAACTGATGAGCTCTGTAATAATTGGACGGGGCAACATACACACGGGGAAGGAGGAAAGAGAGATAACTTCTACCCAACCAACCCCTTGGGAGCCATACATACGCGTGGGAGCCGCAGACAAAGTAAACACTGGGGGGTGGAATTGAGGGTGGACTATCGGTCGTTCTCAATTTATATGTGGAATTGCATCTGCTCTCCCCTACCACTACCTTCCCTGTCCCCTGGACACAAAAACTAGCTGTTGTGTTGATCACCGACACTGGCATTGGCTTGTCCTCTGTAACATTACGAGCCAGGAAAGACTGGAAATACTCAGACGAGTTAAATCCCTGAAAGTCAGCCATTTCCATTTGAAGCCATGTCTCATTCTTTTCAGTTTTATATAGGTTCATACAAGACTTTAAAAACATTCTACCAAACACCACCTGTCCTCCGAGAGGAACCCTATGATGGGATTGTACATTCTGTCAAAGAGTGGTATTTTATATGTTTCTCTGTGTGTATGTTTGTTTGTCCCTCTTCTTCCCTACAGGAATGCGTCGTTAGAGGAAATCCTCCTCTACCACATACCACACCTTAGCGCGTGTGACACATATTGGCCTTTAAAAACAATATTTTTTTAGACCACTCACTTTGCACTACACATAGGTCCTGAAGAAAGCCATACCATTAAAGGGAGCATGGCTGAAACATGTTGACAGACTAGGATATTGGAGTTACCTTAGACCTCCCATAATATCCGTCTCTCGTTTTTATTTACTGCCAAGGGCCCATCCATTACAATAATTACTTTTGCAATGTGGGACCCTTAGGACAGTCCTTTTAACATTTACTCACTCACTTTCACTGCACTCTCACGGCACAATACCTGCTCCGCTGCAACCAGGCGTCATAGCACACCTGAGGCGCATTCGGTGCCTTGGGTGGGGCCCAATGATGAAGCATGTTACCAACTAGGTTGGTTAGTGAGGGCCTTCCTAAAAACAAAATGTGTTTTCCTTCAACATAAACATACGCTAGGAGCACCTACTCCAGAGCTAGTTCTCTTTGATTCTTGCATATATACCAGGGGAAGTGAACTGGCTCCAGTACCTTTCCTCCCTCTCCCTTTGATACTTATCATTGTACATTCTGTACCATAGTGCAAGAATGAGCAGGTGCCTTGTTCAGAGTAGGGAGTGGGGAATGTTGCTGTACCATGCTAAGCAATTCAAACCAGCCCTCACAACTACTAATGTATGACAGTGGCATGGACAACACATTTTCAACTTTGTGAGTCACTGAGGGAAGCAGTCCGCAAACCCAGCAATTGGTTTTGTTGGACACATTGTGAACTTGATGCAACATTTGCAGAAAAACATTTTCAGTGTAAGACAACCTATGCATTGCCTTGTGTGGAGCCAAAGTAACAAAAACATGCTCGGGGGAGGAGTCGTCGTACCAATCAAAAAATGTACTGGATATTTCTCCTCCAGGAACCACGTTATTCCAAGTATCGTTATTAGAGAAATCACAACACTCACTAAAAAAACTATTTTACTCTTTGTGGACCAACCAGACGATCTAGACCAATCCTGTCTAAACGCGGTGCTGCAAATGGCTTTTCCTCCTCCTCAAACGGGTACATTGTGAGACAAGAAAAGGTATATAATGAAACTGATAATGGGGGTGAATGTTCCCAGTGTCCATCAGAGCCTCACTGGCAGGCTCCTATTGTTCATCAACATTGGCGCTCTTGAGCACCGGCGGTGGAGCTGCTCAGTCCTAGCTCGGATCCGTATCCCACGTTGCAGGGTAATGTACTCCCCTCCTGGAGAGCACACTCAACTTACCCTGTACAATGTCCAGAACAGTGCACCATTCTCGTCCCTGTCTGACTAACACCTTTGGTACTACAGCAGAGTAGGCCCTAACTTTCACAGTCCATCCCTATCTAATCTGACTTTTCCTTTGGTGAACTATTCCTCCGTCGAAGGCGCAAATTGTACCTAGCTACTTCAGGCACAGAGGGATCATTAAAAAGGAGGTCAGGCTCAGAGGGGTCATAGAAAGGGGCTTAGACACTGAGGGGCCAGCTGAAGAAGGCTCGGACTCGATAGCTCTGATCTCCGGGGGTGTTGCCGCATTCAACACCTCATCATTCTCTTTGTCAGTTTGGGTCCATATGAGCTTAGCATCGGAGAAAGGAACGAATCGCAGGACTTGTTCGCACTCCGAGTCCCCTACTCCATCCCTCACCCACTGGTCATAGGGTAAGGGCAGGGGTACCTTGCGGCAGTGCAAAGAATGAATCCAGTTCTTTAGGCCGTCGACCTTTATGGCTGTGCGGGTCGCGAGGAGGACCTGGATCGGTCACGTTCAGCGAGGCTCCCGACTTTTCTTTCGCTGGAATTGTCTGACCATCACATAATTGCCAGGCCGTATATCATGTCAGGGCCCCTCGGTTACAGGTGGGAGACTTTCACGAATCTGTTGGTGAATAGAATGCAAATTTTCAGTTAATTGATAGAGGTAGTCTGTCAATAGGGGGTACTCTATCTCAGAGAACCGACGAGGTCGCAGGACGCCCCGACATTTGCCAGGCGCCCGAACACGACCTCGTAGGGTGACAATCCTGTTCTAGAGTGAGCTGTCGTTCTTGTATACAAGAGAGCTAGTGGTAAAGCATCTGGCCATTTTAGTCCTGTTGACTCCTGAATCTTTGCCAACTTCAGTTTGAGAGTACTGTTGTACTTCTCATCCAAACCTGCTGACTGTGGATGGTTTGCAGCGTGAAACTTCTGTTTTATGTGCAGACCATCGCAGATTAGCTGTATGACCCTGGCATTAAAGTGGCTTCCATTATCACTCCAAATCAAGCGGGGCAAACCGAAACGAGGGAAGAACTCCTTTAGGAGTACCTTTGCCGTCGCCAGGGCTGTGCTCTCTTTAGTGGGGTAAGCCTCAACCCATTTGCTGAATGCACAGACAACTACCAACACGTACTTCAAGTTATTGACCCTATCTAACTCGATGTAATCAAGCTGGAGGACCTTAAAGGGGAATGTAGGTGGTGCAAAATTTCCGGGTGGTGTAGGGGTACCTTTCCCAGGGTTGTGCATCATGCACACCATGCAGTACTTCACTAAGTGGCCAGCCATCTTAGATATGTTATCATTCTGCCATACAGGGTCTAACAACCTGCAAATGCCCTTAGCACTAATATGGGCTGGGCCATGGACCATAGTAACTACAGGAAGAACATACACATCTGGCAACATCCATCTCTGTTTCCCTGACTTATCGATCCAGCATCCCTCATCATTGAGACTTGTTGTACTTTCTTGCCACACTGCCAACTCCTCTATTGTGACCCCACTCTGTATTTCCTTCACATTCTCTAGGGTGTCCTCAAACATGGTAACCTCGGGCACCCACCTAGCGGGACCTGCTACAAACATTCTTTTCATCTTGGTTCGGGCTGTCTCCTTAGCTGTCTGATCTGCAAACGCATTACCCTTTCCTACATCATCAGTAATCTCCTTGAGAGCGCTGCACTTCACTATGGCCAGCTTCTTGGGGAGTGTCAAAGCCGACAAAAGCCTGTATATGAGCTGGCCATGTTGGATCTTGGTCCCATGGGAAGTAAGGAACCCTCTCTCTGCCCAGAGCTGCCCAACATTATGGGCAACTCCAAAGGCGTACTGTTTGTCCGTATAAATATTGACAATCAGTCCCTCACTCAACTCGCATGCGCGAATAAGGGCTACTAACTCAGCTGCTTGGGCGGACTGATAGGGAACTCGTGATGTCTCAACTACCGTGTAATCGCATATGCTGCAGTGGTGGTGCCATCTGGTAATTTGAAACAAGAGCCATCGACATATAGTTCCCCTTCGGGGTCAGATAAGGGAACATCGGTCAGGTCTACCCGTCCCTTCGTCTCTTCCTCTGTTCGAAAAATGCAATCATGTATGTCAATTTCCTCATTCTCAGAAGGGAGGGGTAGTAACGTGGCTGGGTTCAGAGTGGCACAGCGTTTGATCGTGATATGCTTCTGGAAGAGCGTTAGCTGGTAACCGGTCAGACGTGCACTGGTGAGGTGCTGCGTCTTTGTCTTATTCAAAAGTGTATCCCCAGCATGGGGTACCATAACTGTGAGGTCGGTATCAAGTATGAGCCCCGCCGATTGTCTGATAGAGATGGCCACAGCCGCGACCGCTCTTAGATAGCTCGGGAGGGCTCTTGCAATGGGGTCAAGCAGAGCAGAAAAGTAAGCACATGGCCTTTGCTTATCTCCAAATTTTTGTATTAAAACAGAAAGCGCACAATCAGCCGACTCGTGTACGTACAGCACGAACGGCTTGGCATAGTTAGGAGTACCAAGCACAGGTGCCGAGCAAAGCGCAACCTTTAATTGCTCAAAAGCATGCTGACATTCAGGCGTCCAAGGCAGGGGTTCATGCACATCTTTAGTGGTTACGGCGAGCAGGGGTTTTGTTAGTAGGGAATAGTTAGGGATCCATTGGCGACAGTAGGAAGTAATGCCAATAAAAGCACGCACATCTTTCTGAGTTTGAGGAAGGGGCATTTTAACAATGGTACTGATGCGTTCCGGAGTCAACCTCCTACCCTCCTTCGACAGTAGGTGACCTAAGTAGGTGACCTCCTGTCGACAATATTGAAATTTTGAAAGGGAAACTTTATGACCATGGTGGGCTAGATAAAGCAATAATTTTACTGTACTATCTTTGCAACCTTGCTCCGTGTCGGAAGCAATGAGAAGATCATCAACGTACTGAAGTAATACATTACCTGCAGGGAGCGATAAGGAATCCAGCTGACCTTTCAATGCCTGACTATAGATACTCGGACTCTCAGTATACCCTTGTGGAGCGCGACAGAAAGTAAAGCTTCTACCAGCCAGTGTAAATCCAAAAAGATGCCTACTGTCAGGATGTATAGGGATACTAAAGAACGCATTTTTCAGATCAATGACAGAGAAGAACTTAGTAGAAGAAGGGATCATAGTCAAGAGTAACCCTGGGCGTAGTTCGCGTAGTAGCGCTACGCGTAGCTACGCGAAGTGCCCTTCGCACTACGCGAGCTACGCGTAGCACTACGCGAACTGCGTAGTGCGGTAGGAAATGCTGTTCGCAATGATTGCACAGTGCCGGATGCTTGTCCGCACTGTGCAATCATTGCAAACGGCATCTTGCACAGTGCAAGCGAGTCAAGTTTTCTGCCGCTCGAGTAGATTTGTACTCGAGCGGCAGTTTTCTCAACGCGGACTGGTAGTTTCTCATCGCGAGCGGTCGCAAGCATACGTGACCACTCGCAATGAGAAACCTGACCTCCCCGCGTTGAGAATCTCGCCGGGAGGTTTATTTTCCACGCTCGCGATCGGCAACTTGATGTTGTTGATCGCGAACGAGGAAAAAGTCTCGCCGGGATGTCATTTTGCTCGCTCGCGGTCGCCAACTTGACGTTGAGGACCGCGAGCAAGCAAAAAATACCCGCTACGCGTTTTTGCACTGTGCTACGTGCAAATCGCGTAGCGCGTAGTTGCGCAAACTACGCAAACTACACGAGCGTAGCGTAGTTTTCCGCCAAGGCCTAGTCAAGAGTGTTGCAATGTCCGGAACCACTGGAAACTGGGGAACCACAATCTTGTTAACTTTGCGCAAATCAATCACAAAACGATAAACATCTGCGTGGTCATCAGAGGGACCCGAAGGTGCCTTTTTGAGTATTGGCAGAATAGGGCTATTGCAAACATTAGCAGTCGTCTCCTCAATCACTCCTTTCTCAATCGGATCCTGCACAATCCGCAGCAAGGCTCGCTCACCAGCTTGCGATATTTTGTACTGAGGGATGCAAGGCAAAATAGCATTGTCCTTAACAGTAATGGAAATGGGCGGTATCTGTAACAGTCCCACATCTGTGTCACCTGCTGCCCACAGAGTGGATGGTATATCTTTAAATTCGGCGGGAAGGGGCGCATCTTTGGACAAACACTGCTTAGCGCAGTCTACATCTGGGCCAATAGTCATGTAAACACAGTCCGTGGAACAATAAATTGTTGCATGCAACTACTTTAACAAATCCAAGCCCATCAAATTCTCTCCGCAATTGGATGTCAGCAAGAACGGCGAATCCACAGTGAAAGGACCAATAGTCTACGCAAGGTATTAAGAAATGGGGCTTACAACCGGTACACCAGAAAATCCTACCGAAACATTATTATGGCCAGACAGAGCCGCCCCAGGGACCAAGGAACGAGAAATAGAACTGTTCATTGCACCTGTATCCACCAAAAACTCCTTAGCCGAAACATACACATCCGCACTAACGTACGGACCGCGTTGATCTACAGGTATCGAAACTGGTCCCTCACTCTGTCCCTGGCTGTCCTAACTCCAAGACATCCCTGTTACCTCGTCCATGTCATAATCATCATGATAATACTGCCGTCCTCGGGGTCATAAAAATAATTCTGGTCCGAACGACCCTGCGATGTCTCAGCATTCTGAACCCTATCCTGACCACCTGCACCACGACCCCGTCCACAAGAACCCCGGCCTCTGGGGGCCGCCACCTTCTGTAGAAGTACAGGACACTCGGTACGCCAGTGTCCCTCCTCTTTACAATACGTGCACTGATTCGGCCCTACTGGCGCAGCATTCCTGCTTGTTCGGGGAAGCTGCCGAGCCGGTCCACCACCACTGCGTCCTCTACCATTTCCCCTGGATGCCTGCTGTAACAACACCTTAGTCTTCAACTCTTTGTACTTCTTCTCCATCTTATCCTTCTCCTTATTCTCCCTATGCCCATAATACTGCGCCATGTTCAAGATAACAGAAGGGGAAGATGTGGACCATGTACTTTCAGAAGCCTGTAATCGTGTTGCAATTTCAGGAAGCAAATTCGAGACAGACCTATTGACAAACAAGCTGACTCAACCCTCAACAGATAAATCCTGCCCACTGTAATCCAGAAACACCTCCTCAAACTGTGTGAAAAAATCAGACACACTTTCATCTTTCTTCTGACGACAAGCTGATAGCTTGTCCCAGTCAACCTTTCTCGGTGGAATAAGAGAATGCATATAAGTAATAATTCGGTTCAGCAAAGCAATTATCTCCACCCTGGGCTTTTCACCTGGCTTCCTGCCCTTATCCCATTCTTTAATTGATCCCATGTACTATTATATCCCGCATAGATGCCCTAATGTAGACCCGTTCGTACATGCCCTAAAATGGACGTTTTCATATTTACCCTAATATGGTCATATTCGTACTTGCCCAATTATGGTCATGGCCGCATATGCCCAATTATGGTCACAACTGTACATGTCCTATTATAGTATGATTCCTTATATAGGCATGATCTTTCACCTACATTGGTCCCAGCTAGTACACAACGAGCTCTGAAGGCTGAACGTTATCTATCCTATGGTTTTGAATGCAGCAGGGTTCTTCCAAACACAGGCCCACACTGTACTCATTAATTATGTATGGCTTTCTAAGAATACACCACCGGCATAATATGTATGTACAAAGTTCACCCCTGACATCTTCCTCATGTCCAATACAAACCATACTGAGGACCGAGACTCTTTAGGGTATAAATACACCACATCTTGCCCCGGTAAGGGAGAGGGAACCGAGACTTCCATGCTGACACACTGACCAGAGACGCTGAGGCTCCTGCATGCAGTCGCTCAAGCTGACAGTGGTCTGACACAACCCGGATGGGGTGTCAAACTCGAGACCAGGACGGGGTCCCACACTCTCTCTATTCAGGTATGGGGGTTCGACTAAATCCTAGGAGGAGTCTTGGCTCTTAGCTTCCAAGACCTATACACATATGCTAGGTACACACAGGTACATCTAGGTAGGCATTGTAGGAGTACGCACACTTTGCATAATGCTTTTATATTCATGTATGTATCCATGATTATCGCAATATGGTAGAACTGTTCGATCCCTTTGCTTTTATCGTACTGCTGATAATATATCTCTGCTATTGTCTGCTGGTTACCGCAGCACATATATTTTACACTAGAATAACAACTGTTCAATAAATACTTATTGAAACGCCTGACTGTTTATTCTGTGTAACTCTCTGAGACAAACCGAATAAGTGAGCACGAGTGACTGAGCAAAAGGTAGTACATTGTTTCCACGATTCTGAGGGAATCAGGGTTGTCATGATCTAAGGTTGCCAGAAACTAATCTCTCCCCGATAAGAGGAGACACTAGTGGCACTGCGAGCTAGCTAATGCAAAACTAGGCTAACATATACGGTGGGGGTGCACGGAGTCAGTCTGCCACCAAGCCCGCAGTATATGTTATCCAAACGCGCAGGTCCTGCAGGGGTACTATAGGAGCTACACGACATGGCACCGCCAACGTTGTTTGGGTACTTATTTAACAGTAGAATCTGAGTAGTTCAGTCGTGCTATTCTCAGAGAACCTACTCACAAAACCCCAGAGACGTCTGGAGTGGGTGGGCACAAAATCCGCCGCAGCTGAGTAGTACGAGAATACTATTTATTGGCTGTTGGTTATTCAAGCTTGAAGGACATTTAGTTCCTACAATTGTGCACTTACACCTTATTTTAAGAACTCTTTAATCTCCCTTCTTCCAATTAAAAATGGTGGAAGAAACAAGCGCAACAGGGAGAGTTACAACAAACCTCTTAGGTTTAGAAGAAGACCCTGAAGATGCAATACAAATTGCACCAAATTTCAGAAGGGCAGTCACCATAAAACTTTTAGAACATGGCTTAAGAGCCATGGGTGGTACAGTAATTTTGGTGATTGAGGCACACAAATCTAATAAAACAGAGGTGTTCTATTCATGGGTTACATTCCTAGCAACAAATGCAATTACAAATGTATTTCACTACTACCTAGAAGGTGAAACACCAGCGGACTATACTCCTTTTGAGGAAGTAGAGGTCCCGCTCACTTACCAGGAGCATAATTACTTGTTTAAAGGCACCCTACCCCACGTACAAGGAAGAGCAAGATTATGCCCGCTCGGAGGAGCAGGAGCCACATGGCCCATATTAGCGGCATACACACCGCATCCTGGCATTAACACAATGATACAGACAGACTTACTCGTACAACACAGAGATTTAATTAAAATCTACAGAAACCTCACACAATTTGTGATGAGGACTTTAACAGTTCAGCCTGCACCAGCTGCAGCACAAGACACTCCAGTCCAAGGTACAGTTAATAAAATAACTCCACAAACATTACAGGCGATAATGGGCAAAATGCCAGCAAAATGCGAACAAATCCCATTTTGGATAGCTCAGAAAATAACTCAGCTTGAAGCAGTATTTCCGAATACTACAACCAGTGATAAAAACAGAATCCTAACAATCTGCTTGCCCATGGGTCTCACACCACAAGTAGAGGACTGCACCTCTTGGGGTTCAGTCTTTGCTGCCATATATACCAGAACACATGGTATCCCGTCCTTAGCAGTTGTACCTGATGTATTGAAACAGATACAAAATGAGTACGGAGCAGAGCCTGCCCTTAACTTAGGGATGAAGTTGCTAAACAACTTTGAACAGGTCTCAGCCATAATACTAGCTAACATTAAGGGAGAAGCAGCTTCAGTGGCGATCCGCCAACGCCTAAGGGAGTTGGGTCCAGACGACCAACAACACGAACTACCCAAAATAATTGAAACTGCATATGCAGAACTAGGCAGAGACAGTTTTGGTGGGAAAGCATTAAAACCACAACTGGGCAGTCCTGAAAAGGACACTACAAAGCAGACACCTACTTCTTCTAAAAAGAAGTGGGAAAATAAAAAACAACAAAAGTCTAAAGACACCAGATCTCAGTCCAGAGGTAGGTCTCCTCAACAGGAGCCCTCTAAAAAGAGGTATAACCTCAGGAATAGGGATAATATTAAAAAACCTTACAGGTATCAGGATACTGATACTCGTTCCTCTCGTTCCTTTCAGGGTTCATCACGAAACTCCGAGAGGGAAGGACGGTCAAAGGAGCGTACAAAGTCCAGAGACACGCAACACGCTGCGGACTACGCACCTAAAAAAGAGGATAAACAAAAATCAAAACCTCAGTTCAAAAAGAAGAAGGTAGCAGGTCTGAAGATCAGACATGCCGAGAATTCTGAGGACACAGCTTCTGAACGGGGAATGGGCTCTGATGATGCTAGACAGCGCGGCAAAAGTAACGATAGCTCGCCAGAACCTGAAGGAATTTGTGGTGACAGCGGAGTTGAGTGAGTATATCACGGTGGAAACACCTGATACTCGGGTAAGTGTCCCACATATGTTACATGAGATAACACTCCGGATGGAGGGAGACAAGCCCAGAAAGGTTAAAGGTCTCTTTTGGAAAAATCTGTCATCTGGTTATGACATTCTATTGGCAGAACAAGACTGGCCGCCAGCATTCGTCATGGAGTGCCCTAGGGGAGAAACGATAATTTTTCCAGCCTTTTCCGATCTTGTTCCCATTCACCTAAAACATGCATATGCGCAGGAGTGGGCGGTGGCCCTAGCTCCAGCATTGTATAAAAATCATGCTGGTTGGGATGAGGATTCAACCCACCACGTGATCCTGTTAAGTTTCCCCAAATGCTCAAAGACAATACCCTATAAAGCAGGAAGCTAAAAAACAAGTCAGGGAGATTCTAGATCAACTTGAATATCAGGGGGTGATAGAAAATTGCACTTCACCTATGAACAATCCTTTGTTCCCCGTAGCCAAACCTGACAATACATATCGTCTAGTTTTAGATTACAGACATTTAAACACTTGCACAAAGACATTTGCAGTTCAAAATGCACACAGTGCCGCATTAATGAATAACATTGTGCGGAAAAAATACAAAACGACACTTGATATCTCAAATGGATTTTTCTGCCAAAATATAGCGCCTGAAAGCAGGTATCTAACCGCATTCAGTGCGTTAGGGTCACAACTGCAATTTTGCCGACTCCCCCAAGGGTACAAGAATAGCCCGGGGTGTTATCAGCAAGGGTAACAGAGTTACTCCAAAATTTGGATGAAGAAGCATTGTCCTATGTGGATGATATTTATTTGATGGACGATGACTTAAAGAGGCACTTGACCAGGGTAAGCACCATTATTATGGGATTCGCCTCTGAGGGCTATAAATTTAACTTTAAAAAATCAAAAATTGCCCACCTCAATGTCCTGTTTTTAGGATACGAGCTGTCAAGTGAGGGAAAAAGCCTGGCAGCTAACTTTTTAAAAAAGTGTGCGCTGCTCCAACCTCCAAAATCATAAAAAAATTTACAATCAATTCTGGGATTCCTAAATTTTGGTCGAACATACATTTCGGATTACGCAGAAAGGGTAAAACCTTTCTACGATTTAATAAAACCTGACTTTTCAGTCAAACAATGGACACAGGAACACACAAATATCCTGCGTTCCCTACAGGAAGACATGATAGCTTCTAAACATTTACAGACACGCGTAAACGCACAGAACTTAGTGATCCGAGTAATAGTGGGTCAATGCGGGTACACTTATTTAACTTTTAATGAAGGTGAAACAGTACCAATCGCATACAAATCACACCTGTACACAAACGCAGAGATGCGTTTCACTTCAACAGAAAAAATCCTGACAGCAGTGCAGACCGCTGTAGCAAGAGAAAGAGCTCTGGCTCAGGGAAAATGCATAATTGTTGTGACCCCAGTACCAGCTTTAGAAGCTGTTACAAAAGCTAGCATTCCAAATGCTAAAGCCTTACATCCAAGATGGATACAATGGGCTAATTCTCTTACTGCAACGGATATTGAATACAGATTTGATCCAAGTTTAAAAACACAGGCATTCCTGCACACTTATTGTGTGTGATTCCTTTTACTGTGTACAGTCGTACAATGAATATCTACATCATTGGGAACAAAACGGGTTCAAAGATGCAAAAGGTGGCACAATTAAGCATAAAATGCTATGGGAACAAGTAGTGGAGTTGAGAAACGAACTACCAAGGGCTCACGTGATACATACACTGAGTCATCAGCGTGATGGCGTTCACGTTGAAGGGAATTCATTGGCTGATGAAGCAGCAAAGGGGGCTGTTCGCACAGCCGTCGTAGCTGCAGTTACTCCTTCAAAGACGAGGGTAGACGGCAAGATAATGGTAGCTGTCAATGCTTCACGCAAAGGCAGCACAGCAGTACCTAAAAAATTCCCACTCAAGTACTCCTACAAGTTAGATGCACAAAACATTCCATATGCTCAGATTCCTGGAGTGGGGGATAGAGTAATACCAAATATGGATCGTAGGCTAGGCTTAATTGTGGCAGCACACGAAGGAACAGGTTCTGTACATAACGGACTTAGGGAGACTGTTGCTTTGTTAAAAGAACGCTACTGGTGGCCTGTGATGAGAAGGCTGATTAGAGACTATGTCTGGAACTGCGACATCTGCAAGCAGATGAATGGGTCCACCGCAACACGTCCAGTACAGATACCATTGTTAGACAGCATTAGGTTGTCCGTTCGTGCGCGTCCAGCTCAAGTTTCCTCAAGGTTTGGCCTCAGCGCTCGGCTGACACTCGAACTGTTATAAAAGATTTGCGAGTCTTTATCGGCACATACGTAGTTGGCACGCTACATTCTGACTGTGGTCCGGCATTTAGCTCGTGGGCTTACAAAGAGGCCATGGAAGGAATGGGCGTAGCATTGCGGTACTCCTCTCCGTACCATCCCGAGGGAAATTCTGTTGTGGAGAGGAAAAACCGAGACTTAAAGCAATCTTTAACAGCTAGGGTATTAGGCAAGGGCGGTAGATGGGTCGATCACCTTTATGGGGTACAGCGCGCGCTCAATAATCAGCCAAGAAGCTCTCTAGGAGGTGTCACTCCTTACGAGGTCCTATTTGGGACAAGAATGTGGGTACCTGATCTTGATTGTGAAGGCACAGTGGCGGATGAAAAACCATTTGATATCCATGATCGTTTGGCTGTTTTACAGGATCTAAATGAATCCAGGACACAACAAAGTAACGTGCTCCAGAAACAGGCCGCCACTGAGGAAGTCAAGGCAGTAACGGCAAGACCTATCTGGATCCCAAAACTCGGGGATCTAGTCAGAGAGAAGATTGCTGACAAAAAAGAATTTGGGCCATCCTACAGAAAGCCTGTACCGGTCCTAGCAATCCACGGCACAAGAACTGTACTTCTGCCGCCTCTTGCCGGAAGAAAGGAGAAAAGATTCGTCTCAATTGACTTAATCAAACCACACTATGTGACCGATACTAAACAGTAGGCCGCGTGGACTCCACAGTAGCAGACGCCCTCCTCTCGCTACAATCCAAGAAGTTCAAACAGAAAGACTCATCACGTTTGAAGAGCCACCTGTACGGAATGAAGGACTAAGCAACAATACTATGGAACTCGTTCCACTTCATCAAGAAATTCATCTTCAAAATGAAAATCAACTTAACAACCAAGTTGCAATCAGACCTAATACAGACATCTATGTCAATGTGCCTCAACAAGAGAATACAGCGATTTCAACAAATCCCGATGCAATTCCAACAATTGATCGAACTGCTTCTGGCTATTTCATGAACTTTGATACGTTTTCTCTAGATCCAAGCGAGCCGGAAACGACGCCAGCCAAAAATCACTCCAACAGAAACTCAATGACTTTTTAACTTTTTTAGAAAGACTTACCTGGTGTCACCTTGGATAGAACTATGGTATATCACTGGGATTTTATTTTTCATTTTCTGGCTAGGTTTAATAATAACTTTTAGTATGCTTATTAATGGACGATACCTCCAACCAAGCTCTACAGCCCAAAGAGTCAATTTGATTTTAAAACCACACCAGTCTTCACATCGTGAACCAAGAGACTTGTCTTCAGTGAACATCACAGCAGTTCCTATACCGGACGGTATAGTATGGGACAAGATTGATTATGATATATTAGATCCGACTGAACTTTTAAAGCTAAAACATGTATTTAAAATTTCTTTAAGTGATTTCATTACCTCCAGTACATTTTCTGATGATTGGGACACTGAAACTGTAAATGCTATGATGTCTGATTTAGAAAAAACTGCAGCATTTCCGAACAATGAAATGTTAGAAGGTACTTCAGACTATGATACATTGTACTGTTACCAACATTTTGGTGATCATTTCTTACACAAGTCTATAACACCTAGAAATGTATTTGAGTACCACCAGCGGGAACACTGCCCAACACCTCCAAAAGGTAGTTCGCAAGCATTTGCACAGAAATTCACATACTTCGCAGGGTTTAACACATCCGACCCGAAGTCATTTTATTATAAAGTGGAGAAAAATTCAGCTCAGAAAATTATGTTGACAAACACCAAACATATTTACTCTGCATCCTTTCTGAACCAGTTGTCTAAACAGGGTTTTGATCTATGGAAAGACACAATAGATTCAAAATCGATCCTGGGTTCAAGGGACTGGCAAGTCCAGGGAATAGAAGCACTTTTTAGAGCATGCATCATTCCGCAGCAGATTTTATTTCTGAATGAAACTGTGCAACAAACAACCTGTCTTGGTTTAGCCAAAGGCACAGAAATGAACACACCGGGGTTTCCGACACCATCTCAGATGGGTGGGGGGCAGAATTCTACTACACATGGGGTGAGATTAGATGACATTTTCCAGTACAACAGATCAGATCCTGATTGGACAGAATGGCTGGTTTGGCCCATTGACACAAACAAATGTCAGCAGAGATTTATGAATACAACCGAAAGGTTTAGTATCCATAGGCCAGATCCACGCTATGTACAAAGACAACACCCAGGGGTAGTGACATCCTATAGTGTTGGGAAGTTGTGCCTTGATTGGCTAGAGACCTCAACACTGACAGAAGTAAAGCACCACTTGACCTTACTCACACCTGACATGGATCTTAGAGATTTTCTACTAGGACCCAAGAAACAACGTGAGAAACGTTTCATATATGCAGGCCTTTATGCCTACTACAATGAAAATTGGAAAATATCCCAACAAGAGGCCGCAGAAAGAATACGAGAAATAGACTGTATTAACTTAGAAAAAGCATTGGCGGATAATGGGTTAACTACTTTGACCTCCAGGATTTACTCCTTAGGCAACATTGTGTCCTCGGCAATCGACATATTAGAACAAGATCTGGCCTTGTTACAACACGGGCAGTCTCAGCTACGTTCTATTATGATGTTAAGCTGGATGCTGCAATCTTTGCGTGCAGGCTATGTGCCATGGCGTTTTATAAACACAACGTCTCTGTTTTCAGAATACAATCTAACTGATAAACAGACAGAAATGGCACAAAGGGGAGCCAAATATACAATGCTGCGTATTGAGAAACTGGAAAGGTTACCATTCACTGTAGCCGAATCACCATCAACAGAATGGCTCATTCATGGCCAAATCACTCTGCCGGTCACTACGTTTCAGTTTCAATATTGCCTTGAGCAAAGGCAGGCAGGCAAATATGTAAAAATGGGTAAGGGATACATCAAGGAAACTTGGGAGTTACCATATAGATACCGATGCCGGAATGGGGATCGAGAAGTGTATCTGAGTGGTACAAACTGCAAGAACGCTTTGAGCAGTTCTCGCATGTGTCAGGATATTTCTCTACACGGAGGCTGCAGTGGTTCAGTGGCGAACTTATCTTGTCACATGTCAGGGACCCCAGTGGCCATGATCACGCCGGTTTTCCAGCTGCTCTCGAATGGGAGTTACTTAATGCTAAATGATCAAGGTTATTGTGGGATGCTTCCGGGCGTCGCATATCTAGTAACTGTTAACTCCAGGGTTACTTGCTGTATGCAAGTATTGTTTCCGCTGATCCAGCCAGTTACTAGCAACAAGCATTCATACATCGAATACTCACCTGGGCCCATTCATTCATACTACGCTAGCAATTTCCGCTGGTGGGTCGGTTGTACTCTTTATCAATATCCCTGCTACCAATTACTTTTCTGATTGAAGAGTAATGACTTACCAATGGACCCTTTGATAATTGGGAAGTTTAAAATGAGTGACATTCATTACAATTCATAAATTCTTAAAATAATCACTGAGTCATAAAGTTTTAAAATGTTTATCTATAGTTTTAGCAGAGTAAAATACAGAACCACATAATACTTGATCGCATATCAAGGATGAAGCATATTAATAATCAATTTATCGATCAATGACGGTTCCTCAGAAAGAAGAAGATAGAACAGCAGCACAACTAAAGGTTGCGTTTATATTTACCTAAAGATGCGAGAAACCAAACCCCTTGGCCAAGGAGTTGGAAAGATAGAAGACCTCCGGACCAGATTCAGGACAGGACAGGTGACCTTTCTATCAACGACGCCTGCGTCGTTCCCCTCTCTGACACTTCGCTCCTCCTCGAGTTCTTCCGTGTCTTCCTTCTAATGGACTCCGCCGCCCCCACCTCAGGACCTCTCTGGACAGCGGTTCAGTCTGCAATCGATCAGCTCGTCGAGCACCAAAACCTGATCTAACTAATTAGCTAATTCTATATCTATTATATCTTTCTACACCCAGGTACCTCCCATTAATGTTTCAAAATTATGGGCCCACTACTTCTGATTGGACGGGGACAGGGGGTTGATCCTCACACCATGTCAATTTAGTTCAATTTCTTTAAGCCCATTGTTTTAAAATACCGCCCATCACAATTAATACATTTGCTTTATTTCCCACCCGTTTCCCATTGATTCCGTAATACATTTTGTATATATTTGTTTCGACTTCAGGTACATTTCAGATGAACTTGTGAACCAGGCTTTGCGACCTTGGAGGGCTTCCAAGTTGACTTCATCGCTTCCTCTGGTCAGCCTTGCAGGGCGCATGCGCAGAACCAATGTCTCTCGAGTTGCAGTTCAACCAACCCAGGCCCATTTACGAACTAGTAAAAGTCAAAGAAGAAAATATTAAAATCACAAATAAATGGTTTCACTGTATACCCACTCTGTCTACTCTATTCCCATTTAATTATAAATCTATCCTGCATTAATAGCATTAGAATACCACAGTTTTAATTGCAGCATATGCGCAAGCTTTAGCACGTGAAAACGTTAAGCAGCCATTTTAATACACACTGCGCAGAAGCAAAGGTTTCCCTCCAAGCAAAGAAAGACGTCATACCACGTGCTATGGTTGACACATGCGCAATGAAATTCCCGCGCTTAGCGGCCATTTTGGATTTAGACAAACGTTACTTATTAGTTTAAACACATAGGCAAGCTTCTCTAGGATAGTGTTTATGTGTGCATTCGTTAGTAGAGACATTACAAAGTTTAATAAATAAATACTGTGAGAGGATTGCTTACGAGCAAGTCTCATTGTGAGTTCTTGCTCCATCAATCCCCTCTCTGATGGCGTTTCTGAGCCATGAAATACTACCCACAACCAGATGCCAACTTTTAGCATAAAATTGTCTCAGCTTCATTTTTACACTTTCTATTTTTATCATCTCCTTTCAGTTTCTTGTATAATTCACTTTTCAGATCTTCTAGTTCAATTTCATCAAACTTTCGTTTCTTTCCTTTTCCTGTCACTCTATACATCTCATTCTTTTTACAACATTTGCACCATATTATTATTGACAGTACTATTATTGCTATCCCTGCTAAGGGTACTAATATTTGACCTATAAGTCCTTTCCCTACATTAGCAAACCAGGTCCCAATTGACGCTATACTATTCGTCAATCTTTCCCATACAGTATCAACTTCCAGTGGTTTTAGTTCATTCTCAAGTTTTGTTATATTCTGTATATACGTTCCAATTTCTGCACTTTTGTCAGGTATGTACGTGCAACAATGTTTCGTTTTCAATAATTTACAGACTCCGCCCTCTTTTGCTAATATTATATCAAGAGCAAGTCGATTTTGCATAACCATTGATCTAATCGCAACCATCTCCGCATTAATCATTAGAAATCCTCCAGCAGTGTCCGTTGATAAGCGATCAATCACTGTAGATAATTTACATATTTTCCTTGAGTTCAGAATTATTCCCACTGAAGGTATCAATGCACCAAATATGTCACCTACAATTTCAGAAAAACTAGCTCTTTTACTACGTGTTAATTCACTATTATTTTCATTGCTCCCAGTGTTCCTCTTTACGTGATATATTTTTGGAAAAACTATTCCAAAATAACAACTTCCATACCACCGTGTAGGAAGCCTAAAGTAAGCCTTATTCCCACACACATAATAGATTCCAGGAAAAACTGAATCTGTTCCTCCTTTTAGTCCCCAACCTCCAAGAATTAAGAAAATATGTTCACATTCACTGGTACCAATGAAAATATTGTTATACTCAGTCTTTAACCTATGTAGACAAATTTTCCCTGTCTTTACAAAATGCAGAGCCATAGCAGCTTGAGCCTTGCCAGGTGTGTAACTACCCTCTTTCTCAGCCCAAGGTGGCAGATGAGCCTTATGCTCAGATGCTTTCTTTTGGAAATCTTGTCTTCTATTTTCTACTAAATTCAAAAATATCTTTTCTTCTTCATGTAACAAACATGTTAAATTGCTTCTATGTGCATGTGTTATATCTATCGATTTCATTGTTAGGAAAAATTCTCCCATAAACTGTGCATCTTGACTACTAAGCACTGGATTCATATTCTTTAGAATCGGAACCTCAGAAAATATCACATCTATATTTGAATAATAATACTGAAGTCTCCCTGTTTTATAAAATAAACTAGTCAATACACTACATGATATGCCATAAGTTAATGGTAAATGATGATATGTTAATCCTTCTGCTACTGATTCGGGTAACTTCATACAGACATAACAATTACTAACTTCCATGGTATCTACATATTGAAACAATAATTTTGTGAAAACATTCAAACTAGTGTGGTTATCTGTTACCTCATGATGAAACTCTGGTTCATCTTCTGCCTTTAATTCTACTTTATTACTTCTCAAATTATCTACCCTTCCCTTTGTTTCGTTGTTAATCTTTTTATCCATTATCAGAAGGTAAGGAATTGCTACGATCACAACTAACCATACTATAAGCACCACTACCAGACTACATATGCATGTTCTGGATCTTCACTTCTGGTTTCTATATGGTATTTCACTCTTTTAATGACACTAGGCCAATGATCACCTTTTCTGGCTTTCTTTGTTTGCACTGTCTCTTCACTTCTTATTTCTTCTTCAGAAATTCTTTTATTTTCAAGCTGTGGCACAGTTTGTTTTTCTTCGTTCTCAGTTTCTTCTTCTATTTGTTCTTTTTCAGGTCTTATTGGTTTTTTTTCAGTTGCTCCAATGTGAGTTTCTAGTAACTGTCCCTGTTCAGGATTTTCGTCTTCGTGCTTGGGGTTCTCGTGATCTTCTTCTTCTTGACTGTATTTTCCTAGATCTAACTGGTTCTGATCAGGGCTTATTGCACTTTGTACTTCTGCAGTCTGACCGCGTTCTTCTAAACCTGTCTGTCCCTGCTCAAATTCTGTTGTTTCGTTGTCGATTTGAGCCCAATTTCCTCTCCCTATCTGGTCCTGCTCAGGTTCTCTTATTGTTTCATTTTCCTCATCTTGAGCTGCTTCTTCTTCACCTATCTGGTCTTCCCTAATTTCTTCTAATTTTGCTCGGCTTCTTGTTCTGTTGTAAACTTCTGGTATATCAACCACTGGTATCCAGTCCTGACTTGTGCTCGGTTGTTCTTCTTCAGCTTCTCTCGAATCTCTCACCTGGGATTCTTCGGCTGGGCAACCTTCAGCTTCCTCAGTTATTGATGCTGTCTGAGGATTTTGTCCTTTAGGCTCTGGTACCCTTTTGGTGTGGCTTACATGAATCCAATTAGGCAATCCTGCACATTTCACTGCTGTGTTCGTGACTAGTATAACCTGACAAGGTTCGCCCCACCTGGGTGATAGACACGTTTCTCTGGTGTGATGCTTCACAACCACCCAGTCTCTGGGATTCAGATCATGCTCTTGCTCAGGCTGCCTGGAAACTGCGTCTTCTCCAACCTGGTGAGAGACAGAACGCACTAGGTCAGCCAATCCTTTGCAATAATCCAGAACCATATCATCAGTTATGTTCAGCAGTTTACTTGTAGGTACATGTGCTTGTCTCATTGCTCTTCCCATGATTATTTTGTGCAGACTCAATACTGTATTTCTATCAGGAATGCTTCTGAGTCCCATTAAAACAAGCGGCAATGCATCTGGCCAATCTAACGATGTTGATGCACACATTTTCGCCAGTCTTGATTTTATTGTGCCATTCATTTGTTCAACCACTCCAGAAGCCTCTGGGCAATACGCACAGTGCAATTTCTGCTCAATTTGGAATGCTTCACAGATTATTCTGATCACATCGTTGTTGAAGTGACTTCCTCTATCTGATTCCAAAGTTACTGGGAAACCGAACCTAAGAATGAGTTCTCGTAGCAACAACTTTGCGACTGTAATACTGTCATTCCTTCTGGTAGGGTAAGCCTCCACCCACTTTGAAAACAGACACACTATGACAAGTACATATTTCAGTCCTTTACATGGTGGTAACTGTATGAAATCTAGCTGTAATCTCACAAAGGGACCCTCAGCCTTTCCAATTTTTCCCAAACCAATTACTGTTTTTCTTCCTGGATTGTTCATTTGGCAAGTTAAACACCTTTGGCAAAGACTCTCTGCTGCAGCCCTAAACCTTGGATTATACCAATTTTGTCTGAAGAGTCTAATCATGGCATCTCTCCCTACATGTGTGTCTCCATAATACATTCTGGCCATTTGTGAAATCAGACAGTCGGGCATGATTGGTCTGCCATTGGCATAAATCCACACATCGTCGTCTGCCCTTCGAGAACATCCTATTTTTATCCATGCATCTCTTTCACTCTCGTCAGCATCATCTTGCAGTCTTTTCACATCATTCCATGTTTCAGGTGGTGCATATAGCATAAGTTGGCAGCTGATTCCCATCCTTTCAACCTTTTTATTTACTGACAACCTGTTTTTGGCACCATGTTGAGCCACTAGATCTGCATATCTGTTACCGACTACCACCCAGTCATCTCCTGACTGGTGTGCGGCACATTTCACCACCGCCAATTCTTTTGGTGATTGTATTGCTTCCAGTAGTTCTTTTACAAACTGTCCATTTTTAATAGGGGATCCTGAAGAAGTCATGAAATCCCTCTGCATCCATAGTTGGCCGAAATCATGCACAACACTGTAACCATATTGACTATCCGTAAATATGGTTATTTTCTGATTCTTCCCAATTTTGCAGGCTTTAATCAAAGCAATTAATTCAGCTACTTGTGCAGATTTGACCCCTGGTAAATAGGATGCTTCGACTATTCCAGTTAATTCACATACAGCATATGCTGCACTTAATTTGCCATCTGTGTGCCTTTGGCATGAACCATCCACAAACAGCTCCCTGTCTGGATCCCTGAGAGGCAGTTCCTGTATATTAGGTCGCGGTTTGGTGCACAATTCTGTGACTTGTAAACAATCATGTTCCTCTTCATCATCTTTGACTTCCTCATGATACGGATCTGGTAGTAAAGTAGCAGGGTTTACAATTGTGCACCTGACAATAGTCACATTTTCAGCACCTAAGATTATTCTCTCATATTTAGTCAGCTGACTAGGAGTAAGATGCTGAGTTCTGGTTCTTGTCAACAGAATCACAACTGAGTGTGGGACAAACACTTTTACAGGATGTCCCATTACAATTGATTCACTTTGTTCAATGCTCAAACATGTAGCAGCTACTGCTTTTAAGCAGCCTGGCAACGCTGCTGCCACTGGGTTCAATGTAGCAGAAAAATATGCTATAGGACGTCTGTCCAAACCATGTCTCTGAGTTAGGACTGAAAGTGCACAATTTTCTCTCTCATGACAGAATAACGCGAATCCTCTTGTATAATCAGGCATACCTAGGGCAGGTGCTTCACACAAAACACTTCTCAATTTTACAAAAGCTCCTACGCTCTCATCATCCCACTCAACTGGGTCCTTTGCCTTCTTTTTCGTCATTTGAATCAATGGCTTTGCTAGCAGAGAAAACCCTACTATCCACTGTCGACAATATCCCACTATTCCAAGGAACATTCTCACTTCTCTTTGAGTTACAGGCATTTGCATTCTCTTGATTAATTTTACTCTTTCAGAGGTTATCCTTCTTTTTCCCCTCTCAATTTGGTATCCTAAATACTTAACTGCTGTTGTACAAAACTGCAATTTTTCAGGTGATACTTTATGCCCTTTTTCAGCCAAGTGATTTAATAATGCAATGGAGTCGACAACACAATCCTCTCTGGTGTTAGATGCCACTAGTCAGGGAGGCACCGTTATGGCCTTTGCTGAATGTTTCTTTTATACAGTTTGATACTCTGAGCAGATTGAAAGCCATGCTTTTACAGCAACCCGTGCCCTTAACCTCCGCTCGAGAAACCTATGAACTTCAAGTTGCAAGGACCTCGACTGAGATACAGGCACTCATACGTACAAACTGCCCCATTCATTTCGCAGAAATGGTGGGACGTATCTTCAATATGTCTGATACGAGCGGAATTGTACACCTATTTAAGACCATAGGGTCCGGACTGTTAAGCAACTTTCAGACAGTCCTCGGAGTAATCCCTAATTTTATACACTTCGTGTTGGGAAGCGTATTTGGAGGATTCCCGCTCATCCTGTTCCTAATTGCAGGAATCCTGATTGCAATATTGCTGCTACGCAATGGACGGCCCACTTCCTGAGGGAATGGTGAACACGCTCCTGGAGCGGAAATACCGTGAACGCATGGTACAACTTCTGGGCATTTCTTGCCTGCGAGAACTCAATGCCTCCTGGTTTCTATCATTTAGACCAGTCTGGATAGACTGCATCTTACCTGTGCTTCGATGCCTGTTCTGCGGAGAAGAATGCACGTTGGATCTTTGTCTAACTTTTCCATCAGATGCGCCTCCGGACACAGATGCAATACTGTACCCCATAAAGGCCCACGCTCTGCGCTGTCCTCAACGGCTTGC
The DNA here is from genome assembly GCA_963921515.1 of Calotriton arnoldi. Lineage (NCBI taxonomy): Eukaryota > Metazoa > Chordata > Amphibia > Caudata > Salamandridae > Calotriton > Calotriton arnoldi. Next base: position 407,756 of record CAWUFW010012917.1, read on the forward strand.
GATTCTGATGAATGCATTCCTGGAGAACCCACAGGTGCCATTCGCTCCTGCTGGGTTAGGTGATTCTTCCACAGGCACCCAGGTTACAACTGCCGCACAAGCTGCCGCAGCACCGACTGTTGGCAGTACTACATTCCATCTATGTGCGATTGACGTTCTCTGTGAGGCGTTGGATTTGTCATCTACAGCAGCTGACACCGATAATATTGAGCTTCCCAGCCAGGACGCGTAATCTTTGATTGGCTCATCGTGTCCTGGGAAAGAATTCGGCTTCTTCACTCATTTCAAAATAAACGATCTAAATTTGGAACATTTTCTTACATTGACACTTTCGCTTGAGAAAAGCATGGCCTTCTCCTGCTTATGGTAATACAACTTCTATAGAGATACGATATTGACTTTTAAGTGGCAACTAGAAAAAAGCTGAATTTAAACATTTTTTTTTTTTTTTTTTTTTAAAGCACCCAAAAAATGTTATCGATTTTTTAGAACCATGTTTTTACTTGCTTTTAAAAATGTTTTTAAATTGTCCAGATTTTAAGTATGGTCATTTATTATCCAGTTCGGAAGTGGAGTGGGTGTTATATCCCTCATAGATGCCCTAATGTAGACCCGTTCGTACATGCCCTAAAATGGACGTTTTCATATTTACCCTAATATGGTCATATTCGTACTTGCCCAATTATGGTCATGGCCGCATATGCCCAATTATGGTCACAACTGTACATGTCCTATTATAGTATGATTCCTTATATAGGCATGATCTTTCACCTACATTGGTCCCAGCTAGTACACAATGAGCTCTGAGGGCTGAACGTTATCTATCCTGTGGTTTTGAATGCAGCAGGGTTCTTCCAAACACAGGCCCACACTGTACTCATTAATTATGTATGGCTTTCTAAGAATACACCACCCGAATAATATGTATGTACAAAGTTCACCCCTGACGTCTTCCTCATGTCCAATACAAACCATACTGAGGACCGAGACTCTTTAGGGTATAAATACACCACATCTTGCCCCGGTAAGGGAGAGGGAACCGAGACTTCCATGCTGACACACTGACCAGAGACGCTGAGGCTCCTGCATGCAGTCGTTCAAGCTGACAGTGGTCTGACACAACCCGGACGGGGTGTCCAACTCGAGACCAGGACGGTGTCCCACACTCTCTCTATTCAGGTATGGGGGTTCGACTAAATCCTGGGAGGATTCTTGGCTCTTAGCTTCTAAGACCTACACACATATGCTAGGTACACACAGGTGCATCTAGGTAGGCATCGTAGGAGTATGCACACTTTGCATAATGCTTTTATATCCATGTATGTATCCATGATTATCGCAATATGGTAGAACCGTTCTATCCCTTTGCTTTTATCGTACTGCTGATAATATATCTCTGCTATTGTCTGCTGGTTACCGCAGCACATATATTTTACACTAGAATAACAACTGTTCAAAAAATACTTAATGAAACGCCCGACTGTTTATTCTGTGTAACTCTCTGAGACAAACCGAATAAGTGAGCACGAGTGACTGAGCGAAAGGTAGTACATTGTTTCCACGATTCTGAGGGAATCAGGGTTGTCATGATCTAAGGTTGCCAGAAACTAATCTCTCCCCGATAAGAGGAGACACTAGTGGCACTGCGAGCTAGCTAATGCAAAACTAGGCTAACATATACGGTGGGGGTGCACGGAGTCAGTCTGCCACCAAGGCCGCAGTATATGTTATCCAAACGCGCAGGTCCTGCAGGGGAACTATATGAGCTACACGACAGTACCTCCCAGTTCCGCAACATTTCGAGATCTGCAAGTGTCATTACTGTCGAAGAAGCAGCTTCAGTCAATTCTTTATAATAGGCTGTCGGATTTTTCCTAGGATCAGGTAACTGAGTCTTAAGGGACAAAACCTCACTCCTGTTCCAAGGAGTATAAACCCATTGTTCTTGGAAACAAGCAGCTACACCTGGTCTAACAACTACGTCATGTTGGTCTCGTAACTCCGGTATTTCAGGGTGGTATATGGGGTGAACCTCCCGCATCGGAAACTGAGATGCTGAAATGGGGCTCTTCTCGAGGAGCCTTCGTCGATAAGCAATCATCGTCGCAACATTACCGTAAACCTGAGCAGGCGCCATGTCAGCACTGTATACATGATCCATAATATCATACAAAATCCCAGGTGCCGCATCCTTAAAACACTGCTCCCAAAGACCGATCAACGTAGGCGACATATGCTTAAGGGCATGCTGTTGCAGAAATGGTTCGTAATCTTTCATCACATTCCACACGTCATCCAAACCATAAATGGGATTCCGAGCCCACTGGGAAGCCTGATTAGCTACCATCCTCTTCTCTTCCTCCCCCACATCTGACCAAACCAACACCCGTCCTATAGATTCCTTAATGCTCGTCCAGTCTCTATCTGTTGGTCCACGTACTGGTGTCTCACTAATCCCTAACGTCGGGGAGTGTAAGAATACAGTGGGAGTAGTGACAGAAGCACCAGGCATTAGCGTTACTGATGGCTGCGTTGTAGGTGTAAGGGCTGGCGAAAGAGACACTGAAACAATAGGTGCAGCAGAGGTACTAACAGTTAGAGTTGCCACAGACGGCGAAGGCAGCGATAGGACAGGGGGTGCCAAAGCCAAAACAGTCTGATCAGTAGTAGCAAGAGCAGAAACAGCAGAGACAGAAGAACCAGGCAGCTGGGCCTGTGGGGAAAGAGCAGGATATATCCTTTGTGGGGCATATGGGGGTGGGGGTCTAGTATCTAACAATTCCTCTACAAAAACATCCTTTTCCTCTCGGGCCACATAAGACCCGGCAACCTGCAGTCGAAACCTCCTATCTGCACGCTCAATTCCTATCTCCTGCTTCTCTTTATCATGTGCCACAGCTTTTTGAGTCAATGTTTTCGTTCTCTCCTTCCGGGCCTCTTTCTCCGCTTTCATTCGTCTCTGTTTAGCCTCTTTCTGCCAAGTTTGTAGAGAATCAAACGTAGACTGCCTACTTCGTTTTGCAAACAATTTGTCCTGCAGAAAATTCATTTTTTGTTCATCAAAGGTGCCAGTCAACGGCCACTGCAACTCGGCATTGTCCCTCATATATTTGAGCCATAGCGTACTAAACATAATAGAGCCAAGGCCATGCATCACATACATGTCAAAATTCGGGGTGCCTTCCGGAGGCGCTGGTTGACTTTCTTCCAATCGAGCATCAGCAGAACAACAACGACAGCAAGAAACCCAAAACTTACTACAACTGGGCATTTTCAAAACTAAGCCAAATTCATTAAGTTGCCCGGTAAAGTGCTCACAGATACTTTGCACCAAAAGCGGTCTTCAAAACCGCATCAAATCCAAAAGCGGTCCTCAAACCGCACCAAATACAAACCAAAATGGTACCATATCCAAGTACAAATCAAAGCAAGCTCACCTGGTGCACCGCAGGCCAAGCAAATTTATTCTCCACTGCCGACTCTTCGGACCAAACGGTCAGATCCAAGGGTTTTCGCCATTCAGGACCCCAGCCAGGATGATCACTGGGCGAGGCACCGACTGGTCAGACAGACGGGGCAGCTGCGAGTTCAGGACTCTCTCGTGCAGGGATCCCTGGTCCGACCTGAAGTGGCCCTGACCTCCTCACCAGGCCGCGGACGAGGATGGGTCACCCGATGGGGTCCCTGTTCGGGCGCCAACTGAAGGAAGTGACCCGTTTTGGGTCACCCGGGTCACTCACGATCACCTCAGCCTTCCACACAATTGAAGAGTCGGTCAGACAGTAGAGAATACAAACCAAGTATAAGTTTATTCAGTACACTATAGTGGAGTCCCGTCTGCGCAGTTGCGTGGGGTGCTGCCGAGGGAACTGACATCAGAACTCATGGTATTACATTATGTAGGATTCAGAATCAGTAAAACACGACCAAACTGGAAATTTCCAGTTGGGACCAGCTACACAATGAAGGTACAGTGGAAGAAGTTTCGATCCTGAGACTGGGCACACACTATCTGTGTGCCAAGATCACTCTGCCTGCGCCCATAGCCTAGCTGGTGGGAGCAGGCTTCTATCTTGTGAGAAAGGTATGCGCTAACAATAACAATATATTCATTACTACAGCGAGGCCCAACCTTGAGAGAGAAAAAGAACACGTCTCGGCTGCTTCTAGCAGAGCTGAGTGGAGAATAAATCATGATCATAACACAACATGCCGGCTAAACGTAAAATGGTGCCGCGAATGCTAACTTAAGCTGAACAACACATAGCAATACAGTGAAGACATTTCATTACATTCCAACAGGGGGAGACCAGGGTGGTGACTTGCATGGCTCTAACCAGGTTTTTATTACCCAGAATGCCCTTCAAAGCTCAAACTTTGCCTAAAAAATACATTTCCGCTGCATTTCTGTGAGGAAAAATACTGGAATCTACAGGTAGCCACAAATGTACTACCAACCAGCATTGCCACAAGTCTCCTGAGAAAAACGGGGCTTCAGTTGTGTGGGTAGGCCATCTGTGGATTTTGGGTCCCAGCTCAGCTGGCACCTAGGGAAACCTACCAAACCAGCACATTTTTGAAAACTAGATACCTGGGGGAGTCCTGGGTGGGGTGACTTGCATGGCTCTCACCTGGTCTTCTTACCCAGAATCTCCTGCAAATCTCAAACTTTGCCTAAAAAACACATTTTACTGGCATTTCTGTGAGTAAAAGTCCTGGAATCTGCAGAAAGCCACAAATGTCTTACCACCCCGCATTCCCCCCAAGCCTCCCGAGAAGAATGGAGTCACACTGGTGTGGATAGGCCAAGTGCCTGCCTAATGAAAGGGCACCAAACGCAACACAGGCACATCACATTTTTCTACTGAAAAACAATGCGTTTTTTCAATGTGGGTAGCTGTGGATTTTGGGCCCCAGCTCAGCCGGTACCAAGGCAAACCTACCAAACAGCACATTTTTGAAAACTAGACACCCGGGGCAATACAGGGTGGGGTAACTTGCGTGGCTCTGTGAGGAAAAGTCCTGGAATCTGCAGGCAGCCACAGATTTCCTACCAACCAGTGTTTCCCAAGGTCTCCCAAGAAAAACAGTGCCTCACTTGTGTGGGTAGGCAAGTGCTCGTGGCACATGCAATGTAGACCCATACAACGATGACTTGGCAGTATGAGCCAATCAAACAACGAATTGTCCGATATCAATGACTATGCGTAATCATCCAATGAGAGTGAACTTCCATGTATTTAAAGACTCTGTGATCAAACTTTGTGTACAACCAGCATTAGAAAGGCAGTGAATGCCGAAACATGTCTGTCTGGGCAATAATTCGGATTTAGAAGTACCTGTTAAGTGCTCCTTATGTTCCTTTTGGAGCATTTTTGTGAATATAATGACGTGAGGCCTCTTTCACTGGCAAGAGCACCCTTTCTGAAAAGTGTCTGGTGGAGGTTAAAATGGCAATTATGGTGGACTTTAATTGAACTCACCAGAACCGACTTGCACCGAAAAAAATGTTAAGTTACACCCGTCAGCACTGATGTCGGGACATTATTATAGTGGAGGTTCCCGGTCACGAAACTAGCTACTATGGGTATGTGATTAAAGAAACAAGGCATTAAGCGGCTGAACGAGGGGAATGAAATGCGCAATTTGTTGTTGGCAATTGAACCGTTCCCAAATGAAAAAAGATGAGATAACATGTACTGTCATGCTGTTGGTACTGTAGGGCGTGAACCCATTGTGGGTAGGAACATCTATGAGATTGAAAGTGAGCTTGCAGTTACTGTGATTAAGACCAATCAGTCATAAAATGATGACGTGGCAGCATGAGCAATTCAAACAACGAATTGTCCATTATCAATGACTAGGCTTAGTCATCCAATGTTAGTGATCTTCTCTGTATTTAAAGACTCTGTGAACAAACTTTGTGCACAACCAGCATTGAGAAAGTCAGTGAATGCCGAAACGCGTCTGTCTGGGCAATAAATTGGATTTTGAAGTAACCGTTGAGTACTCCTTTTGGAGCGTTTTGTGGATATATATATATATATATACATATATATATATATATATATATATAGAGAGAGAGAGAGAGAGAGAGAGAGAGAGAGAGAGAGAGAGAGAGAGAGAGAGAGAGAGAGAGAGGGAGAGAGAAAGTCAATAGATCTAGCATAGGTGAGACCTATTGGCTTTGCCAATGCTTGTTATACTAAGGACTAACACCAGAGTCTTTATATACCAGGTCCTTAAAATATCACATTACATGAATCTCCTGATAGTCCAATTTACAATCTGCTTTACCCAATTACAGCCAGAATACCAAATTGCCTGAAAACTGCAGGAACAGGAAAACAGAGTTTATTGTGTTCACTTAGTCGCTTGCTTATGATAGCAAACCCTAAGTAGGGTTAGTCCCCCTAGGCACAACCTAAAACCCTGAGAGGGTTATTCAACACTTTATAATTTAAAAAAAAGATCATCCGCAGTTTATGGTTGAGTATTTAATGGATTTATCCAATGTTCATGAAGAAAATTAATTATGCTCTTTAGGTTGAGCTGATAACGATGAATCCAAACAAATGATTAATTGTACATCATAATTATCCTCCTCTTAATTCAAGCCCATCCCGATGCATTTCGGGCACTCAGCCCTTCGTCAGGGGACAATTCTATAATGCAAAAAATAATATAGCATAGTGAGGAAACCGTCCTTCTCGAAACCCCTGTTGTAAAAACACCACGTGGTGATATCGTATAGTGCAAAGTAACAACATGCGTCAGCACAGCGTGGTTGAAAGCACCGACTGTCATGATACTCCAACATGATACTTTAAGGAGATCAAAAGACAAATAATAATCTACAATACAGAGTTCTATCAGAATTATACGCAAAAGAATAAAGTGTGCGATTTTAAACGGTAAAACAAGTGATGAAATGTGTGAATAACCATTAAGCTCCCATAGCGGTTAAAACACGACGGTCGTGACACAAAGAACTAGCCGTCTGGTGTATGTTAAAAAGAGCGTAACCACAAGTGTATACACATATTAACCATAACGCATGTAACTCTACGTGCTGTGGATTCACTAAACCGCAAGCCCCAAGGACAGTTGCCGATTTAAAACGCATAACTGACAAGCGCGATTCAAAGCCAGCTCGCAAGTTTAGTACTCACTCGTGAAACGTGCATGTAGTGCCTTCCTTCATGCAGTGTTGAACCAGAAGTTAGGTGTGCGCGGCCTTTGAGCCCGTTAGAAAAGACGACAGTGAAAAAGGACTACTAAAACCAATGGGATCTAAAAAAGAAAAAAAAGGACTCGCATGCAGACTCTCGGTTTGTGAGATCCACGGTGGCCATTTTGAAGTGTTGAAAAAGCACCTGGTTAAAGCATAAGTATGTGGTTCACGGTGGCCATTTTGAAGTGTTGAAAAAGCACCCGGTTAAAGCATAAGTATGTGAAACATCCATAAACTTATTGAGTCAAAGTGAATGCAAACACCCTAATGAAACATGAATACACAAGAAATAGCTTAAAGAAAGTAAAAAACTAAAAAAAAATCGCCGAATGTGATGTCAACAATATAAGTTCAAATAAGACAGAAGGTTATGCAATCAATCAACGGAGGTGAAATATCACAAATAGCATTGAAATTCCATTCTGTCATTCATTCCATGCGGTTTCAATGCATCAAGGTTTTGGATCCAAAAGTTCTCTCTTTGTAATAGATGGTTGTTGTTGTCTCTGCCCTCACTTTTTTCTACAACTTCTAAGACTAGAAATTTCAATTGACTGATGTTGTGGTTGTGTTCAAGAAAATGGCTAGTTACAACAGATTTCATGTTCTTGGTTCTAATGTTGCTTTTATGTACGTTGATCCTTATTTTAATTTTTCTCTCAGTTTTTCCAACGTATACCTTGCCACATGGGCACTTTAACAGATAGATCACATTCATAGTGTCACAAGTTGCTGAAACTTTCAAATTGATCTTGGTGCTGATCCAGCGCGACTAATATATTTTCCCCTCCTACGGACATAGCATCCAGGTCGGAAACACTCCTTTTTCCACAACTATACCAATATGACGGTGGGGCCCATAACACCGCATATACATTCACTCACTCAAATATTCCCCTGGATCTCATCCACGTCTACCTAGGAGAGAAAGTTAAAACGATGGCTGCTGGAAGGGAACGGGATACCTTTTTACTGTTGACAAGATAACTGTTCAAGCATCATACATTTTTAGATTGTAATCCTGTCAATTTCTAAAAACATCAAAAGGCATTCCGTTCATTGGTCGATGGACCAACTAGTAGGAATCAGTTGATGGTGATTAAGACCAGCTCAATCACTTTAACCCCTTTAAACATTTGCATTTATTATTGAGCTAAAGAACCACAGACTCGTAGTTTTAATTATAATAAAGTTTATCTAATTATTTAAATGCATAAAGAAATCTCCATTTTATTAATCAGTTAATACATTTATTATCATTATAAGAATAAAGTTCAGAGAATTTATGCATACCCTTTTAGATGAAAAACAAGTTCGTCACAGCAGATCACAGCATAGTATTCCCCAAAATCTGACTGACTGTCCCGCTAAACAGGCCTCCTCAACGGACCACCTATACAGGTTTTCCGCATCGATCTCCTTTCTTCCCAGTCAGATTAAAAAGCAAAACGATGAATTAAATTTAAAGAAAATGGCCTAAAGAAACAATAGCAGCGATTCTCCAGCGTCAAAGTTCTGTGCCCAAAAATGATGTATGAATAGCGCTCCTCCTACTTAAGAGTAGGTCCTCATATACCCTAAACTAGCTTACTAAACAGAAATGTTTCAATCTTTGGGGGCGAGATTCACGCTAATTGGTCCATTGGAGGGGTGGCAAGCATCTCCTCATTGCCCTCCTTGTTCAAACCAGTTCCGACAATGTTTATAATTTTCGTCCTTTCACACGGTTTTTAGGACATTACCAATCCGATTGACAAGTCCTCATTTGTAACTTCTCTTGTATCTTTATTAAAACAGTTCATTGTTAATTCACAGTCGCATCTCTGGTTCCCATGCATTTTCTCGCTGCGTCCCCTTTTTGGCACCCATTCTGGTGTCAGGTCATGGTGACCTTGGTCTTTTCATTCTGGGCTCTACTTTCGGATCACGTGTCATTGGCAACAGCTTTCTCCCAATTGGAAGCCATTTTGCACTTGCGCACTTTAGCTCATCTTCCTCGGCGGCCATTTTTACAGTGCGGCCTAGCAGGCCCGTACGAACTATTATGAAAACAAAACCAATCATAATCAAAACAAAGAAAATAAGCCTTTTCGTTTCCCACCCATCATTCTACGTACCCCAATTAGGTGTTACCTAGCAAAAGCGACATATAAAGCTATGTTTACTTACCATCCGCATACTTTTTGTCACAATACGATTTACTACATAGCACAAATCATGCAACATTATTTTAATTAGTACGCAAACTATTATGTTATTATTACATCACTTAGACAAGCATTAGTAGGTTATCTTTTAGTCATGAATTTGCGATTATCCCATATAAAAGATGTCTATAAAAGACGTAAAGTGTTGATTAGTCATCAAACAATTTCATAGTATTAATTATTAGTATTAATATTAGGGGGTTCAAAATTTTCTTATTTACGTTGCTCCATCAGTGCCCTTTCTGGGATGTGTCATAGTAGAACCTTGAATAATGTTATGGCAATTGTTGCAATTATAGCAAGGGATTGTCCCTTTAGATTTGATTTGTTGGGTGTTCTCCTTGTGGGTTGTCAGGATCTCTCCTAGGTTTTTCCCCCTCTGATAGGCAAAAATCGGGTTTTCTACAAACAGTTGTTTAAAATCCGGTTCCAATGCCAGAATTGGCCAGTGCTGTTTAAGGGTTTTTTTAAAGGACCACTCATGGTTGAAAATTTAGACACGACTACCATGCGGTTTTGTATAATTTTAGTCTTGTTTGAAAGCAGTTCATTACGGGTTTTTGTGTAGCTACGGAGTTTGGCTTGTTCCAAAACCTGTTTTGGGGACCCGCGTTCCACGAATCTACTTAGCATGCTTTAACCGGGTGCTTTTTCAACACTTCAAAATGGCCACCGTGAATCACACAAACCGAGAGTCTGCATGCGAGTCCTTTTTTTCTTTTTTAGATCCCATTGGTTTTAGTAGTCCTTTTTCACTGTCGTCTTTTCTAATGGGCTCAAAGGCCGCGCTCACCTAACTTCTGGTTCAACACTGCATGAAGGAAGGCACTACATGCACGTTTCACGAGTGAGTACTAAACTTGCGAGCTGGCTTTGAATCGCGCTTGTCAGTTATGCGTTTTAAATCGGCAACTGTCCTTGGGGCTTGCGGATTAGTGAATCCACAGCACGTAGAGTTACGCGCGTTATGGTTAATATGTGTATACACTTGTGGTTACGCTCTTTTTAACATACACCAGACGGCTAGTTCTTTGTGTCACGACCATCGTGTTTTAACCGCTATGGGAGCTTAATGGTTATTCACACATTTCATCACTTGTTTTACCGTTTGAAACCGCACACTTTATTCTTTTGCGTATAATTCTGATAGAACTCTAAATTGTAGATTATTATTTGTCTTTTGATCTCCTTAAAGTATCATGTTGGAGTATCATGACAGTCGGTTCTTTCAACCATGCTGTACTGGCGCATGTTGTTACTTTGCACTATACGATATCACCACGTGGTGTTTTTACACCAGGGATTTCGAGAAGGACGGTTTCCTCACTATGCTATATTCTTTTTTGCATTATAGAATTGTCCCCTGATGAAGGGCTGAGTGCCCGAAATGCATCGGGATGGGCTTGAATTAAGAGGAGGATAATTATGCTGTACAATTAATAATTTGTTTGGATTCATCGTTATCAGCTCAACCTAAAGAGCAAATTTAATTTTCTTCATGAACATTGGATAAATCCATTAAATACTCAACCATAAACTGCGGATGATCTTTTTTTTTTAATTATAAAGTGTTGAATAACCCTTGCAGGGTTTTAGGTTGTGCCTAGGGGGACTAACCCTACTTAGGGTTTGCTATCATAAGCTTCGGATGTTCGACGCTCTAGATCGGAGAGCGATACCCCAGGAGCACACCATAAAAAGGAGAACTTGATTTATCATTTACTGTATACACAGGTTGTGCATGTTGATTATAATTCTTGTAGCACTTAGTCGCTTGCACTGATTGTTAGACTCTTATATGTACACAATCTTTACTGCATGCTCTATGCTGCTTTTAATGTTGAACCATTGATGACTGGTCTATTTTATCTCTTACAACTGATTGTCCTAACCAGGTGGATCTATCATTTGGAACCTCTAGACAACCAGATGCAACTTTTTCACATTATATTAAATGAACACCCTGTTAGCAGAGAGGACACACCAGTCCTGAAGAATGGCCTTCCACTTTATTTGAGGGTGCTACATAGGCAGAAACATGTTGATATCTCCCTGTTGGTCCAATTGAACCCAACCTCTTGTATGCATACCACTGGGGACACACTAAACAGCCTATTCTGTCCACCAATAGGTAGTATAAAGTCACAGCTATTGCCCTCTGCACGAGAGCCCATCATCGAAAATCTGCTCCGATCATACAGCACCCCATGTGACACAAGTTCTTGTGACAAAATTGAATAGCCCACTAGTTTCCTTACACAGTTAGTAGCTCTAATCTGGTTCATGATGACCAGTGTCAGAAGGCGCCCAATGATGAAGCATGCCACCTACTGGATGGGTAACGACTTTCTGTCCTGCTAAAAAAAAGTCCCAAACACAGCACATTCAAATTAGCACCCTTAACTTCCTGAGCAAGGTATACATATTGTGATTACGTTTACTGGAGGAGATATGTCCTTGCTATAACCTCCTCCTCTTCCGCTATTGTAATATGATTTTAAAATACTTGACAGTTAACATGTGTATTATGTTCCTATATTGCATTATCTGGTTTCTAGAGACAGTTACAAGCCACTCAGCCATTGACATTTGCGTTTATGATGTGACCAGAACCTCACAATGGCAATACAGCACCATATTGCACGATTACTGTACCATAACAGTTACCAGCTACAAAACAGGTAATCATGTAATAGGGTCCTCTATTGCCATAGAGGGGTTCTGGTCACATCTTAAACATAATACAGAAGGTCAAGTGGCAAAGATATGAGATCAGATGCCTCGAAGTTAATGCGACAGAATATGAAATGCTCAATTATTGGAAGCACAGTGAACCTGTCTCAGTTTTAGAAATTTTATGAAAACAAAACTGTCCAAACAAGCCATCCGATGATTAGGGAAACCTGAAGCATCAATGCAAGAAAGAAGATGGACCCACCTGCTATATTAAGGCATCCTCCAACAGCTCCAGGTACATAATCACATTCCCTCCTCATTCATTCACACCATGAAGTTCCTCTGGTCACAAGCTGGTCCTTTACAAAACAATTAAATAAGGAGATGAACTACATACCCTTGCCACTCCCTCACTGTCGCCACTGCTTAGGTAACATATTCATGCTGACCACATCACTACCTCAAAACAGCAGGCACAGGAGGAACACACTCACTACATGGACTCTACTACTGTTATAATTAGGGCCAAAACTAGGGTTGGGTGTAACTCGCGTATTTTCGTTTACCGTAATTGCGTGGAATTACCTAAAAAGTCAGCGAGATTGCGTGGAATTAAGAGTAATTCTGTATTTAGCACTATTTTCTTTGTGCACAAATGCCCCCTCGCCTTCAAAATGACGTGAGTCTCGGACCCCTGTTGCATGTTTTAGAGGGTCCCTGTGATGTCGGATATTGTGAGACGCCTAGGGGCACCACCATGAAATAGAGCTAAATGCAACAGAACATGAATAGCGAGCGCTAGAAGTCGCTTGCACTTGCTAAATGTGCGCTTGGGGTAGGATTTTTTCCCAATTTACTCTAAGCATTTAGCGCTATTTTCTTAGTGCAAAATGAAACTTTGCATCCACAATGGATGCAAGAAAGCATTTTGCACTAAGAAAATAGTGCCAAATGAGCTCTCGTGGTAGGATTCCCCCCACCAAATTACTCCTAATTATGCGAGTGGGCATAGTCATGTTATTATCTGTAATTCCGCATCAAAGAGTAATGCAGAATTACCGAAATTACTTTGATTCCTTCGGCGTAATTAACAATACTCCCAGGCCTAATCAAAGCTGCTACCGGAGCACCTCTCAGCCTTATTAGCCTTACTAACCAAGTCCAACACGTTTTTGTAACAAAGTGACCCGTAGAACTGCTAAGAGGCTCGCGTATCATTATATATACCACAGAAAATTAATAAATATGTAATGTGAAATTTTGTAATCAAAAGCCCAGGAACACTGACTGTGCACAAATGTATCTCTAGACAGTGTTAACTTCTTTGAACAATCATTTGAAGATTCCACATACACACACGACCAAGAGTTCAATTTTGACCACTTTTCACCTTTTGTAATTTATGAAATTAGTGATAATTACAGGTCTCGACCCCTAAAACTGTCATACTCATTTGTGATTGAAATTACCAGTAAAAAATAATATGCTTGAACATTTATTTACTGGATATATGTCTAAGTGCGTTGATCAAAAGTTTTAGTTTTAAAACAATTTGAGATTCAACTAATGTTTCTTTCCCCAGCTGCGCCCTGGGACTTGCTAAAAAATGTTATTTCTCATTCTAGAATTTTGTGGGGCATTGTATGCAGGTCCCAGGACCTCTAAAAACAGACGATAGTTTTCAAAAATGGTTCCAAAGTTCGACTTTTTAAAATCCTTCACACTGTTTCCAACTTGTTGATTTCGAACTAACGGCTCTGCCGAATTTTCAGTTTTAAGCACTTCCTTTTCAATCAAAAGTTCTGATATAACAAAAAGGGATGATGGTGTTTAGAGATGCATATGTATATATACAGAGTCTTTGATACATATAACATTGAGTGAATATTTTAAGGCCTGTAAAATAATTAGTTTACTGTAACTTTGTATGTGTATAAACACTGTAATGGAGAGGTACGGTAAGGAAAGGCCACAAAAAACGTTACTAGAAGTTTAAGCAGCTCTCCATATAAATATGTGCACATGTGCATACTAACGATTCTCCATCGAGAGTGGAGACATCTATACTATTATGACAAGATAAAAATCCTTGTTGAGAGAAAAGTGTAGTGTGTGGTCTTGTGCTGGTCGTTCGTGATCTGGGGTGAAAAGTGTATACTTTTCCAAGGCTGTTTACTTCTTGTCTTTTCTGAGCCGTCTCTCTTGATGGAAAAACAGCGGAGATGCACACCATATGTTCCCTGGGAACGGGGCCCTACCCCCTGCCCAGTGCCACTCGCCCACCTGCCTCCGGGCCATTTGCTGCTACAGAGATGCCCCGCTGAGCTCACGTCCCAGCCCCCTCTGCTTTTCAAGTGGAGCATTTAGCAAGAATCGCTTCCTTCTGGAGACAACATGGGCTGGAATTCAAAGAGCTCCAGGAGAAACCCTCGACCCAATGGAATGCATGCATCTCTCGTGTCTGGACAGCCTCCTGGCCGAGGGGCCCCTCACGGCCCCGCTGGTGCCCCTAGGCGTCTCACAATATCCGACATCACAGGGACCCTCTAAAACATGCAACAGGGGTCCGAGACTCAGCCCTCAAGCCTCAAGCTATTTCAAAACAGCCGCCTCAGTTCACACTGTTTTACACTGAGCCCAGGTTTCCCGACATGCTTGGCGGGAAAACATACAAGCGAAAGGTTGTCTGGGATGAAAGGCCCTGCTGGCTGCTGTTGTCACCCGGAGGGAGCAGCACAGCAAAAGGGAGGCGACTCGAGTCAAGGGTGGGAATGAATGGGGGGATGGTAGGAGAGTGAGTGTGAGTGTATGTATGGTGCGCCAGCCTGGTGATGGATATGTGCGGGGTGAGTTTATCTCACTTAGGGGTTCATGAGGACAGGGGCACGGAGTGGAAGTATAGTATTGTATTGTAGAGCGCTCTGACACCTCTGTAAAGTTTGCGCTATATAAAAATGCATAAATAAATAAATAGTCCTTTTATTTATTTATTTATTTGCAAAGTTTTATATAGCGCTGGCTAGACCCGTAGGTATCAGAGCGCTTTACATGAGGATCAGCAAGTTAAAGATTACATAATTACTTCAGTTACAGATTCCAAGTATAGACATCAGAGAAAGATAGGGGGAAGGAAACATAACGGGGAGGCAAGGAAAACAATGTCAGATGTCCGGCTGGGTAGGTGACGGCCGAGGGGGTGAACCAGGGCCAAACTCCTCTATAGCTGCATAGGACAGCTCCACCGGGCATCGGCCAAGGTTGTTCGGACTCCGAGGTGAGAACAGACAGTCGAAAAACATGTCATTACACAATAACATAAGCTATTTTCGCGCTACGTAGCAAAGACAAAACGTCTTATGTGGAATGGAAGGTAGAGGGGGAAAGGTAAACAGGGGAAAAAGGAATGCAGATAGCGTCAGGCAGACCAGAGGGGGGGAAGGGACCTCAGGGGAAACAAGCAGTGAAAGATAGACAAGACCGTGAAGCACCGTTAAGAACAATGTCCGATGTCCGGCTGGGTAGGTGACGGCCGAGGGGGAGAACCCTAACCAGACTCCTCTATAGCTGCACAGGACAGCTCCACCGGGCATCAGCCAAGGTTGTTCGTACTCCGCGGTGAGAACAGACAGACGAAAAACATGAGATTACACGATAACATAGATTATTTTCGAGTTACGTAGCAAAGACAGAAACATCTTATGTGGAATGGAAGGTAGAGGGGGAAAGGTAAACAAGGGAAAAGGAATGCAGATAGCGTCAGGCAGACCAGAGGGGGGAAGGGACCTCAGGGGAAACAAGCAGTCAAAGTGAAAGATAGACAAGACCGTGAAGCACCGCTAAGAACAATGTCCGATGTCCTCCGGCTGGGTAGGCGACGGCCGAGGGGGAGAACCCTAACCAGACTCCTCCACAGCTGCACAGGACAGCTCCACCGGGCATCGGCCAAGGCCCTCCGGACTCCGCGGCGAGAATAGACAGCAGAAAAACATGAGATTGCACGATAACACAGACCATTTTCGAGCCACGTAGCAAAGACAGAAACGTCTTGCTACGTCTGGCAGTGTTCCTGAAATGAGAGAGATGAAAAGCCCCCTCCTGCACACACACACACACACACACACCCACGACATTCTAAAATATAGCAAACACTCTTTATTCGCCAACCTTGGACAAAACATATATCTTAGAGCAAACAAGTAATATCGATGTGAATGGCGCAGCGGGGCTCTGTGAACCCACTCTTGCCCAGAATCCTGTGAGCCCCTTAGTCTAGGCCCGATGGCCGAAAGTTATGGATCTTGAAGAAGGAGGTTGTGTCCTGAGAGCTGGGGTGGGTAGTTGGGCTTGAGACCCCCGCGGAGTTAGTTTAAGGTAAGGGAAAGCATTCGCTGGTGGTTGTTGAGTTTCTGAGAGCCAAGGAAGGAGACCTGTGAAAGATGGCGGATTGGAGGGTGAAAGTGACAAATATAGATGAATGGACCGGCTGGCGCCCATCAAATAAAGCAGAGTGATCTGAAAGATAGTGCCCCTCAAAATAATGTGGTGGGTAGCCTGCAGTGGGAATCACGTGGCTTAGAAGGTAAAGTATTTTGCATGACCTGTCCCTGGTAAAGTGGAAAACAATGTACTGATGTTGAGCCCACCTCACAGAGCTCCCTCTCGCCGGGTGGTCCAATCTGGAGAATTCTAGTGCAGCTAGGAGGCATCCTGGCTTCAGGAATCAACCACATGTATCCTGCCCTGCTTCATTGCCCATAGTTATTTTTTTATGAGGTCTACCCTGGAGCTGTCCTCTCCAAGGACAGGATACCAGTTTGATATCCAGCTTCCAAAGAGAGCTGGCCCTTTTAGGCATCTAAGCTCTGTACTCTTTAGACATCAACCAGAGCTCCACCAAATCAACATCTATTCATCTTCAGATCCATGGCTGCTCTCTGATACCCTCTGCATCTTATGCATGGTTGGTTACAGTTATCTGGTGGGGGCATCATCCATTGCCAATTGGCCAGGGGGTTGGTGCTTTGGACTCTCTAGGCAGGTGGCTGAGGGCAGGGTTTTCTGATTTAAGATCTTAACTGTGTGATCTACAGGGAAAGATGAAGGTGGATAAAATAGGGATGGATGGCTGGAACTCCACTCGGAAGGTAAGTATCCCAATGGACCACGAGGTACCACTAAACGGGACACACTAATTGATCTCTCATGGATTCTGTAAAATATTTCTCAGTATTAATCTGACATGGATACTGTAAATCCTTAATACCTAATCTCACAATGTTGTAGAATATAATCAGGGCCACTGGAATTATGCGATTCTGCAGCCACGCTCTTTTCCACACAATTATGGATTTACTGCATTTGCCACATAATCCATCATCTGCTGCATAATTTGCAAATTTGAACATAACATTTTTTTTCTAGGTCAAGCAGATCAAAAGTTGCTAAAAACATGGCAATGCGTCCTGCGGCATAGTGTAGGATCCTTCAGAGAGGTTCACTGGCCACCTTTCAGGGTTTTAAAATAATTAATGTTTTGACAGGATCCACACTTGGTGAACACATTTCAATACATGTCTTAAGATGTATGTGAATTTCCATATTATTAATCTCCATTATAAATTTAGCCAAAAGGTCCCAATATTTAAAAAATGTTAAACTTTGGCAAATTTTCCTTGAATGGATTTTATCCTTGGAGTACCAGATGACTGGTTAAGGGCCGGTGTTACCATAATACATTTTTGAGAAAGTGTTTCCTTTTAATCATCAGACTCATACGCAGATATAGAATTTTGTTGTCTAAAGCTGCCATTGTCTTTGTCAGGTGAGACGTCTGACATTTGGAGTTTAATTGTCATAATCAAAATACTTCAAAAGCAAATTCTGGACTAGAGTGAAGAGAAAGGGCAAGGAAGACTTTAACTAGGAGAGAGACTTTTATCATATTTCTAATATCTCTGAGTTCTGAGGGGAGAAATTGTTTGAAGCATGTGGCATAGCAGGATCCTTGAGAAAGTTAGATAATTTTGTCTTCAGAGCAAATCTCAATACCTCAGTTGTCTCCAAGGGTCTGAAAGAGGTGAACGTGGATTGCAGTAGAGGTGGTTTTGTAGGAGGGTAGTGAGGTTGTTCTGGATTATTATTGATGCAGGAAGTCATACGTTTTTGTTATTTTGGATTTAAAGAAGTCCAGTATTTTTTCAGAGCACTCTTATGATGCACATATGGATTTTTCCAGCCCTTTTGAAAGCTATTGGTATGTGTTGAAGATCTCCCTTGTTTGGTCAGGTGCCTCAGTTACCCATTTCATGAAATACGCCATTTTGCTCTCTTAAAAGCTTTGTTATAGTGTTTTGTTAATTGTTTGCGCTGTGGCTTGACTTCCTGGGTGTTTGGCTTATGACATTACTATTCAAGGTTGTGGCTGGAGTTTACTTATCAGCGTGTTTGGTCACTTAACCGCTTGCATGTTGATTTGATTCTCTTTTTTATTTTTTGATTCTTTTTGGGTGAAGTCAGACTGTCCAGAGTAAAAGCTGCATGATTGCAGATGACGTCCAACAAGGCTTTAGGATCAGTTGAATCTGAGGGGATACTTGAGAAAGCTGGGTTGGCTTGCTGTAAGCCTTGTGCACTGACTTTTCTGTTTGGGCCTGATGAGGGTGAGTGACAGATCTCTTCTATTGTGGGTAATGGAACTACTTGATAGGCCTGCGAAAGATGAAAGATTATTCTCACCTAGTCTGAAGCTGCTCTAACGTGTTCAGGGCTCGTGTGCAAGTATCAAGTATGAAGTGTGTCCCCATGTCTGAGTTGAACCTCAACCATCTTAGTGAGAATTAGGGCTTGCATATTTTCTAGAAGGTCCATTACTAACTTAAAGTCTAGTTTGTCGATCCACAATTTAGTCACCCATTATTAAAATGTTCTGTTTTGCAGGTGGAAGATCATATTAAAAAATGCTTCCATGTATGTTAAGCTCTACTTAGGTGGATGGTAAGCCACTGCTAGAATGAGAGGACTAGAAGGCATTCTAGTGAAGTCAAAACCAAAGGGGATGATGGACGGAGTGTTGAACATTGCAAGCACTCACCCCCAGTCAACTGATCTGGGTTTAATCCATCATCATTCTTTAGCTCACTCCGCCACCCCAGTTCAGACATGGCCATATGCAAATCAGTCTGACCCTGTGCCTCATGGGAACAGTCCAGCCCTAACTGCCAAGCCATGTCTTCCCTGGACCGGAAACAAGCATCCTGGGACCGGTTTCTGGCTTACAGCCGTCATCAGCCAGGCTATCTTGCATCCAGTGGCAAAGTGAGCAAGGGACCCACGTCTGGGCATACCCTGCCAACTTAGGGCGAACATAGCAAAACCAAAGGGGATGATGGACGGAGTGTTGAACATTGCAAGCACTCACCCCCAGTCAACTGATCTGGGTTTAATCCATCATCATTCTTTAGCTCACTCCGCCACCCCAGTTCAGACATGGCCATATGCAAATCAGTCTGACCCTGTGCCTCATGGGAACAGTCCAGCCCTAACTGCCAAGCCATGTCTTCCCTGGACCGGAAACAAGCATCCTGGGACCGGTTTCTGGCTTACAGCCGTCATCAGCCAGGCTATCTTGCATCCAGTGGCAAAGTGAGCAAGGGACCCACGTCTGGGCATACCCTGCCAACTTAGGGCGAACATAGCAAAACCAAAGGGGATGATGGACGGAGTGTTGAACATTGCAAGCACTCACCCCCAGTCAACTGATCTGGGTTTAATCCATCATCATTCTTTAGCTCACTCCGCCACCCCAGTTCAGACATGGCCATATGCAAATCAGTCTGACCCTGTGCCTCATGGGAACAGTCCAGCCCTAACTGCCAAGCCATGTCTTCCCTGGACCGGAAACAAGCATCCTGGGACCGGTTTCTGGCTAACAGCCGTCATCAGCCAGGCTATCTTGCATCCAGTGGCAAAGTGAGCAAGGGACCCACGTCTGGGCATACCCTGCCAACTTAGGGCGAACATAGCAAAACCAAAGGGGATGATGGACGGAGTGTTGAACATTGCAAGCACTCACCCCCAGTCAACTGATCTGGGTTTAATCCATCATCATTCTTTAGCTCACTCCGCCACCCCAGTTCAGACATGGCCATATGCAAATCAGTCTGACCCTGTGCCTCATGGGAACAGTCCAGCCCTAACTGCCAAGCCATGTCTTCCCTGGACCGGAAACAAGCATCCTGGGACCGGTTTCTGGCTTACAGCCGTCATCAGCCAGGCTATCTTGCATCCAGTGGCAAAGTGAGCAAGGGACCCACGTCTGGGCATACCCTGCCAACTTAGGGCGAACATAGCAAAACCAAAGGGGATGATGGACGGAGTGTTGAACATTGCAAGCACTCACCCCCAGTCAACTGATCTGGGTTTAATCCATAATGCATATGGCCATGTCTGAACTGGGGTGGCGGAGTGAGCTAAAGAATGATGATGGATTAAACCCAGATCAGTTGACTGGGGGTGAGTGCTTGCAATGTTCAACACTCCGTCCATCATCCCCTTTGGTTTTGCTATGTTCGCCCTAAGTTGGCAGGGTATGCCCAGACGTGAGTCCCTTGCTCACTTTGCCACTGGATTCAAGATAGCCTGGCTGATGACGGCTGTAAGCCAGAAACCGGTCCCAGGATTCTTGTTTCCGTTCCAGGGAAGACATGGCTTGGCAGTTCGGGCTGGACTGTTCCCATGAGGCACAGGGTCAGACTGATTTGCATATGGCCATGTCTGAACTGGGGTGGCGGAGTGAGCTAAAGAATGATGATGGATTAAACCCAGATCAGTTGACTGGGGGTGAGTGCTTGCAATGTTCAACACTCCGTCCATCATCCCCTTTGGTTTTGCTATATTCTAGTGAAGTCGTCTGCACTCACAAAATGAGAATAATGGGTTGTATAATTCCATGCAAGTTAGTTTCATATTATAAAATGAATAGTACTCCCTTTGCCCTCTCCTAACCAAACTGTTTTTTGAAGATGATTTTAAGACCAATCGGATGAGGTCACTGATAATGGTGATTGACACATTTCAGAAGCAAATTTCTGTGAGTCCAACAATGTAGGAGCTGTTTTTGAAGAACAGTTCTCAGAGCCCACATTGTGCTTTTGGGTAGAGGGGGTGGGGGATGTTAATGAAATCTGTGTTTATGTTAGTATTACACTAACGGGAGAGGGGCTGGGGGGGAGCTTTATCATGGGACCAGGGATGCTTTGAGACTTGAAACAGATCGGTGTGGGTACTTCAGTGATGGTTGGTGCCACCATGAGATAGGCAGGAAGTAATTCAGCAGGCAGCTAAGTGAAGACAACATTGCTGTAGGGTCAATAGGGCTAGCTCTGTGGTGTTGAAAATAAGCAGTGATGCAGACGATTTAGTAGAGAGAAGGCTGGTGTGTGTATTGGAAGGTGAAAAGTTGGATGTCGGATGTCGGCAGACCAGAGATCGGTTTCACAGCTGTGGCAAAGCGTTGTTTGATTATTTTGCGAGCTCTAGTAAGTCCCTTCAAAGGTAGACAGGTTCCTTGTTATTGGCCTGAATCAGGATTGGTCGGTCTAAATGTTGATAGTTTTCTGAACGAACTGTGATTGGCTCTTCATGAAGAATGAGAAGTCAGTCTTGGTTTTCACAATCTTTGGACTTGTGTACACATGTGCGATGGTTGCTTCTTAGAATGTGACATGTTTTAACTTCTTCCTTTAATTTTTTGCCAGTATGGCTGTTGTGTAGATAAAGTAGCTCTTTAGACCTGCACACTGCAACTGGTGGCATGGACATGTTTATTTTGCCATCCATTTCGTCTCCATGGGGTGGAGACATGGTGGGTGGCAAGTATGTCACAGAATGAATACTATCTGCCAGGGTGCTGGGAGGAAATGTCTACACCTAGGGGAAGTGTTTTTTTTGGCTCTTGGTGACCACTTCCATAAGCAATTCTTCTACAATCCCACTTCAACTCAGTAAGTCTGTGGGAGACATGCCTGTCCCTCCTTGAAAGACTCTTTTCAAGATGGGAAATGGGCAGACAGGGTCTACTAGGCCGAGGTGGTTGAGGTAATTTGTCTTGGGTTTTGTTCTACTATAGCTCTGCACACTAGGCCAAATGCAACCTGTTCCCTAGTTGACTCTCTGGGTAGCGAGGGCAAGCAGTCAAAGCCTCCGCATGGAGAAAAGGTGGGAGACAAGAGATCAAACTCAGCAGTCAACCAACAGACAGAATAACATATTGTCCAGCCCAGCACTTATCTTTTAATTAAAAGAAGTACTTTAAACTCACAACAAAACTAAATACCACATAGTGCAATAGAATGCCATTTCCAGACCTTGTCAAATCTTAGAAAATAGAAGGCTGTGGCGCAACGTCACTATAAATAACATGACACCAGTACTCGCTACCTCTCCCCTCCAATTGTCAGGCAACCCAGACTCAGATTCAGTAATCTTCAACAGCTGGTTATCTTCAGCGTTAGACATTGATGCCCCTCTAGACCTGTCTCTTCCTCTAGGCAGAGACCATCAGACCCCTGGTTCTCCCCTGAGCTCCGTGTTGAGAAAAGCTCCAACCGCGAGAGGCTCTTCTAGAGGATAGAGTCAAACCAAACAATGACATTCCACTCACCTGTGTAACCACCTTCAGTACTGTGTCTAACCAGGTGACCAAATCCATCAACAAGCATTGGAAAAATTTGCACACTGGCTCATTGAAATGGGAAAAACCTCTATTTTCTTTTAAGAGAGCAAGGAGCCTGAAAGATAGCCTAGTCTCCACCCGCCCGAGGCCCATCGAGAAAGAATGTACCTCCACTGTACTAAATGCATGGTGCCTTCCCAATGTCACCGGACATTTTCCATACGGGAATTGCAGTGTATGCCACTTAACCACACCAGCTAAAAGCCTCGACCTCGAACCTAACAAAATCTGGACACTCAAAGCACACACAAATTGCAACTCTATGAGTGTAGTGTAACTTATTACTTGCCCCTGTGGCTTAAGATATGTGGGGATGACGAGTAGGAAAGTAAAGCAACGCATTTGCGAACATCGTAGTAATATTCGGTGTAAGAAAAGTACTACAAAAATGACAGAACACTTTCTACGGGCAAATCACACAACTAATGATCTAAGATGGACGATTATTGAACAGATCAGAAGCAGTGCCAACACGCCACGACTGCTATTAGAGAAAGAACAACGTTGGATATATAGGCTGTCCACACATAAACAAGGATTAAACGACAATATCCCGTGGAACTCGTTGAATCAAAAATAGGACCACTCCCTTTTCTTGACACGGTCCTATATATATTGTTCTACTGTTATCAAGGCTATAAGAAACACCCAAACCTCCTACAGATGTTTTGAGGGTACTTCTTTACCTCACTTTCTTAACTCTAGGGAGGTAGTTATGGCTTACACTTCCTTGCGTTATTTATCTTAGGACATAGCCCACTGAATAGACAATGACCGCAAGCTCCTTAGGCAGCTCACATCGTCCCCTTTGTTGTTTGTGTTTGTTGGTTTGGTATGACAACTTCAGCAGCCAGCACTACGGGACACAATCTGTATCCGACCACTACTGATATGGAATGCATAACGACATTAATTACACTCGCGCACCCTTGTGAATATTACTGTCATCATATAGGTACCCTCGACCTTGTTTTGAAGTCCCGGTTGTTCGTATTTAGCGAGATTAAAGTTAGAGACAATTTGAACAGACGGGACCCATAGGGTTAGCGCTCTACTAACCCGAGGCTAACTAGTAATACGTCATTACGTCACGTGACGACACGGAAGCGCCACCGCGCGCCGGTACGTCAAAGTTCCATTAGTCTTCAAAAAACACCCAGTTCCCGCACATAGTCATCGTCGGGATCCAGGGCAGATCACAGAATAGGTGCACAAGGAGGGCGATTGCGCTTGACGAAGTAAGTTAAAAGGCCGGTCTGGAGCAATGTTTGGCTCTCTCTATTTTATCCACTCGCCGGTCATTTTTCATTCGCTTCCTTGTCTCTCCCTTTTGCCTACCTCCAGTGTTTGACTATAGCCAACACCCCCGACGGGATTCATGGGGCAGGATACATCTTTGTCCCATGTAAGCCAAGGACTCCGAGTCCTCTTCTCCTCTTTGTTTGTCCTCGTTGAGACACCACACTCAGGGTGTTTCAATCATTTTGCACAGTCTTCAAAGTACATTTATTAATTGCTATCCTCAATGAATGGATGTTACAGAAGTCACTGTAACGCCCACACGACATTAATTATGTGTGGCTAAATAGTAATTTTCCACGGTTTTACAGTTAGACGCGTGGGTGCGCACCACGAGTGCACATTATTGAGAATAAAATGCACCATAGTCTGGAGAGCGTATCGAACGGCACGGATGAAAGCACGTTTGCTCGCACCTGTTTGAATCAATACCTTTCTGAGTGTGAATTACGTTTTACTGTTATCTGTTCTTGTTTTCCACAGATTACATTTACTTTTCAGAGAATGCAGAGAAGTTAAAACCGTAAGTGTGCGGTTTCATTGTGACACAGGGACAGGGTGCACCTTAGCGTGTGCATACCTCTCGTGTCATTCTTGGTCCTGAAGAAAGCCTGGCGAATATCCAAACTGCAGCTGAAACATGTAGACCGTAGTTTTGTCACTTATTTCACACATTGGATGTCACGGGCCAAATTATACCCGACAGGACATCCCCCTTGTTTTTAAACTTGCCTTATTGCCCCATTATAAAAATCTTAGGGAGTAATAAAGGCAATTTTATGTTTTTTTCACCACGATTCACGTTGCACAAAAACCAGCTCAGCTGCAATCAGCCGTTGTAGCACACCGAGCGGCATTCGGCTACTCGGGTGGGGACCCTATGATGAAGCATGTCACCAACTAGGTTGGTGAGTGAGGGTTCTTTTTAAAGAAATTTATATTTCTTTGTTCCTCCTTTCATCCAATGCACTACCCGTGCATCAGGTGGAATAACTCCCTTCATTGTTGACTTTATTGAATTACCCAAGGGGACTGGGAGTAGTTCCATTGTACCCTTTTCTCTCTTAGTGTTTGATCACATCTTGGCAGCGCACAGCTGCGAGAGATTTATAGTTACTTGTGTTACTGTGAGGACAAACATGGGGGAGAATCAAGGCTTGACATCACAGAAGAGGAGGTAAATGCCATTCTGTCAGGACCCTCCCTCTTGGCTGACCCTAACATAGCCCAGACGATTGCTCAAACAACTGATTGGGATAGATTAACAGAACAAAAAAGAAACAGGATTAGAACAATCCTGCATGGCACAATCCTGACAGAATATTTACGGAATAATACAGCTCCAAAGGGTTTTATAGTCACTAATGCACCTCGAATCTTCCTAGAGGATGCCACCTTCAGAAAAGACTGGGCCCAGATTGCGTGGCATTGTACACACGACTGGATTGTCTTAATTATAAAAACTGCCCTGAGACTGTCAGAAGCGATGCTGATAGAAATACAGTTAACAGAAAACCATTTCAAAACCACTATCACATCGTACAAGAAAAAGTTGGATGAACTTAACAAAGAAATCAATGAATACAAAGAGAACTTAACACAGTCTAAAATACCAAAATTTCAGAAAGACCTCAAACGGTTCTCCTACGCAAAGACATACCCATACGCTGAATCCGACTTTGTTCCCCCAACCAAAGAGGAGGAAAACTCTGATCTCTCCGATGATGACTCCTCCATAAACAGTGGGTCTAGTGGGGGTATCAATAGATCAAGACAAAGAGGGAGAAACAGATTTCAAAATGCACAACAACCTTGGCAGAACTACCCTCCACCAGGGATGGGAGGTTTCCCAGGCCCTTTTAACCCCCACCAACAATACCCTATGTTTGGGTGGAACCCTGCCTTCACACAAGCTTCACCTCCTTTCCCACCTAACTCCTACAGGCCGCCTTTTTTAGGGAGAGGCAGAAGGGGAAGAGGAAGGAGAAAGGGTGCAAATCAAGTACACTGGGAGGAGGATGACTCAGTAGGAAACAACACCCGGAGCAAAACACGAGAACCACAAGCAGGGACGAGCTATCACCGAATCTAATCACAAACCTTTCCTCACTTACCCTCACTACCACAGATGAAAGAGTTTTGAATAAAGGGTTGGGTTTTGTACCTACAGCTAGATTGGACAAGTTCAACCTTCATTGTGAACTAGCTGACTTCTTCAGAAAGCTCAGACTTAAAGCCTTTTTTGAAAAACAGGTACCAAAAGACAATACTCTTAACTCTTGTGAAACGGGGTTACGCGTGAAATCCACATTCTATCCACCTCCCCACACCACTCCTGTGGAAATCATGACTTTTGAACAGGCAGTGTTCAATGATATTGAAAAAATGGAGGACAAAGATAAGTTCAAAAACATGACCAAAGAGGAAACTTTGGCTCTGAGACAATTAAGAAACAACGATACCATTGTGATTAAACAGGGAGATAAAGGGGGTGGGGTGGTTATACTGGACAAGTCTGAATACCAAATAGAATGCCACCGACTTCTGGAAGACAAGAAGAACTATTCCCCTTTGAAAGTTAATCCAACTCAAGAGCTTAAAAAGAAGATCAGAACTCTGGTGGACTACGCCAAAACTATTGGTCATATTTCCAAGCAGGAGGCCACTTTTTTGGTAACAGGGGATGAAAAAATCCCCTATTTCTACACACTACCAAAAACACATAAAAACAAACTGCCTCCCCCAGGTCGCCCCATTGTTTCGGGGATAGGCTCCTTATTGGAGCCTTTGTCAGGCTTCTGTGACTTCTTTCTTAAGCCCCTCGTACAGAACACCACAACCTATCTAAAAGATACCAAGAGTTTGATAAATCTGCTGAAAGACATCAATGTGGACAATGACCATACCATCCTAGTCAGCTTGGATATAGAGAGCTTATACACAAGCCTTCCACAAGATGACAGTATTGAAGTGATCAGTAAGGCTTTAGCTGAAACCAACTGGGAATACAAAACCCTTAGATACTTCATAATCGAATGTGCTAAATTGGCGCTCAAAGAAAACTTCTTTGAGTTTGAAGGGGATTTATTCCTTCAAGTGAATGGCACTTCGATGGGGAGCACTTTTGCCCCTAGTGTGGCAGGGCTATATGTGGACAATTTCGAACAAAGATATATCCTCAACGAAACCAACCCTTTCAGAACATACATCTCCTTCTGGAAGAGATATATCGATGACGTCCTTGTCATTTGGCAAGGACCGACTCAGTCATTATCAGATTTCATTCTATAAATCAACAATTGTGATCCAAACCTCAAATTCACACACTCCTTTGATGAACTTGAAATGGTTTTCCTTGACATAAATATCACTAAGGAACAGGGCAGATTGGAAACGAAAACTTATCATAAACCAACTGCCACAAATAATCTCCTAAAATTTGATAGTTTTCACCCAAGGGCTCTTAGGGAAAACTTGCCTTATGGTCAATACTTAAGGCTGAGGAGAAATTGCAGTAAATTAACGGACTATAAAAATCAAGCAGCGTACCTCTCGCAGAAACTCATGAACCGAGGGTACCATGATAAATTACTGACCAAATGCCAGAAACGTGCCAGAAACCAACTGCGAGAGGCTCTTCTAGAGGATAGAGTCAAACCAAACAATGACATTCCACTCACCTGTGTAACCACCTACAGTACTGTGTCTAACCAGATGACCAAATCCATCAACAAGCATTAGAAAATTTTGCACACTGGCTCATTGAAATGGGAAAAACCTCTATTTTCTTTTAAGAGAGCAAAGAGCCTGAAAGATAGCCTAGTCTCCACCCGCCCGAGGCCCGTCGAGAAAGAATGTACCTCCACTGTACTAAATGCATTGGGCCTTCCCAATGTCACCGGACATTTTCCATGCGGGAATTGCAGTGTATGCCACTTAACCACACCAGCTAAAAGCCTCGACCTCGAACCTAACAAAATCTGGACACTCAAAGCACACACAAATTGCAACTCTATGAGTGTAGTGTATCTTATTACTTGCCCCTGTGGCTTAAGATATGTGGGGATGACAAGTAGGAAAGTAAAGCAACGCATTTGCGAACATCGTAGTAATATTCGGTGTAAGAAAAGTACTACAAAAATGACAGAACACTTTCTACAGGCAAATCACACAACTAATGATCTAAGATGGACGATTATTGAACAGATCAGAAGCAGTGCCAACACGCCACAACTGCTATTAGAGAAAGAACAACGTTGGATATATAGGCTGTCCACACATAAACAAGGATTAAACGACAATATCCCGTGGAACTCGTTGAATCAAAAATAGGACCACTCCCTTTCTTGACACGGTCCTATATATATCGTTCTACTGTTACCAAGGCTATAAGAAACACCCTCCTACAGATGTTTTGAGGGTACTTCTTTACCTCACTTTCTTAACTCTAGGGAGGTTGTTAGGGCTTACACTTCCTTGCGTTATTCGTCTTAGGACATAGCCCACTGAATAGACAATGACCGCAAGCTCCTTAGGCAGCTCACATCGTCCCCTTTCTTGTTTGTGTTTGTTGTTTGGTATGACAACTTTAGCAGCCAGCACTACGGGACACAATCTGTATCCGACCACTACTGATATGGAATGCATAACGACATTAATTACACTCGCGCACCCTTGTGAATATTACTGTCATCATATAGGTATCCTCGACCTTGTTTTGAAGTCCCGGTTGTTCGGATTTAGCGAGATTAAAGTTAGAGACAATTTGAACAGTTGGGACCCATAGGGTTAACGCTCTACTAACCCGAGGCTAACTAGTAATACATAATTATGTCACGTGACGACACGGAAGCGCCACCGCGAGCCGGTACGTCAAAGTTCCATTAGTCTTCAAACAACGCCCTGTTGCCGCACATAGTCATCGTCAAGATCCCGGGCAGGGCACAGAATAGGTGCACAAGGAGGGCGATTGCGCTTGACGAAGTAAGTTAAAAGGCCGGTCTGGAGCAATGTTTGGCTCTCTCTATTTTATCCACATGCCGGTCATTTTTCATTTGCTTTCTTGTCTCTCCCTTTTGCCTACCTCCAGGGTTTGACTATAGCCAACGCCTCCCGATGGGATTCATGGGGCAGGATACATCTTTGTCCCGTGTAAGCCGAGGACTCCGAGTCCTCTTCTCCTCTTTGTTTGTCCTTGTTGAGACACCACACTCAGGGTGTTTCAATCATTTTGCACAGTCTTCAAAGTACATTTATTAATTGCTATTCTCAATGAACGGGTGTTACAGAAGTCACTGTAACGCCCACACAACATTAATTATGTGTGGCTAAATAGTCATTTTCCACAGGTTTACAGTTTATTTATTTATTTAAGCAACTTGTAAAGCGCGCAAATACCCTTGGGTGTCTCGGCGCTGCGGACTGTAAGGAGAGGGATGGCCCTGGAGCAGGTGACTTATTGGTTAAAGAGCCAGGTTTTTACATGTTTCCTGAAGGCTAGCAGGGTAGGACTGGTCTTAATGTGAAGGGGGAGCGTGTTCCACAGTCTAGCCGTGGCGACTGTGAATCGTCTATCGCCGCATGAGGCTTTCTTGGTTCGAGGGACCGTCAGATAGTTGGCTGCTGAAGAGCGCAAGGGTCTACTGGGCGTGTATGAGCAAAGAGCTTTCTTCAGAAACTCAGGTCCAGTGTTGTGGGTTGTATTGTATGCGATGCATAGCGCCTTGAATTTGGTTCGGCTTCTTATGGGCAGCCAGTGGAGCTGTCGCACCACCTTGGATATCGGCTTAAACTTGGGGGTGCCTGACAGAATCCTGGCGGCCGCATTCTGCACCAGTTGTAGCTTACTAAGGACCTTTTCCTGGGCATTAATTAGGAGACCGTTACAGTAGTCAACTTTCGACATTACCAGTGTGCTGATAAGAGTTCTGCCAGCACTGAATGGGAGAAATGGTAGGAGTTTTTTTTATCATCCTGAGGACGTAGAAGGATGAGGAGACAACTGCGTTGGCGTGGTGTGTGAAAGACAGCTTGTCGTCAAACATAACACCCAAGTTTCTGACCTTTGTGAAGGGGGACGGAGGTGATCCCAACTTGGCTGGCCTCCATGTGGGGGACCAGCCAGGGGAGAGATTGCCAAAGATCATCACCTCCATCTTGTCTGAGTTTAATTTAAGGCAATTGTTAGCCATCCAAGTACTGATGGCCAACATTCCTTCTTGAAAGCTTGCCGCAACTGCCCCTCCATCATTGTGTACTGCAAGCACCAATTGTGTGTCGCCGGCGTACGATGTTAGACCCATCCTGTGGGCTTTGATGACCCTTGCCAGGTCCGACACATAAATGTTAAATAAGGTCGGACTCAGTGATGATCCTTGAGGCACACCACACGGGAGGGCAAATGATGGGGAGTTGAAGTCGCCGAGACTTACTAGCTGAGTCCGATTGGATAGAAAAGAGGATAGGAGGGCTTTGGCCCTATGTCTGATGCCGATGGCTCAGACACGGTCGATCAGGGTGGCGTGATCGACCATGTCAAAGGCTGCTGATAAATCCAACAGCACTAGGACCGCGGCACCACCATGGTCAAGTACCATCCTAATTTCATCAGATGCTTTGATGAGGGCTGTCTCGGTACCGTGGCCCTTTCTGAAGCCAAATTGGGTGTCATCCAGTAGGTTGTTATCATCAATGAACTGGGCCAGCTGTGTGTTCATGATTTTTTAATTTTTTTTTGCTGGGAATGGGAGACATGCAATTGGCCTATAGTTTTTGGTGTCTGGGGGGGTCAAGATTATGCTTCTTTAGCAGAGGCTTGACGATAGCCTTCTTCCAAATGGAAGGATAAGTGCCTGTGCAGAACATCGAGTTGCAGATGTTTGCTGGTTGGGGCCTATCAAGTCTGGGATCAGTTTCAAAATAGAAAGAGGGCAAGGGTCGTTGGGGGATCCTGATTTGACGGTGGAAATTAGGTCCGTGATCTGTTCCAGTGAGACCTGGCTAAATTCCGAGAAAGTAGGAGTGATTTCATCATCAATGGTGTTGTCAGTATGATTGCCAGCCTTAGTTTGGGCTGAGAAGTTGGCGTATATTTGGCTAACTTTTTCTTGGAAGAAACTGGCCAATGAATTGCAGAGGGTTTGGGTGGCGTCTTTGGAGGAATTCGTCGCCGGCCCTGATAGCTTGGCCACTACCTGGAACAACTGCTTAACAGAATCTTGGGCAGTTTCGATTTGTCTAAGGTAGTAGTTGCTTTTCTCAGAGATTATGAGGTGTTTGTATTTGGTCATTGCCTCCTTGTAGCGGATTTTTTCCGCGGTGTCGTAATTTCTACACCAGCGTCTTTCGTGATTCCTACATCGTTGTTTCTCGAGTCTCAGCGCCTCTGAGAACCAAGGGGTGGAAGGGGCATTCCTGTTTTTGGAAGCATTTTTAAGTGGTACTAAAGCACTGAAGGCGTTGTTGAGCCATTCTGAGTAATTAGCGGAAGCCAATTCAGGGTCTTGTGTGGTGTCATGCTGAGTGGATAGCAAGTGTGATTTAAGGAGATGATGGTCAATGCTACTCCACGCCTTGAACTGCTTAGGGGGGAGGGAACTAGTGTGCAAAGGGGTGTTTCTCCCTGTCTGAATGTCGAACAGAACTGCGCAGTGGTCTGTCCAGGTTAGAGGAAGGACGTTCCTTAGAGAAATTTGCAGGTTATTAGAGAACAGCCCATCAAGCGTGTGGCCGGCTGAGTGTGTGGGGCTTGTCACTAACTGTGAGAGGCCTACTGCCTCTAGTTCTGCTGTGAGGGATGAGGTGTCCTTATCTACGTGAGCCTCTAAGCGAAAATTGAAGTCTCCCAGGATGGTGAAATTGGGTTCTCCTGCTAAGGGTTCTAATAAGCTGCCCATAGCCGAAAGGAATTCAGACCAAGAACCCGGTGGGCGGTAAAGGAGGGTTCCCTTAAAGGATTGGGATTGAGTGAGCATTATCGAGAAGGTGAGTGCTTCACAGACCGTAGAGGGAATTGTCTCTGTCCTGACTGAGTACTTGTCTCGATAAATGATCGCCAAGCCTCCTCCTTTTTTAATAGTTCTATCGTGTCTGCGTGCGCAGAAGCCGTCGGGGGTCGCGGTACAGAAGTCTGGTCCAGAAGAGGGGTCACCCCAGGTTTCTGTGATAAATAAAAGATCCAGATTGTAGTCCTTTAAGAGATCAGATATTTCGTATTTGTGTTTAGGGAGGGAACTAGCGTTTATAATGGCTGAGTGAATGTATTCCTGATTTGTGGAAGTGGGATGCATGCGAGTGGCTGATGACCTGTTGTGGGTTTCCAATTTGAACGAGCAGTTTGAGCAGCTGGTAGTGGCACGGGTGACTAGTGAGTCCATGTCGAGGTGGGGGCAGATCTGTGTGTTATTAGCAAGGAGAATATCTTTTAGTTGTTTACTGGTGTAGGTTAATGCCATGCCGAGTGGTGCTGGTTTGGTAGAGCCAGGGGGCATGGCCCTGGGCCCGGTCCAGGCGCGGACAGGCGCAGACAAGCTAGCCTTTGGCGCGCCGGTGGCGCGCCCGCTGCGAGCGTCCACTGCGCGTTGCGAGAGGCATGTGTATTTTATAGTCAAGTTGATCAGCTGCTAGTCTGCTGACCTCCGTGTTGTTTCCGGAAGTGAGTGAGAAGCACTTCCGGTGTGTGCATCAATTCCCTCCACACAAACTGAATAATCAGCGGTGGACCGGGGAAGCACGCAAGGTGTACAACGTGACAAGTAAGTGGTGAGACAGATTTTTTAAAAAACGATTTTGAGCATCGAATGCCTTAAAAATTATTAAAAATACTATTTCAAGAGTTTAGGCTAAGGACAATTCTGGGAGCCCTTTGCCAGGGGCTCCAAGGCTGCAGTACCGACCGTACTGGTAGTATTACCTTAAATACATCAAGCGCGTCCAGTTAGTGAACCAGTTAGGCGCGTGGGTGCGCACCACGAGTGCACATTATTGAGAATAAAATGCACCATAGTCTGGAGAGCGTATCGAACGGCACGGATGAAAGCACGGTTGCTCGCACCTGTTTGAATCAATACCTTTCTGAGTGTGAATGACGTTTTACTGTTATCTGTTCTTGTTTTCCACAGATTACATTTACTTTTCGGAGAATGCTGGGAAGTTAAAACTGTAAGTGTGCAGTTTCATTGTGACACAGGGATGGGTGCACCTTAGCGTGTGCATATCTCTCGTGTCATTCTTGGTCCTGAAGAAAGCCTCGCGAATATGCAAACTGAGGCTGAAACATGTAGACCGTAGTTTGGTCACTTATTTCACACATTGGATGTCACGTGCCAAATTATACCCGACAGGACATCCCCCTTGTTTTTAAACTTGCCTTATTGCCCCATTATAAAAATCTTAGGGAGTAATAAAGGCAATTTTAAGTTTTTTTCACCACTATTCACGTTGCACAAAAACCAGCTTTGCTGCAATCAGGCGTTGTAGCACACCCAAGCGGCATTCGGCTACTCGGGTGGGGACCCTATGATGAAGCATGTCACCAACTAGGTTGGTGAGTGAGGGTTCTTTTTAAATAAATGTATATTTCTTTGTTGCTACTTTCATCCAATGCACTACCCTGTGCATCAGGTGGAATAACTCCCTTCATTGTTGACCTAGCATCAATACCCCACTGAATCAGATCTGGAATTCCTCGTTCAGTTAAGGGATTTTCCCGGCAGTGTGGAAACAGGCTTCTGCCGATCCTCAAAAAACCGGATGCTGATCCAGCTGCTTTTAAATTTTTTAGACCCATTTCCCTGCTACCGGCACCGGCAAAAATTCTCGAACAAATACTCCAGGAGCAACTCTCCAACCATCTGGAATCTAGTAATCATTTTCATGACTCCCAATCCGGCTTCAGAGCTGGCTACAGCACTGAGACTGCCCTCCTTGAAGTATCCGAGAGTATCCGCGAGAGCATCGATCTGGGCAAAGCAGCTATGCTTGTGCTACTCGATCTGTCCGCGGCCTTCAACACGGTTGCCCACCCCATTCTTTTGGATAGGTTAAGAGACATGGGTATTCAGGGCACGGCTCTGTCCTGGATCCGATTCTTTCTGGGGAACCAGTCTCAACAAGTCTTTCTCCGTCCTTTCATCTCAGACAAGAAGCCCTTGCTCTGCGGGGTTCCACAGGGCTCTGCTTTGAGTCCTCTCCTTTTCAACGCCTACCTTTCACCCCTTGCGGCGATGGTGGAATCGTGCGGGGTGAGGGTGGTCCCCTACGCTGATGACACCCAACTGGTGTTCTCCTTCGAGGAGCACTCGGAAGCTGCCTTTTCCAACTTTAGGAATTTCCTGAGTAACATCTCGGCTTGGATGTCATTGATTTGTCTCAAGCTTAACTCGGACAAAACCGAGGTACTTTTTTTTAACCAAAAATCTCCACCCCCCCCCCCTGTGCTCTGGTGGCCACAGGAGATGAATCCTCCTCCCGAGCCTGTTGACTCGGCGAGAAATCTCGGTTTTAGATTCGACAACGAACTCTCCTGCAAAACCCAAATCAGGCAAGTCTCCTCCTCATGCTTTGGGAAGCTTCGCACGTTGCGGAAATTCCTACACTTCCTTCCCCTGGAATGTCGCCGCACAGTTGTCCATGCTCTAATCACATCCCACCTAGACTACGCCAACAGTCTTTATCTGGGTGCTCCAGTCTATCTGACTCGGCGTTTGCAGATAATTCAAAACGCTGCTGCCAGATTGATCTGCAAAATACCTTTCCGACACTCCATCACCCCCCACCTGAGGAACCTCCACTGGTTACCTGTTATCAAGCGCATTGAATTCAAGGCCCTTACCCTGGCATTTAGAGCATTCCGGGGACTAGGCCCAGCGTATCGGAGAGCTAGACTCCAACACTACCATCACGACTGGACCCTGCGTTAAACCACCAGTGTCTCTTTACCATCCCCCGTTTTTGCAAGGCCAGGATGGGTGGTGATGGAGCAGGATAAATGAAAAAATTTTAACCTCCTAATAATTTACGTAAATTAATTAATAAACATGTTCGTTTAAGTAAATAACCAACAATGTATGTTACATGTGAAGGGTTAAAGGTAACACGCTATTTTATGTGCAAATAAATCTACTTATAATTGTTGACGTGACTAACATAATCTAATATTTGCGTACTAATAAAATTAAAAAAAAGCATGATTTGTGCTTTGAAAATAAAATGTATGGTGGCAAAATAAAGCAATGGTAAGTAAGGGACGGCTTTATATGTTGCTTTTTGCTAGGTAATACCTAATTGGGGTACGTAGAAAGACGGGAGGGAAACGAAAGGGTTTATTTTCTTTATTTTAATAATATTTTATTTATCTTTGAAAATAGTGTGCTTAGGCCTGTTGAGCAGCGATATAAAATGGCCGCCATGAGCTAGAGTACGCATGTGCAAGAAGCCGTGTGGAAAAGGAGAAAGGCTGTGAAAAAGAATGACCACGTGTTCGTGCTGAGAGCCTAGGATGGAAGTATGGTCAAGGCTATTGTGACCTTACTGAGCAAATGTGTGCCAAGATTATCAGCAAGAAGCGTGAGAAGTCAAAATGAATAAATGGACAAACGGAACTATTGAACCTAAAAAGTATCAGAAAACGATACAAATTGGACTGATCGAAACTGATGAGTAATGTCATGAACTGTGGGAAACGATGCAAGCATGGACATTCCACAAAGAACTGGTTAAGACAAGGAAGTTTGATAAAAATGTATATGGACTTGAATGAACCAATGAGAGAGAATCACGCCATAAAGAGGCAACATTTTATTTAGTAAGCGAGAATTAGGGTAAAAGAAGACCTACTCCGGGAGGGGTTGGTTGGTATTAGTAGTATTATTTTCTTGATGATGATGAGCGAGCGTACTGTTAGGAGAAGAGAGAGCTGAGATTGCTGATAGATGAGTTGCGGGTGCTGAGCTGCTGCTACGGATGATCGAAGCTGCTGCTGCTATTTTCCTTAGGTATAGATGCTGCTTTTTAAGAACCTTTTTATTCATGATAGATTTTTCATTTAGAGCTATTAGATTTTTCCAAGACAGATAGATAGATCTTTTTGAAGTTCTTGCTGTGACAAACTTTATCTTCCATCCAATAGGTATGCATTGTAATTTCAATTTATTCTTATAATAATGATAAATGTAATAATCTGAGTGATAAACTTAAACTTATGCATTGTTTCTAAAAAACTTTATATAAACTTTATTATCTTTAAACAAATGACTCAGTGATTCTTTAGCTCAATAATTAAGGTAAAATGTTAAAGAGTTTATTGTGATTGAGCTGGTCTTAATCACCATCAACTGATTCCTACTAGTTGGTCCATTGACCAATGAGCGGAATACCTTAAAAGCAATGAGAAACATTATGTCGTGTTAAAATGAGGTATCCCGTCTCCTTCCAGCGAATCGTTTTACTGTTTTTTCTCCTAGGTTAAGGACGGAGGTAATCCAGGGAATAAATGAGTAAGTGAATGTATATGCGGTGTCAATGGGCCCCACCGTCATATGGATATAGTCTGTGTATTGGAGAGATAGTTGTACCTGGATGACCGAGTTATATAGGAGAAGTATTTTTATTGTTAGCGCTGGATCAGATTTCTTGGTAGCAGAGTTATGGTTACTATAGATTAGTTTGGTGATTATTGATTATTGATTATTGATAAGTTCATGTCTAACACTTTATGTTGAGTCGTGTTATGTTATATGTAAGTTTTCACGCTTCCGGGAAGTAGGAAGTGGAACACGTGTGGCAAGAGAAGTCACATGGAATAGTGCATTGTCTGAGTTCATATTGGTAATAACACAGGTTGTGTTATGATAGGGACATTTTCCACATAAAAGGTGTGTAAGTGAAATAGTGATCGGTTTTCTTGTGAAACTCTGGCCTTAATTCTCAAGAGCAGTATAGTCTCCACAGGTGTTTTATCCCCAGAGAAACGGGTTTACCGCTTGCTTGAAAGAAGGGTAAGGTAGAGGGAAGTGCTACTTTATCGGCGAAACGGGAAAATTCTGTGGTAGGGTAGAGGTAAGCGCTGCCTACTGGAAAATACAGAATTCTTGTGTAAATGGACAAAACTATCTCTTTTGTTTAGTGAATCAGACAATGGAAATGTGTTTTAAATGTTGTAACTAACGAAGAATTGTTGAAAAAGAAATTGCCGATAAATTTTGTAAAGGAGGGGTCAAGAGCAGAACTGACGTAGACAAAAGCCGCGCTGGGATTGGACAGTGCGCTAGTCATACAGAGACAGGAGCAGAGCTGACGTAGACAAAAGCCGCGCTGGGATTGGACAGTGCGCTGTAGACAGAAACTGTAGTGATTGGAGTGTTGGTGTGAGTCGCGCTAGTATTGGTCGAATAGACTAGTGACGTGGAAGTTTATGATTGGAGTGTTGGTGTGAGTCGCGCTAGTATTGGTTGGAATAACGCATAGAGAACAGTGTTGAATTGTGGATTGTTTGAGGAGAGAAAGCGATTGTGAATCATGTCGTATTATGAATATGGTAGAGAGAAAACGTCGTTGATGTCGAAACTTAAGAACTTCTTTAAGAAAGACAAAAAGGTAGTGACTAGAGAGGGACAAGTAATTCCTCCGCCGAAATCACCAGCTTCGCACATGATGCTGAAATATGGATATCATACATGCATATGGTTAGAAAATTGGACAAAATATACCAAGAATGATGGAGCATTGGCTTTCCCTGAGAATGGTTCATTTAATGTAGCTGTACTACGGAATTTGAGAGAGAAGATGGCAATGTTAGAACCTAGACCTAGACCGACACAGTTTGAAGCTTTAACTGAATGGGAAGATGAGATGTATGAACGAGAGAGATTCAGAGGATTAAAGAATCATGAGTTTGTGCCTGGAAGGTTATGGGGAGTAAATCATGAGGACAGAATAAAGTGTTGGAGATGTGCTAATATGACAGGAGGTTTGTTTCCAGCTTTTACAGTAGAGGAAGAAGCAAAGAGAAAGTGTACAGAGAAAAAGAAACATGTAGTTATAGAAAAGTATGGGTATGGTGGTAGTGAAACGGACGATGAATTGCTGGAAGATATTTTAAACAGAAACCCGCCTCCATACCAACAGACTTCTGCGGTGGTGACACCTAATGCACCACTAATGGAAACTGG
Source organism: Calotriton arnoldi (assembly GCA_963921515.1). Classification (NCBI taxonomy): domain Eukaryota; kingdom Metazoa; phylum Chordata; class Amphibia; order Caudata; family Salamandridae; genus Calotriton; species Calotriton arnoldi. The sequence continues at coordinate 446,072 of CAWUFW010012917.1, forward strand.
GAGGAATAAAATTCCCGAACGAAGAGATGAGATAAATAGGTCACAAGATCAATTAAAAACTTCACAAAATGAAGAGATAGAAAGTGACAATGCAACTGAATTAGCAAAAACCACAAGAGAATTGACTGAGAAAATAAGAGAATTGACAAAGAATATGGAAGCTGTAACTGTACCAGTAACGATAGGTCCAGTAATGCCAATTTTTGAGAATCAGAAAATTAATGAACGTTCTTTAGTGATTCCCATGAATTCACATTTGCAAAGAAAAAGAGAAGGGATGGAACTGAACAATGAAGGTGCACACCATTTGGTTAGTACCTATATACCAAGCCCACCTACTAATTTGACGATAAATGAGAATGAGTTCAGGAGAATACCTATGGTAACGGAGTCTGCATCAGGGACACCAGAAAGAAGTAACAATTGGATAGAATTAAATAGTACGCCTGTAGGTCCGAATCAAGATGAGTTAAATGAATGGATGAAAACGTTAAAAACGAAAGAAACAGAAGTAAAACCATTAGATGTAATTAGGTTAAAAATAGACATGGAAGAATTGATTTTAGGAACGATTGGTACAGAAAAATAAAAAAATTATCAGGATGATGAGATTATGTTTTTGTGCAAAAGTCTTACATGGAGAGCTAGAAATCTACATGACAAATTAGAAGAGACAGCAAGTGAACTGGGAGTAGAATTTGCAAAAGTAAGAACGTTGCAGAAACCATATAGAGTAGATATTTGTGAGAAATATATAGAGAATCTGAACACATCAGGAAGATTAACCCAAATAAAAGAATTTATTGTTTTACTGAGAAAATGGGGTGATGTGGATAGATGGAGAAGTAGATGGATAAAAAAGAATGAGAAAGTAACAGATAAAGCATCTTTGGCTTTTGCAGTAACAGATAAGGAACCAGTTGTAAGGGAGTACCCGATGAGAGAAACTCCAGGAGGTAGTTATGTGCATGTTCCATGGACTAGACAGGATATACTGTCATTTACAAATGATTTCCCCAAGTTGAGAGAGAAGCCAGTAGAATGGTACAGACAAGTGGAGAGATTTGTTAAAGTTTCAAAGGTGTTGTGGATAGACTTGGATGGATTGTTTGATATAGTAGTGCCAGCTGATTTGTGGACAGAATGTAAGATTACTATTGATTGGCCAACTGTAGAATATCCAAGAGATGCTAAGACAGGAGCGCCAGGACCAGAAGTGATGAGAAAGTACGATCAAGTAATTACCTTTTTGAAGAATAAGATTCCACCTAAAGAAACAGATTGGGTAAAAATAGACAGAACCACGCAGGAAAGTAAAGAATCAGTGCATGCTTACTATGAAAGACTGTTGTTAGTTTTCAAACAGTATAGTGGTTATGAGACACTAAATGAGAAGGATATGAGTCATTTTGTATGTAGATTTGTTTATGGGATGAAACCAGAGATAAGTGAGATGATTAAACAGCATATGATTTGTTGGCAGAATAGCACAGTCGATGAGGTTTTGAGATATGCTAAGTATTGCAGTGATGATATTGAGAGTAGACAGCGTAAATTGAAAGAAAAAGCCATGTGGGCACAGGTGAAAGTTGCAGAGAAACAAGAAGCTCAATTGAGTAATACAGGTAATGAAGCAGGACAGGCTAGATTTCGACCAAATATAGGTAAAGGAAAAGGACAAATGAGCATAGAGGAGGCAAAGAAAAAGTGGCCATGCCACAACTGCGGAAAGCTAGGGCATTGGAGAAACGAGTGTAAATTTCCTCCAAAACTTAATGTGGAAAATCAATCATTAAATCCACAGGTGCAGAGTGAGGTAGTTACTCAACAGAGTCAGGTGCCACAACCACCACTTCCCAAGAGTGTTAACCAACAGAAATTCAGTGCAGAAACAGGATTCTACGGAGGAGAGCAGGTAACACAGTTGCCGCGTGCAGCTGCCATTTCTCAATATTGGTTACGACAGGATGAGGATGAAAGGGATGAAAGCTTCTGACGGTGCCTAGGAGAGGGGAAGAGTGCGTGCTTGGCGCAACTCTAGAGGTAGGTCAGTCTGGTCCATTTGTGGATGGAGAAGTGAATGGTGCAAATGTAACATTCCTTGTGGACACTGGAGCTACCCGTTCTACTGTTAGGTCAGTGGAAATTCCAAACCTTCCTCTCTCAGGTGAACATATCCAAGTAGTTGGAGTATCAAATCAGCAAATTAAGACGCCTCTTACTAAATTAGTGGAGGTAAAGATTGGTCCATTTAGTGAAATGCACCGATTTGTGGTATGCGATTGTAGTCCTGTGAACCTATTAGGACGCGATCTATTGTGCAAAATGAATTGCACTATCTATTGTACTCCAGATGGAATTGCATTTCAGACCCCAGATGAAGATGTATTGTATAAAATGACACTGGTGAATTTAGAACCAGAAGTAAATGATTTGTTTCCTGTATTTGATGCAGAGAAAATCCCAATTGAACTGAAAAAGACAGTGAAGGAAGAAGTGTGGGACTTTACAGGAGAAGATATAGGATTAATGAAAGAAGTAGATCCCGTTAAAATCTCCGTAAAAGAGGGAACGAGTTACCCAAATACGCCCCAGTATAAATTGACACCAGAAATAATTGAAGGAATAACGCCAGTAATAAATAAAATGGTTGAACAAGGGATTCTAAAAGAAATCATGAGCAGTCCATGTAATTCGCCAATAATGGGACTGAAAAAGCCAAACGGAACATATAGAATTGTACAGGATTTGAGGAAGGTAAACAAAATGTGTAGTGCCTTGTTGCCCAATAGTACCGAACCCTGCTGTGATTCTATACCAGATTCCACGTGAAGCAGAATGGTACACAGTAATTGATTTATGTCATGCATTTTTCTCTATTCCATTGCATCCAGATAGCCAGCCATTATTTGCGTTTAGGTTTGGAGAGCGTATTTTGGCATGGTGCCGAATTCCTCAAGGGTACACAGAAAGCCCTTCGATCTTTAATCAGATTCTAAAGAAATCCTTGGAAGATTTAAAAATGCCAGAAAAGTCAGTGATGGTTCAGTATATTGATGACCTACTGGTGGCATCAAAAATGAAGGAAGCATGTGTCAATGATACAATTGCTTTGCTGAATCATTTAGCCAAAAGAGGACATAAAGTGTCCCCATCGAAATTGCAGTTTTGTCAACAAGAAGTCCAATATTTAGGGCATAAAATTGAGAAAGGAGTGCGAAAGGTAACGACTGAAAGAATAAAGATGATTCAAGGAATGAGAGCTCCAATGACGCAAAGAGAGGTAAGAATGTTTCTGGGAATGGTTGGATATTGTCGACAATGGATAAGCGGTTTTTCGTTGATCGCCAAACCGTTGCAAAAACTGACAAAGAAGGATGTTAAAGATCCTTTTGAAATGAATGATGAGGAAATGAAAGCATTCAGAGAGCTGAAAAAGAAATTGTGTGAAGCTCCAGCATTGGGAATGCCTGACTATGAGAAAGACTTTGAGTTGTATTGCAGTGAAAGAGATGGATGTGCATTTTCAGTCTTGGTACAGAGACATGGAACCATGAAAAGACCCATTGCATATTTTTCAGCTGTTTTAGACCCTGTAGCAAAAGCGTTGCCTGGATGTTTGAAAGCAGTTGCTGCTACTTGTGTGAGTCTGGAACAGAGTGAAGGCATAGTGATGGGATATCCACTGAAAGTATATGTTCCCCATTCTGTGGAAATTCTTTTGACAAGAACGAAAACACAATACATGACACATAGTCGGCTGACTAGGTATGAAAAAGTAATTTTGAGTGCAGATAATGTGACCATTGACAGATGTATGAATGTGAATCCTTCGACATCATTGCCAGATGAAGAGAGTGTGATTGAAATGGATGAAGTAGATCACGATTGTCTGAATGTGCTTGAATATTGTACAAAACCGAGATCAGACATACGAGATGAGCCCTTAAAGGAATCAGATTATATTCTGTTCGTGGATGGCTCATGTTTGAGAACGAATGATGGAATTCTAAGTGCAGCATATGCAGTTTGCACAGTAGCAACTGTAATGGAAGCATCTTGTCTGAAAGGGATACGGTCTGCCCAAGTCGCAGAACTGATAGCTCTGATTCAAGCCTGCAAGTTGGGAAGAAATGTACGGGTTACGATTGTGACAGATAGCCAATACGGTTTTGGAGTGGTGCATGATTTTGGTCAGATTTGGTCACAAAGAGGTTTCTTGACGTCTGCAGGAAAGCCAATTAGAAATGGAGATTTTGTGAAAAAGTTGCTTGAGGCGATACAGCTGCCTAAACAGATTGCTGTTGTGAAGTGTAATGCACATAAAAATGGGGAAGACTACATAACTGTCGGCAATAAGTATGCTGACGAGATTGTACAGTACTGTGCAAAGAATGTGGTTTCTTTGAACAGGAACCGAGAAAGAGAGCATATTTCTTGTCCTTTGCTTTTTACTAACCCTGTTGAGACATGGGATGAGGTGAGACAGTTACAGGAAGCAGCAGATGATAAGGAAAAAGATACATGGATAAAAGCAGGATGTAGCAAACATGAGGAAAATGATGTTTGGGTTTACAGAGATGAAAGACCAGTTATGCCTGATAGCATGATTTCTGACATGGCACGGATGTTTCATGGACAAGCCCATATTGGGAGAGATTCAATGATCAGACTTTTTAGACAAACATGGTATAATCCAAAATTTAGAGCCATAGCTGAGAGTCTTTGTCAAAGATGTCTTATTTGTCAACAGTTAAATCCAGGAAGGAAGACAGTAGTGAGTCTAGGAACATTGGGACGAGAAGGAGGTCCGTTCACTAGAATGCAAATGGATTTTATAGAAATGCCCCCGAGCAACAGACTAAGGTATGTCCTCGTAGTCGTCTGTTTGTTTTCCCGTTGGGTGGAAGCATACCCGACCAGAAGGAATGATGGAATCACGGTAGCAAAACTTATGCTGCGAGAATTCATTCCGAGGTATGGTTTTCCAGTCACGATTGAAACAGATAGAGGAACACATTTCCAAAACGAATTAATTAAACTGATTTGTGAAGCACTTAGTATTAAACAGAAACTGCATTGTGCATACAGACCAGAGGCTTCTGGAATAGTAGAGCAAGTGAATGGAACAATTAAGAACAGGTTAGGAAAAATGTGTCAAGCCACAGGACTCAAATGGCCAGATGCCTTGCCATTAGTTTTAATGACAATCAGAAGTATTCCGGAAAGGAAAACTGGACTCAGTCCCCATGAGATAATTATGGGACGAGCAATGAGACAAGCACATGTACCTGTCAACAAACTACTGACTATAACTGATGATCTGGTGCTGGATTATTGCAAAGGATTGGCTGATGTGGTGCGTTCTGTGTTTCATCAGGTTGGACCGGATGCTACTACTCTTGAAAGAAAACCAGCTCACAACTTGAATCCAGGAGATTGGGTCCGCATAAAAGTCCACAGGAGAAGAAACTGTTTGGTTCCTCGTTGGGACGAACCACGACAGGTGATCCTGGTGACAACCACTGCAGTCAAATGTGCAGGAGTGAAACACTGGGTGCATGCCAGTCACACCATCAGAGTTCCAGAACCTGAAGATCGACATGTGAGTCGACATCTGGAAGTGTTGGATAACAGTTCAGCATCAGAAACGGAAGAAGAACCGAATAGGGTGCCAGAATCTGAAGATCGACCTGTAAGTCGACATCTGGAAGACCCAACTACAAGTGCAACGACAGAAGAAGTGGAGGAAATAGCGGAAGTTCCAGAACCTGAAGATCGACATGTGAGTCGACATCTGGAAATATCAGATACCAGTTCAGAATCTGATACAGATCATTCGGATTGTGAGGAAATTCTGAAAAGAAATTGGAAATTTGAAAGCATAAGAGAAGAAACTGAGCAAGAAGATAGTAACAGTGAGCAACCAAGTACAAGTTGTGGTAAAAATCCTTCGGAGATAATATTAATAGATGAAGAAGGGAGAGTTTCAAACAGAAAGTTAGAAAAATCGGAAGATCCCCGAGGAGCAATAGGGACAGATAGCCAAACAAAAGAACAGGGAAATTTAAAAGCAGATAGAGAGATTGACACAAATTCGGAAGAACCTCGAGGAGGGACAGAAGTAGGTGAACGAAGGAAGATAAGAAAAGAACCACAAGTAGAGGAAGAAAATGAAATTATAAGATTTAAAATAAGAGACAATAAAGAGAAAATTGAAACAGAGTCTGAAGAAAGTGGAGAAGAAAGAAACCAAAAACTAGTGTCAAGAAAAAGAACTTGGAAAACAGAAAGAGAGGAAAAAGGAAGTGAGGCAAAAAGATCAAGAAAAGGAGACAATTGGCCCAACGAAGTAAGAAAATTAAGATACAGGATCATAAGGTTAGATGGAAAAAGTGCTGAACAAGTGAATGAAATAACAAGTCAGAAAGAGCAAGAAAAACAAGGTGGAAAACATTTGCAGAAAACGAAAAGAGTAAAAAAGGTAAATCCGAAGTATAGATCACCTGAATGGTTGTATCTTGCTTTAACTGATATCAAAGAAGAAAAGAACACTCACGAGAACCCAGAACAAAGAAACCTAATGGGTGAAGGTGAAGTGCAACAAACTTGAAGAAAGTTAAACAAATTTCTACCGGACTTGACAAAATACTGGATCTAACGAATTTCTACCGGATTTGACAAAATACTGGATTTGACAAAGAAAGAATTCTGAAAAGAATTAAAAGAAAGTACCAAGCAAAAACAAAAACATTGGAGTGCAGAGTGGCTAATAAGTCATTTCTGAGGTGTAGTGACACAATTTTCTTGAAAATAAATAAATAAGGTTATAAAACAAAATGGAGGATACTAGAGATAGAAAATGTAGATGTGAGTTTTTAAGTAGATGGTGTAAGATGTGCTTCTTTTGTACAGGATTATTAATGACAGTATGGGTGGTTTTAGCAATCACTATTCCAATTAGTTTAGCTGTAGTAGAAACGTCTAATAGCACAGAGAAAGAAAAAGGAGCTAACACTCAAGAACCAGTTATATTAAAAAGTAGTGCAGAGTTACATAAAGATAAATCCATAACAGATTTTTCAAAGAATGTGTTTACTAAATTATTATATGAGTATGTAGAAACAATGGATGTAAGAGATTGCTATGTTTGTATGCAATTGCCTGCGTCTGTAGCAGAGGGTGTGACTTATCATCACCTTCCTTTGACGTATGGAATAACATGTAGTGTTTTAGCAAGTTTATTTTATAAAACAGGTAGATTAGAATATTATTACACTGACATAGATAAGATTTTTGCGAAAGTTTCTGTAGTTCCCGAACTAAACAAAATAAAAGAGGGAAAAACGTTTGGTGAATATTTTATAGAAGATAAGATTTTAACATTAGATAATATAGTTAAAAACAACCTTACCTGTGAGTTAAAGAAGGAAGAAAAAGTATTTTTAGAGATGGTTGAAGAAAGAAGAGTGAAATTTCAAAGAAAAGTGATAGAAGAGACAAAAACACCTCTTTGGGCGTTTGAGGAAGACAATCATGACAAGAAAAAGACAAATGCAGCTATGACTCTGGATTGGCCCCAACAGGGAAGGTTGTGCATTAGAAGAAATAAAACAAGATATGACAATTATTTTGTGGGTTCCAGTATTTGCCATGATAATTATCAAATTTTAGGCGGATGGGGATTCAAAGGGGGAAAAGATCCAATATTTCCAGGGATCTATTATGTTTGCGGTAATAGGGCTTATTACAGGTTGCCGGACCATTGGTATGGGTCATGTTATTTGGGCCTGGTCTTTCCAAAGATTTTTCATATGGATAGAAAAGAGAAAGGAACACACAAAATGATAAATACCTTTACACGTAGAAAAAGGGAAAGTTTTTCAGAAATAGTAGGTGATATTTTTGGTGCATTGATACCAGCAGTGGGAATATCTTTGAATGCATTTAAAATTCGAAAATTATCCACAGTGGTAGATCGTTTATCTACAGATACAGCTGGAGGGTTCTTGATGGTAAATACCGAGATGGTTGCCATGAGAGCTATGGTGATGCAAAATCGACTTGCCCTTGACATTCTTTTGGCAAAAGAGGGTGGAGTCTGTGGAATGCTGAAAGTCCAACATTGTTGCACTTACATTCCAGATAAAAGTGAAAAAATACAAAAGTATATAACGAATATTACAAGTTTGCACAAAGAACTTGTTCCACTGGAGGTTGAAAGTGCATTTGGAAAACTTGGTAAAGGGTTTTCTTCAGTAATAAATTGAGTGGATTAATAATAGGGAAAGTTATAATAATAGCAACCATGATAATCATAATAATTTTAGTGCTGAAGCTTGTAATTACATGTATAAAGAAAAGAAGAAGACAGAATAAAATAGAAAAAGAAAACATGATAAACAAGGAGAGAGAGAAATGGGTGAAATAGAGCTAGAAGAGATAAAAGAAAACATGTACAAGAAGACCAAGAGACAAGTTGAAAGGGATACAGTTGTGTAAACTAACAAAAGCAAACGGGTAAAAGAAATATGCTGTCTGAGAGAATTGTATAACTTGGGTTTTGTGGTGATATTAAAAATCACCAAAGGGGGAGTTGATGGAGCAGGATAAATGAAAATTTTTTAACCTCCTAATAATTTACGTAAATTAATTAATAAACATGTTCGTTTAAGTAAATAACCAACAATGTATGTTACATGTGAAGGGTTAAAGGTAACACGCTATTTTATGTGCAAATAAATCTACTTATAATTGTTGACGTGACTAACATAATCTAATATTTGCGTACTAATAAAATAATAAACGCATGATTTGTGCTTTGAAAATAAAATGTGTGGTGGTAAAATAAAACGATGGTAAGTAAGGGACGGCTTTATATGTTGCTTTTTGCTAGGTAATACCTAATTGGGGTACGTAGAAAGACGGGAGGGAAACGAAAGGGTTTATATTCTTTATTTTAATAATATTTTATTTATCTTTGAAAATAGTGCGCTTAGGCCTGTTGAGCAGCGATATAAAATGGCCGCCATGAGCTAGAGTACGCATGTGCAAGAAGCCGTGTGGAAAAGGAGAAAGGCTGTGAAAAAGAATGACCACGTGTTCGTGCTGAGAGCCTAGGATGGAAGTATGGTCAAGGCTATTGTGACCTTACAGAGTAAATGTGTGCCAAGATGATCAGCAAGAAGCGTGAGAAGTCAAAATGAATAAATGGACAAACGGAACTATTGAACCTAAAAAGTATCAGAAAACAATACAAATTGGACTGATCGAAACTGATGAGTAATGTCATGAACTGTGGGAAACGATGCAAGCATGGACATTCCACAAAGAACTGGTTAAGACAAGGAAGTTTGATAAAAATGTATATGGACTTGAATGAACCAATGAGAGAGAATCACGCCATAAAGAGGCAACATTTTATTTAGTAAGCGAGAATTAGGGTATAAGAAGACCTACTCCGGGAGGGGTTGGTTGGTATTAGTAGTATTATTTTCTTGATGATGATGAGCGAGCGTACTGTTAGGAGAAGAGAGAGCTGAGATTGCTGATAGATGAGTTGCGGGTGCTGAGCTGCTGCTACGGATGATCGAAGCTGCTGCTGCTATTTTCCTTAGGTATAGATGCTGCTTTTTAAGAACCTTTTTATTCATGATAGATTTTTCATTTAGAGCTATTAGATTTTTCCAAGACAGATAGATAGATCTTTTTGAAGTTCTTGCTGTGACAAACTTTATCTTCCATCCAATAGGTATGCATTGTAATTTCAATTTATTCTTATAATAATGATAAATGTAATAATCTGAGTGATAAACTTAAACTTATGCATTGTTTCTAAAAAACTTTATATAAACTTTATTATCTTTAAACAAATGACTCAGTGGTTCTTTAGCTCAATAATTAAGGTAAAATGTTAAAGAGTTTATTGTGATTGAGCTGGTCTTAATCACCATCAACTGATTCCTACTAGTTGGTCCATTGACCAATGAGCGGAATACCTTAAAAGCAATGAGAAACATTATGTCGTGTTAAAATGAGGTATCCCGTCTCCTTCCAGCGAATCGTTTTACTGTTTTTTCTCCTAGGTTAAGGACGGAGGTAATCCAGGGAATAAATGAGTAAGTGAATGTATATGCGGTGTCAATGGGCCCCACCGTCATATGGATATAGTCTGTGTATTGGAGAGATAGTTGTACCTGGATGACCGAGTTATATAGGAGAAGTATTTTTATTGTTAGCGCTGGATCAGTGGCAGAGCCTTTGCGGTCAGAACCTCTAAACTTTGGAATTCCTTGCCACTCTCCATCCACTTATCGGAGTCAGAACATACTTTTCGGCGTGCCCTGAAAACCTGGTTTTTCACCAGCACCTAGTTTTCTCTTCTCGCCTGTCTATTTCAGTCTGTCTCAGCGCTGGGACACCCCCGTTGGGGGTAGCTGTGCGCTCTACAATCTCCTTAATAATAACAATAATAATAATGCAAGTATGGAGTTGTTATCTCAGTCATGAATATCAGTAAGTGCTACACCCACCTTCCGGAATTCTCTCTCCATGCTATTGGAGATATCTTATGATTACAGTCCCCAGAAGTCTGTGGGCAAAGGCTTTGATTAGGCACAGGTGCTGATTACATCTAATACACCACTGATCAAAAACATAATTCAGTTGAATACCTTTTTGCCCCTTTGTGTTTAGTTGACTAATCTGGTCATTCTAGTCTCCCATATCAGTTGTAAGCTAAACACTGCTTTTACCTGCTAATTGGTGCTGCAGTTCTAGCAGTGCAGCGAATGAAGTTCAAGTATCCCACCCTCTGAGCGGTAGCTCCGTTTGGCGGATGCCACAGCACTGACCTTGCAGTGGAACAGGGACTTCTCAATAAAGTCAATGTGGCACGCTGGTGCAGCGGAACTTGTCTTCAGCAGGTGCAGTCTCCTCGGATAACTGCGGGTACGACAGTTGAGGCCTTTGGACCGATTCATCTATGTTATATCGATTTATAGAGTGGCGCTAATCACCTGTGAGGGTATCCAAGCACTAGAGCAGGTGAGTGGGTGTATGATCCCAGCAGAGTTATTCGAAGAGCTAGGTCTTCAGGTTCTTGCGGAACTCAAGAAGTGAGGATGTTCCATGTTTTGGGTGCGATATAAGATAAAGGGTGACCTCGCACTCTGTTTTTGTGAATGCAGGGGATGTGTGCGAGCAAGAGTGAGGTAGAGCGCATGTGCCTGGTCAGCTGGTGAAAGTGTATGAGGTTATTAATGTATGTTGGTCCAATGTTTGGGCTTTGTATATGTGAGTAAGGAGCTTGAATTGGCTATGTTTGTGGATGGGGAGCTAGTGGAGCTCCTTGAGGTTCGGTGTGATGTGGGGGCGGCAGGGAGGTCCAGTATGTGTCTAGCGGTGGTGTTCTGGATGGTTTGGAGTCTTTGTAGGAGTTTCTTGGAGATTCTGGCATAGCGTGCCTTGCAGTAGTCAAGCCGGTTTGTGATGGATGCCTGGGTAATGGTGTTCTGTGCTAGCAATTTGAAGATATTGCATAGCATGCATAGGATGTGGAAGCAGGAGGTGCTCAATTTGTTGACTTGCGCCACCATGGAGAGTTTGTCATCTAGATTGATCCCTAGGTTTCGTGCGTGGTCGGTGTGTGTTGGTGTTGATCCTAGCTCTGATGGCCACCAGATGGAATCCTATGAGGATATCTTGTTTCCAAAGATCAGCACTTCTGTCTTATCGAAGTTGAGCTGCATGCAATTTGTTCTCATCCAGTCTGCTACCATGGTCATGCAGTTTGTGAAGTTGGCTCTAGAGGTGGTTGTCTTTTCCGTCAGGGACAGGATGAGTTGGGTGTCGCTAGCATATGAGATGATGGAGATGTCTTGGGATAGGATGATGTTGGCTAGCGGGATCATGTAGATGTTGAACATGGAGGGGCTGAGAGACATTCCCTGGGCGATTCCGCAGATCAGTCTTTTGGTCTCTCTTGTGAAAGGTGGCATTCTGACCCTATGTTCTTGCCGTGAGGAAGAAGCAGATCGATTGAACTGCGGGTACTTGGATACCTATGTCGTGAAGTCTTTTGATCAGGGTGTTGAGGGAGCCAGTGTTGAAGGCTGCGGACAGGTCGAATAGGATGAGGGCTGCCGTTTCTCTGTGGTCCAGGATGGTCCTTATGTGGTTGGTGGCTGCAATGAGTGGGGTTTTAGTGCTGTGGTTCTTTATGAAAACTGATTGGGTGTTGTCTAGTAGGTGGAGAAGCTCGAAGTGGGTTGACAGTTGCTTGTTGATGGCCGTCTGCATTAGTTTGGCTGGGTACAGGAGCCGAGATATTGGACGGAATTTGCTCAGTTGGTTCAGGTCAGCGGTAGGTTTTTTGTAAGCCTGGGCGGAGTTCGCAGAATTCCGCTAAGCATAACTCCGCTACATGACAAAAACACTCTGCCAAGCTACGCCGAGTTCCGGGAGCGGCGGAGTGGGTTGCCTTGCGCCGTTTGCACTGATTTTTAGAGCTAGGTGTTTGTCCCACACTGTAAAATCAGCGCGAACAGCATCTCGCACAGTGCAAGAGGGCGCTGCTTCTTTCTGCCGCTCGAGTAGAAGTTCTACTCGAGCGGCAGCTTACTCAATGTGAACGGAAGGTTTCTCAACGCGAGCGGTAGCGACCATCCGCAACCGCCCGCGTTGAGAAATCTCGCTGGGAAGTGGTCTAGCATTGGATTTTCCTCGCTCGTGCTCACCAACTCACCGCTGGCAAGCCCGAGTGAGGAAAAACTCTGCTACCCTACCCGGAGTGGAGTTTTTTGGAACTCCGCGAGCTCCGCGGAGCACGGAGTGCGAAAAACTCCGCAAATTCTGCGAATGGAGCGGAGTTCACTACCCAGGCTTAGTTTTTTTAGGAGAGCTCCGACTTCTGCATGTTTCCATTCATCTGGAAATGCGGTGAATGTGATGGAGGTGTTGATGATGACGGAGAGAGCAGAGGTGATAAGTGGCGTTCTAGGTTGTAGATGTGATGTGGGCATAAGTCCAGAGGGGCAACTGAGTGAATAGACCTCATGATTGTCTCACTGTGTCATCTCTGGTGAGGGGTGCCCATTCGGTCAGGTGCTTGTCTCGGTTGGAGTTTGTTAGTTTGGCGATGAGGTTGCCAGGGTTCGGTTGATGTGGGAAATTGCTGTAGATGCTGGTGATTTTGCTCTGGAAGAAGTTTGATAGGTCGTTGCTGAGTTTTTGGGATGGGGGATGTTGTTTACTGTTGCAGAAGGTGTGGTGAAGTCTTTTATGATCAACATGATATCCTTGCTGCTGTTGGTGCTTCCTTCATTGCTTTCGGCTGCCGCATGTTTTTTGGTGTCTCGTAGTTGTTGGTTACAGCATCTGAGAGCAGCCTTGTAGGTGACTCTGTCGGAGGTTTCGTAGCTGGTTCTCCATTTTCTTTCTAGCTGTTTACAGTGTCATTTAGATTCATGGAGGTCCTCAGGGTACCAGCTGGCATGCTTGTTGGATCTTCTTTGCTTGTTGGTTTGATGTAGTCTGAGCAATTCTTGATCCAGTTGTTGAAGTTTGTGATATCCTTGCTGAGGTCGTTCGTGGGATAGGGTTGTTCTGTGATGAGGGTGCTGATCCAGTCTGTTTTAGAGATTTTGCCCCAGCTGCGGCTGGGTAGGCTGGTGGTGGTGGGTGCATTGGCTTGCTGTGTGTTGATCATGAAATGGATGATGGAGTAGTCGTCCATGTGAGTGGCATGGTGGTGTTGTATTTGATTCTGTCGCTAGTGATGAAGATGGGGTCTAGAGTATTTCCTATCTTGTGGGTTGGTCCTGGGACGATTTGATTGAGCCCAGTGTTGGCTAGGCTTTCGAGGAGTGCTGTGGAACAATGATCAGTTCTGTCTTCAAGGTGCAAGTTGAGGTCACCAAGCAGTAAGTAGGTTCTGAGTCGATGGTGGGAACAACAAAGTGGGTGATCAGGTTGGTGAAGGTGGCTCGCAGTCCGGGTAGTCAGTAGGCAAGAGCCCCATTCAGGATGAAGTTATCAGAGATTTGTAATTTGAAATGTAGGTGTTCCATGAACGGGGTATCATTTTCTGCTGAGGTCGAGCATTTGATTAATTCCTTAAAGATGAATCTGAGTCCTCCTCCATATTTATGGTTGTGGTCCTGTTGTGTGTTTTTGTAGCCTGCTGGAATTGCTAAGGTGATGTTAGGTGCCTATGTCGAGTTTAGCCAGGTTTCTGTTATGAAGTGGTGGTCTGGTGCATCGGTGCTCAGTAGGTCCCAGATTTTGGTTGCGTGTTTGCTGAGTGATCGTGTGTTGAGTAGCATGCATGCGAGAGAGTGTTGTTGTATGGGTTTAGTGTGGTGTGGGGTGTTGGTCTATGCATGGGGTGCGTGTTTGTGAGGCTGCAGGAGAACCGGCAGTGGGTGCAGGTGAAGGCACCTACTAAGTTGTGTGGAGCAGTTCGGCAGCAGCGGGGTGAGCAGTGTCCCGGGTCGAGTGACCAGAGGAGGGTTGCGGAGTATTGTTGGGGGCTATTTGGACCAGGGTTCCTGGCGGTGGGCGTGATCCTGGCATGGACTGGCTTGCCTTTGACGTGCCAGTGGCTAAGTTGCTGAGCGGCCAGCATTCAGTAGGTCCAGGGAAGGAGACGGGGTGGGCTGTGGGGATGGGGTGGTCGAGGCTTCAGGAAAACAGGAAAAAGAGGCAGGAAGGTGACATGGGAGGAGCAGGTAAGGAGCGGGGGAAGGCGGGAGGTGGAAAATATGGGGAGGAGGTGTATTGGGGCAGCGAAGAGCGTGATGGATGGAGCACAAACGCGGTAATGAATGGAGAGAAAAGAGAAAAGGCACAAAGAGAAAAAAGATGAAGCACGTGAAAAAGAAATGCCCAAAGGGGAAAGTGCACAAAGAGAGAATGGGGAAAGTGCGCAAAGAGAAAATAAGGAAAGTGCTCTCAGAAAAACTACACAGTAGAAAAATGCACAAGTGAGAAATGTACAAAGAGAAAAGTGACAAAGCATAAAAGAAAAAGGCATAAAGAAAGAGAGTGAAAAGGCACAGAGAGAGAGTGCACAGAGAGAAAAAAGCACAAAGAGAGAGTGCACAAAGAGACAATCAAAAGGGTACAAAAGGGAAAGTCACAAAGCGGAGAGAGAGTGAAAAACAGATGGCAAGAGAGAGAGCAAATGGGTGAAAGAGAGAGGAGAAGATCAGCTAGGGTGAGAGCCACAGGAGTGAGGCGAGAGCCTCGAGGTGAACTGCCGGATCCAAAAGGGCCTAGCACGGGTCAGACGACTAGTCACAGGGAAGTGGATGGGGGCTTGTCCTAGGCACCTGCTCAATGTGGTCCCACAGCAGGTGCTATAAAGTAGGTCCTGGGAGGGACTCTGCGGTGTGGTGGGTGGGACTTCAGAGGAGCGGAAAGAAGAGTCAGGAAGGCGACGGGAGAGGAGCAGGTAGGGATTAGGGAAGGGGGAAAAATACATGGGTGTGGGTGCTCCGGGTACCGTGACAGAGAGAGCACAAATGTGGGAATGCACAGAAAAAAGAAAGAAGAGGCACAAAGAGAGAGTGCACAAAGAGAAAAATGACAAAGCACATGAGAAAGAAAGGCCAAAAGATTAAAGTGCGCAAAGAAAGAATGGGGAAAGTGCGCAAAGAAATAACGGGGAAAGTGCACTGAGAGAGACTGCATAGTAGAGAAATGTATGAGTGAGAAATGGACAAAAGAGAAAAACGACAAAGCACAAAAAAAATGCACAAAGAGATAGAGTACGAAAAGGCACAGAGACAGAGTGCACAGAGAGAGAAAAAAAGGCACAAAGAGCGCACAAAGAGAAAAGCGAAACGGTGCAAAAGGAAAAGTTACAAAAGTGGAGAGAGAGTGAAAAACAGATGGCAAGAGAGAGAACACATGGGTGAGAGGGAGAGGAAAGGATCAGCTAGGATGAGAGCAGAGGGAGCGAGGAGGGAGCTTTGGGCCAGAGAGATGGGTCCGAAAGGGCCTAGGACTGGGTCGGAGGCCCAGTCACATGTAAGTGGGTGGGGGCTGGGACTCAGCACCTTCTCCATCTATGATCGTGGGTCTTCTGCAGTTGTGGCCTCGGGGCCGATCAGGACTTTTTTGCTTCATCAGCAGCACAGCTCCCCTCACCGATGTTGGCAGTGGCAACACCAATCTCTCAGACTCATAGCGGATTGGCGCTTGACACTCTGATGATGGCTCTTAGAAAGATCTTGGCCCCGTTCACATGGGAACTGTTCAGAGAGACAGAGGGACCCCCTCATGCACAGGTTGCTCATGGCATCGCTCTCTGTGGCTGCTTCACATGCCTGGAACATTCTGGGCTTCTGCTCCTAGTCAGTCTCTCCTCCTGTAGGCCCAAGCCTGTGCAAATGTAGCTGAACTACCTTTCGGCGGTGTTGGGTAATGTTCCCATTGATGGTAAGAGAAAACATTATGTGGGATACTTGTTTTGTGCAAGAAATGATGACCATAGTGTTGGTAACAAAACATGGTGTCAAAATTAGATGTACCATCATACAATTCGAAAATGCAGCAGAGTGCTCTAAATCAGACAGCATAGTATTTACAGTTTCAAAGTCCCAATCATCAGGGAGAGTACTAGAGGTGATGATATCACTAAGAGAAATTTTAAATAAGTGTAGTATTTTTAAAAGTTCAGTTGGACCATATACATCATATGAAACTCTGTCCCAAACTATTCCTTCAGGAACTGGAACTGCTGTAATGTTCACTAAGGACAGGTCTCTCTGTTCACAGTGTGATGATGCATGTGGTTTCAGGACCAAGTTTACATGTTGTATTGCAGAGCATTCTGGGAGTTAATGTCCATTCAGGAGCAAGAAAAAGACAGTCACTATACCAATCCAAAGGACTAGAAAAAGTAGATCAATTGCAATCCAGAGCTGTATCCAGGGAGAAACAAAGTAAGTCTTTGGGGAACAGGCAGTGGCGGTAACTCTGGTTCACTTGGATCCAAAGAGAAAGTATCAAAATCAATGAAGTAGCCAGACGTAGTTCTATCTTCGGTAGCTCAGCAGGTTTTGTGGAACTGGCGGATGTCTCCGTTTGAGACATATTCACAAATATGTCGGTGTTCAATTTCAACAGGTACAAGTTGCATTCCGTTGTTGATAACTCCTTCACTTCGTGGAGTAGAATCTTCAAACGTAATTAATCGTTCCATCTCAACTTCCTGTATAGTAGCAAGAGGAGATCTGGTGCTACCCAGGAGCCCACCCGGCCTACTATTGAGTATCAGCCACATAGTATGCTTTGATCAGATGAATTGAGACAACTCTCTTTTCTTTCTTGCCGGCACGGGGTGGAAGAAGTACTGTTCTTGTTCCTTCGACAGCCAGGACAGGTACAGGTAAGATGGCCCAAATTCTTTTTGTCCACAATCTTTTCTCTAACCAGGTCCCCAATCTTTGGGACCCAGGCAGGTCTTGCCCGTACAGCTTTCACTTCTCCAATGGCGGTGCGTTTTACTTGGACGTTGCTTTGTAATGCCCGGTAGTCATTGAGTTCCTGTAAAACAGCCAAACGATCATTGATGTCAAATGGTTTTTCATCCGCCACTGTGCTGCCACAGTCGAGGTCAGGTACCCACATTCTAATCCCAAAGAGGACTTTGTATGGAGTACGGCCCCCCAGGGAACTTCTTGGCATGTTTTTAAGTGCCCTCTGTACCCCATATAGGTGATTGACCCAACTGCCACCCGAGCCTAATACCCTAGCTGTTAGGGATTGCTTTAAGTCCCGGTTTTTCCTCCCCACAATCCAAATTCCTTCGGGATGATATGGGGAGGAGTACCGCAAGACTACACCCAAACTTCCCATGGCTTCTTTGTAAGCTCGTGAGCTAAACCCTGGGCTACGGTTGGAATGTAATGTGCCAATAAAGACTCGTACATCCTTTATAACAGTTCGGGCATCAGCTGAGTGCTGAGGCCAAACCCACAGGAATTTAAAGCTGCCACCCGGATGTACCTGTAAGCCCCGTCCGATTGTAAGGGGCCGCAGTGGTCCGAAGAGACACATGTGAGAGGTCTGTCTGATATCAGTAATGGTGTTTGCGGTGGACGTGCTACGGTGGAACCTTTCATCTGCTGACAGATGTCGCAATTAAGGACATATCCCTTGGTCTGCTTAGTAAGACCTGGCCACCAATAACGCTGCTTCAGTAGTGAAATAGTTGCAGCGCTACCTGCGTGTGCTGAACCCAGACCCTCATGTGCAGCTAGAATTAATCCTAATCTGCGATCCATGTTTGGTATTTCTCTATCCCCCCACTCCTGGAATTTGAGCATACGGAATGTTTTGCGCATCTAACTTGTAGGAGTACTTGAGTGGAAAACCTTTCGGCAAGGCTGAGTTGCTGTTGCGTGTAGCGTTCACAGCTATCATTATCTGTCCATCTATCCTTGTGCTAGAACGAGTGATTTCAGCAGCTGCAGCAGTTCGCACTGTTGCCTTGACGGCTTCATCAGCCAGTGAATTCCCTTCAACATGCACGCCAACACGCTAATGACTCAATGTGTGAATTACATGAGCCCGTGGCAAGCATTTTTTTTCAGCTCTGCCACTTGTTCCCAAAGCAACTTGTGCTTTATTGTGCAACCTTTGGAATCTCCAAACCCATTCTGTCCCCAGTAGTGAAGATAGTCATTGTATGACTGGACACAGTAAAACAAATCAAACACAATGAGTGTGGGGAACTCCAGATCCGTATTTTTTAGTGCCAGTATCAGGGCTTTTAGTTCTGCCAGCTGTGCGGTGCAATCTCCTAGAAACTGTGTCTGTGTATTGCTAAGACGGAACTTGCCGTCCCACATACGTCCCTTCACAATCGCACATGCTGCGCTGTATTGCTGTTTACTTCCTACAGCAAGCTGGGCAGATCTGTCAGTATAAATGATGTATTCATACTGATCTAGAGGTATTATTACATTCGGGAGAGTATATTCTTGTTCGTACTGCAGAAATGCTTGTGTTTTCAATGTAGAATCAAATTTGTAGTCTACATCTGTTGCAGTGAGAGAATAAGCCCATTGTATCCATCGCAGATGCAGTACTTTTGCGTTTGGAACGCTTGCTTTGGTAACAGCCTCTAAGGTTGGTACTGGAGTCACGACAATTATGAGTTTCCCCTGAGCTAGTGCTCTTTCTCTCACTACAGCAGTTTGTACTAGTGTCAGTATTTTTTCTGTGGATGCAAAATGCATCTAAGCGTTTCAGAACAGATTTCCACAAAAATTCCCCACAATCCGAGGAAAAAGGAAAAAAGCAGCACAGCCAGGTATCAGCAGCTCGGTGAGTTTTTTATTCAGTCATAAATTTGACAACCATTAGTGCATGACAGAGACCAATGCGTTTCGGCCGGAGCCTTCAACAGGGTCAAAGAGTTTTCGTGTGTGGACAACCTCTTTAAAGGGAAAACTCCCTCCAAAATCATCTTCTCAATATAAAGGTATATACACATATTTTACACACATTTTTTTTACATTTTTTAGCTTTTTGCATATTTTTTGTTATTTGTTATAGAATATATGTAATCTTTTATGCTACACAGAATTAACATGGCTTTAATTAATTAGTGTCTAGCCTCATAGGTTAGAACCCAACCCCTTGTTGTCAAGTACCAGTATGTAAATGCAGTATTGAGCAGTGTTTGAATTGGATTTTATGTAGGTCATTCTCAATAATCCCAATTATACTGTATCTATCCTTCTCGGTGGGAGAGATATTACAAGTTGCACAATTTATAGTTTATAAGTGTATACTAAAAGTATATGAATATAAAACTAAAACATGCTTTACTCCCTTTTTTTCTGCTCTCTTATATTCTTAAGGGTCCTAACCATTATTGATTAAGTTCTACTGAAAAGGAATCATAAAGAAGACAATGTATGTATTGAGGCTACACAGTGGAATAAATAAGAAAACTAAACAATTCTATTTGGTCTTAGATTATACCTTCATACATATACTCCTAGTACAAATGATTGTTGCTTTAGATAATCATATTCATATTATAGTAGCATGGGTCATAGGGAGTTTGTTGCTAACAGAATTTGAAAAAGGACTTCCATAAATTTGAAGTGCTTAGTCATATATCAAAGTGCATGCTGCTATGTATGTAAACATATAACTCCATATACAGTACTAGAAGTGGAGTTTATCCAAGGAACAACTATCAGTGCAAAGGTTCATATACAGTACTAGAAGTGGATTTTATCGAAGGAACAAACAGCTAGTGCAAAAGTTTGCAAAGGTGCATTATTGACAGGATCTTAAAGTGCTAATGCAAAAGTCTAAAACCATGAGGAACAGTACCCAAATTATCATAGATTTATAAAAAAGATATCTACTTCATGTCTTATATTCTCAAAACGTATCTATAACCATACATGTACTCCTAGTGCGGATGAGTATTATTTGTGACAATCATGTTTATACCATAGTAGCATGAGTCATTGGGAGTTTGTGCTAACGGAATTTGAACAAGAGCTCCCGTAAATTTAAAGTGCTTGATCACATATTAAAGTGCAAGCTGCTAAGTATGTAAACATGTAATTTCATATACAGTACTAGAGGTGGAAATTATCCACGGAACAGGCTATCAGTGCAGATGTTCGCTAAAGTGCATTACAGATAAGATCTTAAAGTGCTAATGCAAGAGTCTAAGAACATGAGGAACAGTACCCAAATTATCATAAATTTATAAAAGTGGTGTCTACTTCATGTCTTATGTTCACAATACTTATCCTTGACCACCAATTCGAATTTATAACAGGAGTTAGCTAAAGGACATACCAAAAATATATGCACAGAAATATATATACAAATGGTAAATAACCTGTGATGTACTCTATGACATATTTAAAAACCTGCATATCAAGGACATTGCAACAGTTTTTATCAATCATCCACATATCATCTTTCCAAACAACTATGGGAACTGGTATGTCAGAGAAGTTGTAAAGGATGGTAGAATTCGAAAGTGACCAAATTATTTAGACCTAAATTGTTCAGATTCAAATATGGATATATAATTCTGCATCCATATTCAGTCAGTTGGGGTTCTCCGTTCCCAATAGTAAGATCTTTTTGGATTCTTCTCGACGTAACTCCAGTTCTAGGTTTCCCCCTCGTGGTTTTCCTGTACATGTTGGATACCATAATACTTCATATTTCCACTTTACCATCATGTGTTTCCCAAATATGTCTGGACATGGCATACTGATAGTCCTTGTTCTTTATGGCTCTCAAGTGTTGAAGTATGCGGAGCTTGAGTTTGTTGATTGTACTACCGACATACTTTATCCCGCATTGGCATTCAAGGACATAAACTACTGATTCTGTTTCACAAGTAATTTTTTCTTTTATCTTATTCATCCTTCCATATATGGTCTTATACTCTGTTTTGTTTGTTCCATATCTGCAAGCTTTACACTTTGCACATTTGAAAAAACCACTGGTTGGAACTGAGACCCATGTAGTCAGGTCAGTTTGGGCATTGGTTGGTGTCATATAAGTACTGGTTAGGAGATCCCTCAAAGAGGGTGCTTTACTATAAGTAATGTTTGGTGTTATAGGAAGCATTTCCTTTAAATCTTCATCCATAAGTAGAATCTTCCAATTGTCTTTGAGTATCTCTCTCACCTTCCTGCTTGATGTATTGTATTCAGTAATGAATCTAACATCTTGATTTTTGTTTGCTTCTTCCACATTCAATATCTCTTTTGGTCTTAGCAATATTTCTCGTTTTTTCATGCTTGCTCATTTAAAGGCATCCTGTAGAACTGTTTCCGGGTAGCCTCTTGTTTGAAATCTTCTGTGCATTTCTTATGCCTGTTGTTTAAAATCAGAATCTTCTGAGCAGCATCGTCTTGCTCTTAGGAATTCCCCATTTGGGACACCCCATTTCAAAGGTAAGGGGTGTCCACTATTGGCATGAAGTATACTGTTAGTACCGGTCGGTTTTCTGTACATTTTAGTGCAAATCCTCTCTCTTTCGATGTAAATCGTAATATCCAAGAAATTGATTTCTTTATCCTGGATATCAAATGTAAATTGTAAATTCAGATTATTCTGGTTCAAGGATTTCAAAAAGCACTCTAGGTCTGATTTCTCCCCTTCCCAGATTAGAAAAAGGTTGTCGAAATAATGTAGCCATAAAATCATTTGTTCAATCTTGGCTTTGTTTTGTTCACTCCAGGCCACTTCTGCTTCCCAGCGACCCATAAATAAATTAGCATATGTAGGGGCAAATGATGTTCCCAGAGCAGTTCCCTGCACATGCAAATAATATTTGTTATTAAACAAAAACACGTATGGTTAAGACAGAAATCTATCATATCGACAAGCATATCTGATTGTTCGAACAGGGAGATTGAACGGGTTCGCAGATAGTATTTGCATGCCTCGATTCCATCTTGATGTTGTATTGATGTGTACAGTGAACCCACGTCTACAGTTGCCATATAGTAGTTGGATTTCCATGGGAGTTCATTTATTCTATTCAAGAAGTCTTGTGAGTCTCTTAAGTACAAAGGGAGATTCATAACATATGGAACGAGAAATATATCAATAAATCTGGAGGTGTTCTCCAACAAGGCACCAATAGAACTCACTATTGGTCTGCCCGGCGGGTTATTCAGATCTTTGTGCACTTTTGGCAGAAAAATAAATCATTGGCACAATTGGGTATGTTGTCTTTAGATATTTATATTCTTCCATATCCAAAAGACCTCTCCTCTGCCAATCCGTAAGGTTTTCAAAAAATTGATCCATATGTTCTTTAATTGGATTCTCTTGAAGTTTTATGTAGTGGTTTTTGTTGCTTAGCTGTCTGTTGGCTTCTGCCAGATATTTTTGCACACTCATGATAACGATGTTCCCTCCCTTATCACTGGGTTTGATAATGATACTCTTATCATTTTGCAGATCGCTGAGAGCTTCCCATTCTTTACTGGTTAGATTAGTTTTCGTGCTTTGATTTGTTCTAGCCAGCTTGCCAGTCTCCGTAGGTTCCATTTTCTTTAGCTCATCTGTTACAATTTCATAAAAAAGATCTATTTTGTTTCCAACAGGTAGTTGTGGACAAAATTTAGATTTTGGTTTGCATCCACTATTTGATGTCATATCTGTAGGTATTTCTAGGTATTCACATAGATCCTTTTCTGTTAAGAGTTCAATTGGTTGAGCTTCATATCCAGATGCTTCTATTTCGAGACTCGTCAAAGATCATCAAAGATCTTAACGTTGATAGTTCATTCGTTGCGATTATAGATAATGGCTGATTTGACTTGTCTTGTTTGCTCCATTCTTTTCTCTTTTGTGTGTAATATTTTTTTAACTTCACTTTCCTTGTGAATTTATAGAAATCTATTCTTGTTCCAACAAAGTCAAATCTGGTATTAGGACAAATACTTAGCCCCTTGTTTAGAAGAGTCCTGTGATTTTCAGTGATGATTTTCTGTGAGAGGTTGATAATTAGATTGTTATTTTGTATCTTTTCTTTGACTAGCGCTTTTTGTTTAGCGTTCCTCTTCCACTTTTGGCTGCTCCCCTTTGATCTTCATGTTTTGCAGGATTTTCTTGAGCTGGGCTCTTTTTTCCCCTTCCCTTTTGTCTGGTCGTCATTTGATAAAGTCTCATTTCGCCTGAAAAATCCAACCGGGGGAGTGATGTTGTTGGTTCTTCATCCCCTGAACTAGCTTCTGAGCTTTCAACACTAGAGGCTACTGATGTTGGGCCAGTTGTGTTAATGGTTGCCATTTGTTTCACATATAGATAATCAAATCTTCTGGCAAATGTATATATTCGGCCTGCAGCATAATCTCTTTTATCTCTATTGCATTTTTTTGATTTTTTTTAATCTACTTCCTCCTCATGCTGCTCTAGTTTCTTTTCCATTTTCAGCAGTGCATTTTTGGCATCCTCTATCACCTGCATGGTTTCTAGGACCTCCTCTAATTCTTTGATCCTATCGACGGCTTTCGTCAGTTTTCTCTCTGCATGTGTAATCAATGTACGCAACAGTTTGTTAGAGCATTCTGTTGTATCATCCTGCCATTTTTTTTAGACAGATCTGGATCTAGATCACTCAGAGTTGGGAGCACGAAGATGCGCAATCCTCTCGTGATTCTTCCACAGTCTAAGTAATTTTTTAAAGTTGTCATCTCCCACCATTTATTTATTTCTGTTATTCTCATTTACTCCAGTTCTTTAACTGGTTTTAAGGGTGATGTATCTATGGTCCTTGAGTCTCCTCCTTTATCTACTTGGTCCTTGCCAAATAGTTCCTTTGCTTTCAGTTCTCTCCTGGCACGTCTGTCAGTCATTGTCTTTTTTGTTTTGTTCAGAATTGTCCTTAATATCACTTAATATAAATGTTTACTCAATCCATTATTTTTGGATATTATTTTGTTAAAAACAAGTTCTTTTTTAAATTTTCAGTGATCATAAATTATTCCGGTTTGAGTATATTCCTCCAATTCCCTTAATTTCCTCTTCAGACTAATATCCTTTTCGTTATATGTTTAATGTCTGTGCAGCAAGTTATAACTATTGGCACTGCACTCCTCTGGTTGTCGATAAAGTTTTATTCTTTCAAGGTGTTGTAGTTCTTCTAATTCACAGCAAGGGGCACTGAGAACCCTGGCCTGGATAATATCCGTGAATTACTTGCGAGTCACGCTTTCAACTTGGAAGCGTTGGCCGTGTGGAGTCACGACAATTATGCGTTTCCTCTGAGCTAGTGCTCTTTCTCTCACTACAGCAGTTTGTACTAGTGTCAGTATTTTTTCTGTGGATGCAAAACGCATCTAAGCGTTTGTGTACAAATGTGATTTGTATGCAACGTGTACAGTTTCGCCTTCATTGAAGGTGAGGTAAGTGTGCCCTGATTGACCCACGACTAAACGAATCACCAAATTCGTAGTATTTACACGTGTGGGTAAGTGCTTGGAAGCTATCATGTCAGCTTGTACGGAACGGAGAATTTCTGTGTGTTCCTGTGTCCAATGTTGGACCGAAAAATCTGGTCTAATTAGGTCGTAGAAAGGTTTTACCTTTTCTGTGTAATCAAAATGTATGTTCTGCCAAAATTTAGGAATCCTAAAATGGAATGTTAACCTTTCAGAGTTTTTGAGGTTGGAGCAGCGCACATTTTTCAAAAAATTAGCTGCAGGCTGTTTCCTTAAATTGATAGCTCATATCCCAAAAATAGGACATTGAGGTGGGCATTTTTTGATTTTTTAAAGTTAAAGTTGTAGCCCACAGTAGCGAACCCCAAAATTATGTTGTCCACCCTGTTCAAGTGTTCAAGTAACTCATCGTCTGTCAGATAAATATCATCTATTTAGGACAATGCCTCCTCATCACAATTTTGAAGTAACTCTGTTACTCTTGCTGAGAACAACCCGGGGCTCTTCTTATACCCTTGGGGCAGTTTACAGAATTTGTGTTGAGAGCCTAGGGCCAAGAATGAGGACAAATGTCTGCTTCCAGGCACTATATTCTGGCAGAAGAATCCATTTGAGATATCTAGTGCTGTTTTGTATTTCTTCCGCACAATGTTATTCATCAATGAGCACTGTGTGCATTTTGTACTGCAAATGTCTTTTTGCATGTAAGCAAATGCCTGTAGTCTAAAACTAGACTGTATGAATTGTCGGGTTTCATTACGGGGAAACAAAGGATTATTCATAGAGGAGGTTCAATTTTCAATCACACCTTGGTATTCAAGTTGATCTAAGATCTCCCTGACTTGTCTCTTTGCATCATGTTTTATTGGGTACTGCCTCTGTGAAGTAGGAGTAGATTTTAATGGGATTTCATGGTGAGGTGACTCAGCATCCCACCCTACATGATTGCGGTAAAGTGCGGGAGCTAGCGCTAATGCCCACTCCTGCGAGTAAGAATGTTTTAGTGACTCTGGAACGAGGTCGGAGAAATCCGGCAAAATTACATCTTTCCCCTTTGGGCACTCCATGACAAACTCAGGCGGCCAATCTTTTTCAGCCAAAAGGATATCGTATCCATATGTCAGGTTCTCCCAAAAGAGACCTTTAACTTTTCTGGGTATGTCCCCCTCCATCTGGAGGGTGATTTTGTGTAATTGATGTGGGACACTTACCCTAGTATCCGGCGTCTCCACCGTGATATGTTCATTCAATGCTGCTATCACCAGAAATTCCATCAGGTTCTGGCGAGCTATTGTTACTTCTGCTGCTCTGTCTAGCATCGTCAAAGCCCATTCCCCATTCAGTAGCACAGTCCTCAGTAGCCTGGGCATTTCTTATTTTAAAGCCAACTACCTTCTTCTTTTTAAATTGAGGTTTACTTTTTATCTTCTTGTTTGATAATGTAGTCTGAAGTGCGATGTGTGTCTCTTGGCTTGGCTCGCTCTTCTGATCTGTGTTCTGACCGTCCTTCCCTCTCTGAGTTTTTTTGATGAACCCTGAAAGTTTTTTTTATATTATCACGGTTTCAAAGGTTGTATTTTCTATCGGAGGGCTCATGTTGAGGAGAGCCACACCGTGATCATGATGCAATCTGCTTATTTTTTGATTGTTTGCTATCCCATTTCTTTTTAGAAGAATCGGGTGCTTGCTTTGAGTTGTCCTTTTCGGAATTACTCGTTACTTGTGGTTTCACAGGTCTAGCTCCCAAATTATCTCTACCCAGAGAAGCATAGGGTTCTTCAATAATCTTAGGTAGTTCTTGCTCCTGCTGTGCAGGAGTGACGTCCCTCAGGCGTTGGCGTATAGCCACCGCTGCTGCCTCCCCTTTTATGTTACCTAACATAATTGTTGATACCTGGGCAAAATTGCCTATCAATTTCATACCTAAGTCCAGGGCAGGTTCTTCCCCGTACTTACTCTGTATTTGTTTCACTACTTCTGGTATCACTGCTATTGAGGGGTTACCATGAGTTCCGGTACTAACGGCAGCGAAAACTGTACCCAGGTGGAACAATCTTCTATCGGTGGAGCTATCCCCATTGGCAAGCAAATTGTTAGTATTTTGTGTTTTTCCTGTGGGCCTATATAGGGAGATACAGCTTCAAGCTGTGCTATTTTCTGTGCTATCCAGAACGGCATTTGCTCACGCTTAGTGGGCATCCTTCCCATAATCACGTTCAGAGTTTGTGGGCTGATTTTTGTCGAAGTCCCTTGCGGTTGACCAGCTTGAGTGACCATTGAAGGTTGAATTTTAAGTGTTCGCATTACGAACTGTGTAAGGTTTCTGTATAGTTTTACTATCTCTTTGTATAGTGTATGTAAGTCTGCTGCTGGCAATGTATCAATCTCTGGATGCGGTGTGTAAGCAGCTAGGACCGGCCAGGTCGCTCCTTCTCTGCTGAGCGGACCGAGTCTCACACTTCCTGTGGTGTGGGGGAGGGCGCCTTTAAACCAAATAATATGTTCTTGGTAGGTTAATAGGACTTCTATGTCCTCGTATGGAGAGTATTCTTCAGGTGTCTCATCTGGAATGCAAGTATGAAACAAATGTGTGCATGCATCTGCAGGTGGGAATTTGATCCAAGAATAGAATACCTTTGTCCTGAATGCCCCATGTGCCTCAATCACGAAGGTAACCGTCCCACCTATTGATGGGAGGCCATAATCTACTAATTTCATAGTAAGTGCATGTCTGCAATTTTCTGAAATGTTAAGAGCACCTTCCTGCTCGGCTTCCTCCGCATTAGCACCACTCGTACCAGTGTCCCCATTGTTAGACATTATGGGAGGAAGTCTTAAGAAAAAGAGATAAGATTTTGCACAATATAGGGAACTATAATCCTTCAAGCTTGAACAAACCTATAGCCAATACATAGGATATACCTACTCAGCTGTGGAGAATTTTCCCTTCCCACTCCAGACTCTGGTTAAATATGAGTAGGGGTCTCTGAGAAAGCATGACTGAACTACTCAAATTTTACCATTAAATAAGAAACCAAACCAACATTGGCGGCGCCATGTCGTGTAGTTCCTAAAAATATAAAGGATCTGTGCGTTTAGGCAACATAAACTAAGGGATTGGTGTCCAGACTGATTCCAGACACCCCCAAAGGATACGTTAGCCTTTAGACCAGCTAGTTCACAGTGCCACTATAAGCCCCCTAACCTTACCAAGGAGCGAATAGTTTCTGGCAACTATCGAACATGACAACCATTGATCCTTCAGGGATCGTGGAAACAGTTCAGTACTTTTCGCTCAGTCAATCATGCTCACTTAGTCTCAGCGAAATACACAGAATAAATGATGGGGATGTTTTCAGTAAGTATTCATTGAACCAGCGTCATTCTAGTATAAAACATGTTTTCTGCGACAATCATTAGACAGAAACAGATGTATAAGATTACAAGCACCAACAGAGTAAATAAAAGATAGAATTCTACCAGGGTGTTAAAACAGTGAATATATGCGGGCATATAGATACATGACGGTAATCAAGCGTACTCCTACGATGCAAACTCTACCTAAGTGTACCTAGGATGTATGTTTGTGTAAAGCCAAGAATCCCCTAGGAAAGAGCCAACCCCATTACCTGATGGGAGAGAACGAAGGAACCCGTCTTGGTCTCGAGTTGGACACCCCACAAGGGATGTCAGACCACTGCGTGCAGGGACCTCAGCGTTTTGTGTCAGCGTGGAAGCTTCTCCTCTGCTTATCTAGTGTTGGTATGGTTCTTTTATACCATAAAGATAGCCTCCGGGTTCCTTACACAATCGATATGTTCTGAGTACGATTATGCAAATGAGCCTAGAACAATCACTGCAATTATGCAATGTAGTTCTTCCGCCCTAGGATGAAGATGACCATGACTTTTACACAGAGTATGTTCATGCTGTTATGTACGTCATGTGCAGGGACTTTTCTAAGAATCCTCATGCATAATAAATGAGGCTATTTTCAGGGAAACCGATCGATGTTTATTGAGCACATAACTGGGTAAAAGTTCAGTGCTAGAACCGTTATGCAGAGCAAGGTAGGACAAATAATTTGTCGCACAATTGCCGAGGCACACTGAGTTTTAATCCAAGCCAGTGAAGCTAGCTTTTATCATTGGTCACAATATAGTTGAGGATCACAGATCAATTCACGGTTTTCTTTGTTTTGTTCTTTATTGTTCTTTTTAGAAAAATATATTTATATATACAAGCAGCCAAGCAGCCGACACGTGTTTCGTCCAAAGGACTTTTTCAAGGCTGCAAACAACGTATAAACATACAATTAAAATCCATTAAAACCACCAACAGATGAGGTAACACAAACTCCATATTTCATATTCAGTGAAAAGAGCCCATTTATTCCGAGCAACTCTTTTCTTTACATCTTATTATAAAAAGCTAGCATCAAACCATATATATACCAAAACACAAATTTAGATATAAACCATGTAACATGCACACTATTTATATATTCGAAATATTTTATTTCTCAGACATTACAATTTATTAAAAAAATCACCATATTTATATCTATGATGTGAATACATTATTGAAAAAAGACATCTTTGTACAGACAAAGTCTCATACGTTAAAAAATCACTAAAACGAAGACCACCACCGAACACCAAATATATAGTGCACTTGTGTAGAGAACCTACCACCAAAAAGATACCATGCACGCATATAGTTCCTCCATCTCACCTAATATGTATAGATATATCAAATAGTAGCTCCGTGATCAATAATATGAAGACCTGCTAAGACGTAGAAATTCCATGTCGTATCTCTACTCAAGAGATTAACTGTGTAGATCATTCTTTTACTCCAACGATTAGTTTGAAGAGGTCATGATAAACCTACAAATACCAGAATACCTATTACTCGTGTACTCCAACTGTCAATGATGTCACAGCGATTTAAACAATATTAAATATAGATAACAAAATGATATATACCACCAGTAGCACTAAAAGTATTGTTTGACAATCCATACAAGATCTTGAAACCATGAGATAATCCAACCCTTAAGGATAGGAGCAATAGTCTACATCTTACGAATGTTTTGGGAAAAACAGTTCCACAACAGGACACGGATGGCAACTAAATATACGTGCACCGCTAGGCTCAAAATACATAAAACCAGGATAAAAGGAGTTTTAAATTACAAATTGCAAGCATTGCTAATCGCACCACATATATTCTAAGACATTGTGTGGAGAGTATTATATCTCCCTCTTAACTGCGTACTGCCAAAGCCGAGAAGAACCAACAAGTAAAAGTATACGTATTACATTATACGTTATAAATGCTTTTATACTGGCAGTTCAATACAAAAATCGCTATGTATCCAACTGACAGATTTTAACCAAAACAAGAGTGGCACAGCAAGAGAAAATACAGCCGCTGCGCCAATGGCCATATCACGTACCTTCCTCTCCGTGCTTCTTCTCGCGTGTAGCGTGGATACGAAGTGTGTTACTGCGCCCGACTCACGTTTTTAAAAAGTCGGCGCGCATCATGGAAATAGAAAAGGAATGGCACATAAAGCGTCCCTCGTATTAGGCGCCATCTTAGAGTGGTAAAATAAAACTTTATGTGACTCAAGCCCAATTTATAATGGTATGAGTGAACGACAGCGATTTAATAAATATCATATCCTACATGTTTCATATGCACCACCAATCGGTATTTCTTATAAATCACCTCAAAACCAACCATTGTATCCCTTTCATAAAGCATAGACATCCTCATTCAGAATCGAGCGATGAGGTGAAGCTAAGAAAGAGGAAAGGCACCCATAAATAGTGAGTAGGTGAATGTGTCTTTGTTATTCGGAATTCATTCTTTTTAAAACAAACAAACATATTTGTTCCACAACATATACACAGTTCACAATTATATTCATAACCCCATCAATAGTCACACAAATGTATGCCTTTGGGCCAGTGCTCCCTAAAATTTCATTGCCCCAAAAAAATTAATAAAAAATTATGGAGTTCCCTATCTAAATTTAGGCCCATGTCTACTGCCCTTAATTTAATAAGCCACTTGCTTTCCAACTGTCTGAGGTGTAGAGTTCTATCTCCACCTCTATTTGAGATGTTCAACATTTCAATTCCATGGAAAGTTATATTTATTTTGCCCTCTGCATGTGTGTGTTGTTATAATGTACCGCCAATGGATATTCAGAGTTCTTATTCCTTATAGCTCGAACGTGTTCTTGAATACGTTCTTTCAAGGGACGTCTAGTACTGCCTATGTAGATCATACCACAGCAGCATTCGATACAGTACACTCAGTTAATTTGTTTTTTGCTAGGTGACAAATACTGCACTGTCACCTAGCAAAAAACAAATTAACTGAGTTCAGGTATAACACACAAAAAACATATAGAATCAATGAGTTTATCACGTGTAACTCAAAGTATGTAGTGTACTGTATCGAATGCTGCTGTGGTATGATCTACATAGGCAGTAATTTTTTATAATTTTTTTTGGGGCAATGAAATTTTAGGAAGCACTGGCCCAAAGGCATACCTTTGTGTGACTATTGATGGGGTTATGAATATAATTGTGAACTGTGTATATGTTTTGGAACAAATATGTTTGTTTGTTTTAAAAAGAATGAATTCCGAATAACAAAGACACATTCACCTACTCACTATTTATGGGTGCCTTTCCTCTTTCTTAGCTTCACCTCATCGCGTCGATTCTGAATGAGGATGTCTATGCTTTATGAAAGGGATACAATGGTTGGTTTTGAGGTGATTTATAAGAAATACCGATTGGTGGTGCATATGAAACATGTAGGATATGATATTTATTAAATCGCTGTCGTTCACTCATACCATTATAAATTGGGCTTGAGTCACATAAAGTTTTATTTTACCACTCTAAGATGGCGCCTTAATACGAGGGACGCTTTATGTGCCATTCCTTTTTCTATTTCCATGATGCGCGCCGACTTTTTAAAAACGTGAGTCGGGCGCAGTAACACACTTTGTATCCACGCTAGACGCAAGAAGAAGCACGGAGAGGAAGGTACGTGATGTGGCCATTAGCTCAGCGGCTGTATTTTCTCTTGCTGTGCCACTCTTGTTTTGGTTAAAATCTGTCAGTTGGATACATAGCGATTTTTGTATTGAACTGCCAGTATAAAAGCATTTATAACGTATAATGTAATACGTATACTTTTACTTGTTGGTTCTTCTCGGGCTTTGGCAGTACGAGTTAAGAGGAGATATAATACTCTCCACACAATGTCTTAGAATATATGTGGTGCGATTAGCAATGCTTGCAATTTGTAATTTAAAACTCCTTTTATCCTGGTTTTATGTATTTTGAGCCTAGCGGAGCACGTATATTTAGTTGCCATCCGTGTCCTGTTGTGGAACTGTTTTTCCCAAAATATTCGTAAGATGTAGACTATTGCTCCTATCCTTAAGGGTTGGATTATCTCATGGTTTCAAGATCTTGTATGGATTGTCAAACAATACTTTTAGTGCTACTGGTGGTATATATCATTTTGTTATCTATATTTAATATTGTTTAAATCGCTGTGTCATCATTGACAGTTGGAGTACACGAGTAATAGGTATTCTGGTATTTGTAGGTTTATCATGACCTCTTCAAACTAATCGTTGGAGTGAAAGAATGATCTACACAGTTAATCTCTTGAGTAGAGATACGACATGGAATTTCTACGTCTTAGCAGGTCTTCATATTATTGATCACGGAGCTACTATTTGATATATCTATACATATTAGGTGAGATGGAGGAACTATATGCGTGCATGGTATCTTTGGTGGTAGGTTCTCTACACAAGTGCACTATATATTTGGTGTTCGGTGGTGGTCTTCGTTTTAGTGATTTTTTAACGTATGAGACTTTGTCTGTACAAAGATGTCTTTTTTCAATAATGTATTCACATCATAGATATAAATATGGTGATTTTTTTAATAAATTGTAATGTCTGAGAAATAAAATATTTCGAATATATAAATAGTGTGCATGTTACATGGTTTATATCTAAATTTGTGTTTTGGTATATATATGGTTTGATGCTAGCTTTTATAATAAGATGTAAAGAAAAGAGTTGCTCGGAATAAATGGGCTCTTTTCACTGAATATGAAATATGGAGTTTGTGTTAACTCATCTGTTGGTGGTTTTAATGGATTTTAATTGTATGTTTATACGTTGTTTGCAGCCTTGAAAAAGTCCTTTGACGAAACATGTGTCGGCTGCTTGGCTGCTTGTATATATAAATATATTTTTCTAAAAAGAACAATAAAGAACAAAACAAAGAAAACCGTGAATTGATCTGTGATCCTCAACTATATTGTGACCAATGATAAAAGCTAGCTTCACTGGCTTGGATTAAAACTCAGTGTGCCTCGGCAATTGTTCGACAAATTAGTGGACTCCAGAGGGGATTTTGTCTCCAGTGGTGGTTGGTTTTGTTTTCCTAAAGGCAGAGGAGGACGTTTTGCCTGAAGAGCACCTAAAGTATATTGAGTTCTTGTAAAGTATTTTTTCAGACACATAAGATAGTGGATGTGCATGTTAAATCTGGCAACTTCTGCCTTGGATGTTTTGTGAAATAGCAAGGTAGGACAAATGTAGGTAAAAGGTCTTGTAGCTACCTAGGCCACGATTGGGGTGACATAACAGTGTAAGAGGCAGGGATTTAATTTTCATTGATCTGAATCTCATGCAAATGTTGTTCCACTTGGGCAAAGTGGGCTGATACCATCTGCTGATGGTTAAAACCGGTGAAAGGGTCACACTGCTCAGCTCCACTGAGTACTATGTAAAGGGTGTATGCGTCCACCAGCCTTTACTCATGCGTATCTCCCTCCTCAGCTGAAACCACCTTCTAAGTAAGTAATGAGTTCTAATATCATTGTACTTCTGCACACCATACTTACAATATTTCATCTCTTTGGGCTTTAGAAAACCATCTTTATTGTCCTGCTTACAATTTCTGACCTCACAGTAGTCTATAATGTCATGTTTTCAACACCTAACTCATAGGTTCCTTTGCAATGTGAGGGAGACAATAATATCATTATGAAATCCAGTTAATCATTCATTTATTATTAGTTTGTTCTGACATGACAATGCACTTCCAATGAGAAAAAAGCACTAGTCATGTAATCATTTATTCCAAGCGGCCAGTAATATCATAGCGACAGGCCGCAACAGCCTCCCTCCTGTGCTGGATTGGTACTGAGGATTTGTGTCATTCAATTAGGGGCTGAAATTTAAGTCGAGTTGGACCCTAGACCCCAAAGTGCAGCCTTGCCACACAATGTGGCCTCACAGCCAGAGTTGATGACTTTGGAACTAGGGAAGTAGTGTCAGACCTTGGCTTACCATCATGTGATTCTGGTCAAATCACTAGATCTCCTGTGCCAAAAACAAATAATGACTCTGACTTTGTGTAATTAATCTGGTACTCATGCAAAGCGCTCATAGGCCCTTAGGCCCAGTTAGCTCTATATCGAACTGAAAAAATCCTTCTCCCCTACTGATGAAAGAAGAGTTGGCCAGGTAGGGTAGATATTTAAGTTGAGCAGGACGCAGAAGATGCGGACAGCAGGCCCACCACACAACACCTTCTTCCTGGATGCTAATGTTTAGGCAGGGTGGAACCTAGGAGGTACACACAGCAGGCCACCACACAACACCTTCTTCCTGGCTGCTGATAGTTAGGCTGAGTGGAACCAAGGAGCTACATACAGCAGGCCACCACACAACTATTTTTACCGACCTACCTAGTTCAGAAGAGTGGAGGTGAGGCTGAGTTTCAGACCGAGAGGTGCCTGGGAATCACAGACTACCATCTCCCTACAGCAGTGAGAAGACACTAGAGCAGGTGGCACTGAAAACGCAGGCCAAGGCACCCTCTCAGCATCAGGAAACAAGCATGTAAAATGCCTCTCTCTCACGCTGGCCAAAAGGCAATGGAAACGAAGCGAGAATGCAGGCCATCTCCCTATCCCAGCCTGGGATGCACCAAATGAGTACACCTAACAACAAAAGTACCTGCAATAGCAACCTTATTTATTTCCACTGGTAAACTGCTTGAGATCAGAAATGTCCTTTTTTTGCCTACCACCTCCAAGTATTATACGTAATAAATTACCCTAGGTTTAAAAGAATATTGTAAGACACATCCGAGTGCTGAGGCCTTATAATGGTACGAGGCCGTTAACGGCCTTAATATTCCTCTGTGACATGCAATATCCTTACACTGTACACTTATGTTGCTTTATGCCAATATTAGCATGTTTTAGATATGCTAGGGTATCCACTGAATCCAGATTAACCATGCAAACTGATACCTTAACTCTGCTCTTTAAAACAGACAAGGCACAACTTTAGCTAGATTGTCCTTTCTTCAGGTCATGCTAAAATATCTGCTGTAGTTATAGTTGATAGGTAACAACAATCGGTTCTGTGGGGGAAGCAATATTTCTTATACAAAACATTATTTAGTCCCATATGTTACTAGGGATTGACAAATAAATTGTACATTAGTTGAAACAAAATAATAAGATACGACACCAAAGAAGAGATTTTAAGACACAGTATATTACTTATCATATATCGTGAAGTAGTGCAGATAATAACATATCACAGGACCACACAGGACTGTTACGTGACACATACAATAACGAAATGGAAAATACAGAAATAACAAATATCAAGACTAAAACATAATAAATACATACGACATTACACAGATTAACATAAATTACTCATTAAGGTGTCCCAAGAAAACAAATGTCTGTTTAAGCAGATGTCCTTTTTAGGTCGAGCAACAGCGCGCATGCGCTGGCTGCAAGACCTTGTGCATTGAATAAAATTACTTTATTCCCGCCTCCTGCTACCTCCTGCTGACCATTGGTTGATCCCCGTGTCCCTCTTCTCTGGTGCCTCCTAACTGGTTCAATTGCCAATGCGTCACTTCCTTTGAGGGCTAAAGGAGCACCGGTAAAGTACCATTTCCTTACGCCATCAGTGTTCATGTCTGGTGTAGGTGAACTCTTTTTGTTCTGCTGTCCTTCACCCTCAGGTCTCCCTGATCGGAGACATTAGGTGCTCTAACTTTTACAAATATGAGACCGATAACATTTGAAATGTGCATGTTAATTAGTTGTCGTGTGCATCCGCATCCGACCGTCAAAGTTATAAAGTGCCAGCAATTCAGGGCAAAATTACCGGTAGCAATGTTTTCCAAAAGGCACCCGGGGTGTACGAGGCAGGGGCTGCTCAGACAGTGGAGAGGCTGCGCATAGAGCCTGGCCGGGCACGAACATCCTGAAGGCAATTACCCGGTGGCGCTCCTGCAGACTGTACACATCTATGATTTTTCTCCCAATCACTCGTTCTCTATCACTTAGTGCAGTTTTTTTAACAATAATAAATTAATAATGTAGGAGGCTGCTAATTCATGCGTACATCATGGGCAATCATATATGAAACAGTATAAAGTATACTTTATTTGTTTACTGCACATATTGCGTGCTTTTACATTGTGGCGAATCCGGGTGCTGCACTGAAAACCGAGGATTTACGGAAATGAAAAGAAAAATTGCACATTTTAACTTTCTAATGCTTTGACTCCAGATATGTTTCCCCCACGGTGTCCATCTTCTATTTTTACCACTGCCTCTTCCTCTGTTGGTGTGCATCATGAGTCAGCCGGGCGAAGAGGCCTCCGCCTCCCACTACGAGATCCGCCCGCTTATAATACGGGTGTCACTTGCAGAGTAAGTGTTAAGGTTTTTATTTTATATCTGGCCCGTTCCTCTGCTCTCCCTTTGTTGCCCTTTTCTTTTGTTATGTATTCCTTCTGCAGTCCAGGGAGACTGGGAGAAGGTCAGTAACTTGGCAGTGATTTATGAAAAGAGAGACCAAAGACTTAAAAAGTAATTCAGCAGACAAGAAGAGGGCATGTGTGACTAGCAACCAGTTTATGAGATTTCTTTCACCTAGCTTTACAGATGAGTGCGCCAACAAGTTAATTGGGCTAGCCGATTCAAGCATCTGCCTTGACTATTACAGCCTCATGCATAAGCCAAATTATACAACAAACCACGTAAAATATGATAGTCTTCAGAATTCGGAACGGTGTTTTTAAATTTAAACACTAACTCGGAGAAGCCATTCCCGACAGTGCCATGGATGGACCAAATGATTGTATTCCGGTGCGTGCAGGAAGCAATCAACCTGACTACCGCCTGGAAGATTTTCCTCACAGACTGGCTTCGATCTTTTGCGACATCTCAAACACTAATTAGGGAACTTATTTCGTATTTATGTGCTTCAAGCACCCCACTTGTTGCCTTTCTCATTAATAGTCAAGCTATCCTGGCTGATGAGGGCTGAAAGCCCGAAACCGGTCCTAGGATGCTTGTTTCCAGTCCAGGGAGGACCTGGCCTGGCAGTTCGGGCTGGACTGTTCCCATTGGGCGCAGGGTCAAGACTGATTTGCATATGGCTGGGACCAAACTGGAATGGCATGGTGAGCAAAAAAACGATGGATTTAGGCCCAGATCTTTGTACTGGGGTGAATGTATGACATTGTTCTGCATTCTGTCCATCAATTGTTGTTTTTGCATTTGTCACCCCGAGTGGGACGGGTATGCCCAGACGTGGGTCCCGTGCTCTCCATGCCACTGGAGTCAAGCTATCCTGGCTGATGAGGGCTGAAAGCCCGAAACCGGTCCTAGGATGCTTGTTTCCAGTCCAGGGAGGACCTGGCCTGGCAGTTCGGGCTGGACTGTTCCCATTGGGCGCAGGGTCAAGACTGATTTGCATATGGCTGGGTCCAAACTAGAATGGCATGGTGAGCAAAAAAACGATGGATTTAGGCCCAGATCTTTGTACTGGGGTGAATGTATGACATTGTTCTGCATTCTGTCCATCAATTGTTGTTTTTGCATTTGTCACCCCGAGTGGGACGGGTATGCCCAGACATGGGTCCCGTGCTCTCCATGCCACTGGAGTCAAGCTATCCTGGCTGATGAGGGCTGAAAGCCCGAAACCGGTCCTAGGATGCTTGTTTCCAGTCCAGGGAGGACCTGGCCTGGCAGTTCGGGCTGGACTGTTCCCATTGGGCGCAGGGTCAAGACTGATTTGCATATGGCTGGGTCCAAACTGGAATGGCATGGTGAGCAAAAAACGATGGATTTAGGCCCAGATCTTTGTACTGGGGTGAATGTATGACATTGTTCTGCATTCTGTCCATCAATTGTTGTTTTTGCATTTGTCACCCCGAGTGGGACGAGTATGCCCAGACGTGGGTCCCGTGCTCTCCATGCCACTGGAGTCAAGCTATCCCGGCTGATGAGGGCTGAAAGCCCGAAACCGGTCCTAGGATGCTTGTTTCCAGTCCAGGGAGGACCTGGCCTGGCAGTTCGGGCTGGACTGTTCCCATTGGGCGCAGGGTCAAGACTGGTTTGCCTATGGCTGGGTCCAAACTAGAATGGCATGGTGAGCAAAAAAACGATGGATTTAGGCCCAGATCTTTGTACTGGGGTGAATGTATGACATTGTTCTGCATTCTGTCCATCAATTGTTGTTTTTGCATTTGTCACCCCGAGTGGGACGGGTATGCCCAGACGTGGGTCCCGTGCTCTCCATGCCACTGGAGTCAAGCTATCCTGGCTGGTGAGGGCTGAAAGCCCGAAACCGGTCCTAGGATGCTTGTTTCCAGTCCAGGGAGGACCTGGCCTGGCAGTTCGGGCTGGACTGTTCCCATTGGGCGCAGGGTCAAGACTGATTTGCATATGGCTGGGTCCAAACTGGAATGGCATGGTGAGCAAAAAAACGATGGATTTAGGCCCAGATCTTTGTACTGGGGTGAATGTATGACATTGTTCTGCATTCTGTCCATCAATTGTTGTTTTTGCATCAACTAATTAAAGCATATCCTGGGTCCCTAACAGTCTTCCGATAATTTGCTAACTAAGTATTGATTTACTGGTTTTGTAGCTAAAAATTCACCGGAGATATTCCTTTGTTCCATCTTATATTTTTTGGTTGCTTATTGTTAGCCGTTCTATTTATGAATGATCGTTTGATTGACTGGTTCTTTTCTCTGAAATTAATTTTCATGACAATAAACAAGAGTGAATTGTAAATAAAGCTGATACATTTTAATTGTAGTGTGTGCATGTTCAGCTATATTTATTTTTCAGATGTGTATGCTGTTACAAAGGACGCCTTGTCAGGGGTAGTAGGCGCTCTGTAAATGCAATTTGAACCCAAATAGGCCAGTGAGAAAGTTAATAAAAGAAGCATCTGCAATACAATAGGTCTCGCATTTGTTAAAGTTGGAGCTCTTGGCATTGAAAATGACAATGTTTTATACTTTTGCTTTTTTACGACAGTGATAATAGGGCAATGCAAATATAATAACTCCACTGCAAATAAAAAAACAAAAGTCAAAAACACTGTCATTTTTAACACAAACAGCTCTAACTTTAGCAAATGCAAGACCGATTGCATTGCAAATGCTTGTTTTAACTTGGAAGTATAATCGGCTTGACAGGGGTAAGGAGCACCACTAATGATCGTCGATGTTTCGACCCATTCAGGTTATGTGTTTTAAATCAAAAACATCATTGCGGGTCTTCATCGAGACTGAGATCAGAAAACAGCCTGTACTTGTGGTGAGAAATAACCTCAAACGTAGGTATCCAGATCTAGCAATTAATGTAATATCAACCCAAATAAAGCCCTTTTCATTTTGGCCTTAGGAACCTGAGAAAACTTCATCAGGGGACGCTATGCTGCAGAACTAAAGATTTAACAGAATATATTGCCTTAGCCAGTATCTCCGAGATCCGAAACAGATTCTTGCAACGGATGCGAATGAATCGCCTCTTGAAAGCCGACAGAGCAAATTTTGCCAGGTAGGTCGCTCCCCCACCACGCAGCTCCGCCTGTGGTGCCCTACCCGCTGCTGCTGCTGGTAAGCTCGCCCCCTATTTGCTGCCTCTGTGCCCGTTTTTGCCTTTTGCTTCCCCTCGTTTGCCTTCTGTACCCCTCACTGCCCCCGTATTTTGTGTCCATCTTTGCCTTCTGTACCCCTCGCTGCCCCCATATTTTGTGTCCACCTTTGCCTTCTGTACCCCTCGCTGCCCCCGTTTTTTGTGTCCACCTTTGCCTTCTGTACCCCTCGCTGCCCCCGTATTTTGTGTCCACCTTTGCCTTCTGTACCCCTTGCTGCCCCCGTTTTTTGTCCACCTTTGCCTTCTGTACCCCTCACTGCCCCCGTATTTTGTGTCCACCTTTGCCTTCTGTACCCCTCGCTGCCTCTCTCCGCTCCCACCGCTGCGTCCCCTGTGGCCCCGCCCCCCTGACTGACCATTCGCTGCCCCTGCCTCCCGCCTCCCAGCTGCTTCTCCCTCCCCATATATGGCGGCCGCTGCGCGTTGAGGAGAGCGACCCTTGACCTTGCCAGGTAGGTCGCTCCCCCACCACACAGCTCCGCCTGTGGTGCCCTACCCGCTGCTGCTGCTGCTGGTAAGCTCGCCCCCCTGTTTGCTGCCTCTGTGCCCGTTTTTGCCTTTTGCTTCCCTCGTTTGCCTTCTGTACCCCTCGCTGCCCCCGTATTTTGTGTCCATCTTTGCCTTCTGTACCCCTCGCTGCCCCCATATTTTGTGTCCACCTTTGCCTTCTGTACCCCTCGCTGCCCCCGTTTTTTGTGTCCACCTTTGCCTTCTGTACCCCTTGCTGCCCCCGTATTTTGTGTCCACCTTTGCCTTCTGTACCCCTCGCTGCCCCCGTATTTTGTGTCCACCTTTGCCTTCTGTACCCCTCACTGCCCCCATTTTTTGTGTCCACCTTTGCCTTCTGTACCCCTCGCTGCCTCTCTCCGCTCCCGCCGCTGCGTCCCCTGCGACCCCGCCCCCCTGCCTGACCATTCGCTGCCCCTGCCTCCCGCCTCCCAGCTGCTCCTCCCTCCCACCTCCCCATATATGGCGGCCGCTGCGAGGCCGCGCAGCGGATGCGCGCAGCGGGCGCGCCTAAGGCAAGCCCGTCCGCGCCTGGACCGCGCCCAGTGCCAGAACCCCTGGAACTTGCGCACCCCGCTCCAGCCTCGAGGACCGACGCCGATACGATGCCACCACACTCCACGCTCTCAACCCCGGACGGACACACAACTGCTTCAAGGCCGCCCCGAAACGCACTCATGTTCCCTTCACCTGCCGGAACTGCAGCTACACCAGCCTCAGAGCCACCGAAGCGCCCGCCAAGAAGGACCTCAACCACCTCCGATGCATCCTACTGAACACCCGCTCCGCACGCAAACACGCCGTCGAGCTCTGGGACCTGCTCGACACATCATCACCAGACGTCGCCTTCCTGACAGAGACCTGGATGAACGACTCCTCCGCACCCGACATCGCCATAGCCATCCCAGACGGCTATAATATCACCCGCAGAGACCGCATCAACGGAGTAGGAGGAGGAATCGCCATCGTCCACAAGAACTCCATCAGGGTCTCGACCAGCACCGACGACTTTCTCTCCACCGCCGAACACATGCACTTCCAGATCCACACGGACCCCAACACCACCCTTAGAGGCACCCTTGTCTACAGACCCCCTGGGCCCCGACCCCAGTTCAGCGACTCCATCGCCGACTTCATCAGCACGCACGCCCTGACCTCTACCGACTACATCCTCCTCCGAGACCTGAACTTTCACCTGGAGAACAACAACGACAGCAACTCCACCACCCTGATCGACAACCTCGCCAACCTCGGACTGAGACAGCTCGTCACAACACCGACCCATTCCGCCGGCCACACGCTCGACCACGTCTTCTCCTCAAGCTCCCACGTCTCCTTCAGCCACACCACGGACCTCCTCTGGACCGACCACCGCTGCATCCACTTCACCTTCCAGAAACCCACCACACACCACCGCACCCAACAGATCCCACGCCGCTGCTGGAGCAAAGTCACCGAAGACCAACTACGGGCAAACCTCCCTCTCAGCCCTCCCTCCGACCCATCCAACACCGACGACGCTGCCTGCAACCTCAGACGATGGATAGACTGTGCCAACACCCTCGCCCCACTGAAAAAACTCACCTACAGTGACACCACCAAAAGAGCCAGCTGGTTCACCCCGGAACTCCTAGCGTCCAAGCGTACCTGCCGGAAACTAGAGAAGAAATGGCACAGTGATAAGACACCGGACAGCCACGCAGCCCACAAAGACGCCATCCGTAACCACCACCACCTCATCAGGTCCGCCAAGAGAATCTCCTTCAAAGACCGCCTCGACAACAACGCACACAACAGCAAGGAGCTCTTCAACATCGTGAAGGAACTCTCCAACCCCAGCTCCAACACCAATGACATCCCGCCGTCGCAAGCCCTGTGCGATTCCCTCGCCACCTTCTTCCACCGCAAGATCGCCGACATCCACGACAGCTTCAACACCCAGACAGCCGAATGGATGAGGACCAGCCGCCTGAAGCTGAACTCGGACAAGACGGAGGTCCTCATCCTTGGTTCCAACCCTTCAGCCTGGGACGACTCCTGGTGGCCAACATCACTGGGAACAGCCCCGCCACCCACCGACCACGTACGCAACCTAGGGGTCATCCTCGACCCCACCCTCTCCATGACTAAGCAGGTCAACGCCGTTTCCTCATCCTGCTTCAACATCCTCCGAATGCTCCGCAGGATCTTCAAGTGGATCCCCACCGAAACAAGAAAAACAGTCACCCAGGCCCTCGTCACCAGCAGGCTGGACTACGGAAACGCCCTCTAAGCAGGAACGACGGCTAAGCTCCTGAGACGGCTGCAACGCATCCAGAACGCCTCTGCACGTCTTATCCTCGACATCCCCCGACGCAGCCACATCACACCCCACCTGAGAGACCTGCACTGGCTCCCTGTCAACAAGAGGATAACCTTCAAGCTCCTCACCCACGCACACAAAGCACTCCACAACTCCGGACCAGCCTACCTCAACAGACGACTCAGCTTCTACACCCCCACCCGCCAGCTCCGCTCGACCAGCCTCGCCTCGCCACAGTCCCCCGCATCCGGAAAACGACCGCCGGCGGCAGATCCTTCTCCCACCTCGCCGCCAAGACCTGGAACACCCTCCCCACCAACCTCCGACAGACCCAAGACCTACTGGCCTTCAGAAGACTCCTCAAGACCTGGCTCTTCGATCAGTAGCAGCACCACCCCTCTCTTCCCCCAGCGCCTTGAGACCCTCGCG
This sequence comes from Calotriton arnoldi, assembly GCA_963921515.1. NCBI lineage: Eukaryota > Metazoa > Chordata > Amphibia > Caudata > Salamandridae > Calotriton > Calotriton arnoldi. The sequence goes on from CAWUFW010012917.1 coordinate 489,329, forward strand.
GGTATGTAGTGCGCTTTATAAGTGACATGATTGATTGATTGATTGATTGAACTAAGATCGATGCACCAGACCCGCCGCACACCATCGACCACGACCCCTTGCCAGCCTCGGCCAGTGTGAACATCGATGACACCATCAAGACCATGAGCACAATACACTCCGGCTCCCCGTCAGACCCTTTCCCGCACCACATCTTCAACAAGGCCAGCAGCTCCATCGCACCCCACCTGTGCAACGTTATCAATCTCTCCTTCGAGACCGCGACCTTCCCAGAGAGCTGGAAACACGCAGAGATCAACGCCCTACTCAAAAAACCCAAGGCGGACCCGAGAGACCTCAAGAACTTCCGGCCCATCTCCCTGCTTCCGTTCCCAGCCAAGGTCATCGAGAAGATCGTCAACAAAAAAGCTAACCCGATACCTCGAAGAAAACAGCATCCGGGACCCATCCCAATCAGGGTTCCGCAGCAACCACAGCACTGAGACTGCCCTCATCGCCGCCACCGACGACATCAGGACCCTGCTGGACAACGGTGAGACCGCAGCCCTCATCCTGCTGGACCTCTCCGCCGCCTTCGACACTGTCTGCCACCTCACTCTACGCGCACGCCTCCACGACGCAGGGATCCGAGACAAGGCCCTGGAATGGGCCACCTCCTTCCTCGCCGGCAGAACCCAGAGAGTCCGCCTCCCACCATTCCGATCCGAAGCCTCCGAGATCATCTGCGGCGTACCCCAGGGATCATCCCTCAGCCCAACACTGTTCAACATCTACATGGCCCCGCTCGCACGCATCGCCAGACAGCACGACCTCAACATAATCTCCTACGCCGACGACACTCAACTGATCCTCTCCTCACCAAGGACCCCTCGCCGCCAAATCCAACCTCCATGAAGGAATGAAGGCCGTCGCCGATTGGATGAAGATCAGCCGACTAAAGCTGAACACGGACAAGACAGAGGTCCTCATCCTCGGCTCCAACCCCTCAGCCTGGGACGACTCCTGGTGGCCAACGACACTGGGAGCAGCCCCGACACCCACCGACCACGCACGCAACCAGGGAGTCATCCTCGACTCAACGCTCTCCATGGCCAAGCAAGTCAACGCAGTCTCCTCATCCTGCTTCAACACCCTCCGCATGCTTCGCAAGATCTACAGGTGGATCCCGACAGATACAAGAAGAACAGTCACCCAGGCCCTCGTCAGTAGCAAACTTGACTATGGGAACGCCCTCTACGCGGGAGCCCCGGCCAAGCTCATCAAGCGACTGCAACGCATACAAAACGCCTCCGCACGCCTGATCCTCGACGTACCACGCCACAGCCACATCACCCCCCACCTGAGGAACCTGCACTGGCTCCCCGTCGACAGGAGAATCTCCTTCAAACTTCTCATCCACGCACACAAGGCACTCCACAAGACTGGCCCAGCCTACCTCAACAGACGACTCTTCTTCTACGTCCCCAACCGCCAGCTCCGCTCCTCCAACCTCTCCCTAGCTACCGTCCCTCGCATTCGAAGAACAACCACCGGCGGCAGATCCTTCTCACACCTCGCCGCCAAGACCTGGAACACCCTTCCACTAAGCCTACAACAGACCCAAGACCTGCTGACCTTCAGGAGGCTACTCAAGACCTGGCTGTTCGACCAGTAGCAGCAACCCCCCCCCCCCTTTTTTTCTCCCCAGAGACCCTTGCGGGTAAGTAGTGCGCTCTACAAATTCTGTGATTGATTGATTGATTGATTGATTTAAAACACATAATCTGAATGGGTCGAAACGTCGACGATAATTAGTGGTGCTCCTTACACCTGTCAAGCCAATTATACTTCTAAGTTAAAAAAGGGCATCTGCTTGAACAGACATTTGTTTTCTTGGGACACCTTGATGAGTAATTTATGATAATCTGTGTAATGTCGTATGTATTTATTATGTTTTAGTCTTGATATTTGTTATTTCTGTATTTCACATTTCGCTATTGTATATGTCACGTAGCAGTCCTGTGTGGTCCTGTGATATGTTATTATCTGCATTACTTCACGATAAATTATTGGTAATATACCATGTCTTAAAATCTCTTCTTTGGTGTTGTATATTATTATTTTGTTTCAACTAATGCACAATTTATTTGTCAATACCTAGTAACATCTGGGACTAAATAATGTTTTGTATAAGAAATATTGCTTCCCCCACAGAACCGATTGTTGTTACATACCACTAGATTTCCCAGGTTCTGCGAGATACTGGGTCACCCAATTAATCTTAATGGTAGTTATGGCTGAATCAAGCTCGCAAGTCAAACAGCTGCCCCCATTTAAGGTCTTATTGAGTGAAGGGCACAATGGACTCTCATTTACCCTGGTCTTCTAATGGAGGAAGTATGGGCGACCCCCTTCAGTAGCCACTTTACCAAACAGTGATAGAATAAACAATAAAGAAGTGTTCCTAATAGGAATCACAGAAAGGCGATAGTTGGGGAAATGGTAGGGATAATTGAGATCGGCAAGAGAGAGATTACCTTTACAAGAAGCGTGGCAAACCCCATGTGGAACTTATGTACACATTTGTAGCATCAAACATCAGGGCCAATTCAAAAATAAGGTGGTTCAGTATTTAGTCTAAATGATAGAGATAAATAAAGACTACTAGTAGAGGCTGGTGTGGGGGCGTAGTGGTGGGGGGAAGGGGGAGGGAGGACCGGGAGGTGGGGAGGAAAACAGACAATACACATTAAAAAAAATACAAAGAACTTACCTGCCGCCCGACGCTCATTTCCGTGTCCGGGCAGGCTCTGGATGCGTTCCCCCACTCCTTCCTCCCGGCGCTCTCCTGGGCTGACTCAGAGGAAAGGGAAGGACTTCCACCCTAGGACAACGTGGAACAAGCCAATCCTGGAGCGGATTGGCTGGAGCAGGCTAACCCTGCGCTCATTTTGAGGCTGGGGGCCTGCGGCTCCAATCCCTCAGCTGTTTCTCAGCCTTGGGATTGCAGGCTCTGAAGTACGCAGGTCAGATTGGTCGGCCAATCTGACCTCCGCACTGGCAGGGGGCTGCATTACTAGTGCAATCGCACTGATTAGCCCCGCCCCCTGCCATCGCGCTTTAACAGCGCGAGCCTTGGACACATTAATAAAATGGTATTTATTACCATTTTATTAATGTGTGTGCCTGCTGCACTCGCAGCAGGTGGAGCGACGCTCCTCCGCCAAAATGGAGGAACCGCCGCTGAAGACTATGGGAATCAGATAAATTGGAGAAATATAAAAGTAATAGGGTTGATGGGTGCAGCAACTGAAAAAAGAAGAGGCAGGCAAAAAGGAAAGACCGGCAGAATTACCTCAATGGACAAAGAGAAGAAAAAAAGAAGATGCAAGGAAACATCTCTGTTCTCTACTCCATGATCAGCACCCAAAGTGACATTGACGTTTATATATGAAGCGGAAAATCAGAGTCTTACCTCCATTCCAGTGGTTAGCAAAGTATCAAAAGGAATAAGCAAAGACACCAGACAGGTTCGAGAAAAAACACAAAAGGACTGTTATAGACATCAAAGTGACAATAAACAAACAAGGTTGTGAATACAGAAAGAAAATAAAGTGGGTAACAAAAACCTATGACTATAAACATGAAAACAGTTAAAAAATATTTTTCTTTATTGTACAACATCAAATTGCTGATTGTTGCAAGGAGTAATGTGGGGAATAAAATTCTTGTATTCTCTGGTTACAGGTGAGATCGATTGCAGCTACTTAGGATTGGGGTAAAAGTGCAATGGCTAATCAGAACAATTGTCTTTATTGCAATGTGTAACAGAAACAGTGTAGGGGAACCTTTTTTTGTACTGGGAAAACTTTAAGAGATCAAAGAGGGTCCCTGACTTAACTGGATATGTTTGGAGAAGAGGGCAGGGAAATTGAACATAGTAAACAAAAGCAATAACTTCTCCAAAAAACTTCATATAACAAAAGCAACATGTCTATAGTATATTAAAGTCATAAATCAGACCAGTAATTTTTATAGTTTATTCATCTTAGGTACCAAAATATTTTTATATATAAATCATTTTTTTAAAATCGGAAATAATAGTACATGTAGTTATATAGTTATATGTACATGGGTCGTGAGCACCCACATAAAGGAGCAAACAATGCAAATATTAATTCTAGTTCAGCACAAAAACACTAAACACATAATAAATCGCAATACAGTAATAACAAAAACAGCATCCATCAAGAGACTATACATTGCAGTAATCACATAACAGATATTAGAAAAAATCACAACGAATAAAAATTGTTGCTCATTATGCTAATTTTTCTAATGGCCGCATTGAGGCCAAGAGAAGGTGTGTTTTCACCACGATTCGTTTTCTCATGATTGTTTGAGCCCCGGTTACCAACTTTACCCTTGGGGCTCCTTTTTCGGCTGATTATCTGCCCCAGCCGCCTGAGCTATGCTGCCTATTTCCACCCCGTTGAGGGTCTTGAATATTATTCGTCTCTGTGAGACCTAAATTTACTGTGTTCATCTCCACCGCTTCTCTCCTGTGAATTTGATATAGGAAGTGCGTGCCTTACGATAAATGAGTTTGCGGCACAGTGTTTTACTATCTAACCAAAAAGGAACCTTTGTATATAACCAGTTGTTGCGAAGATTGTGAGCCCCCTGCCTAGTGCACAGCTCTATTTGATCATACCTTGAATGGATGGCTTTCTGCCATCGCACAGCCAGCGCCCTGATGAAGGTTGATCCCATCACTTGTAAACTTCCGAAACGCGCGTCGGCGCATCTCTGTTCATATGATACAATATTCATCACATTAGAAAAATTAGCATAATGAGCAACAATTTTTATTCGTTGTGATTTTTTCTAATGTCTATTATGTGATTACTGTAATGTATAGTCTCTTGATGGATGTTGTTTTTGTTATTACTGTATTGTGATTTATTATGTGTTTAGTGTTTTTGTGCTGTACTAGAATTAATATTTGCATTGTTTGCTCCTTTATGTGGGTGCTCACGAACCATGTACATATAACTATATAACTACATGTACTATTATTTTCGATTTAAAAAGAAAATGATTTATATATAAAAATATTTTTGTAACCAAGATAAATAAACTATAAAAATTACTGGTCTGATTTATGGCTTTAATACATTATATGTAACAGTGGCCAAGTTCCTAGGGCAACTTGGACTCAAGCGTGCACAGTTATATGGACTGTTCGTCACTAATTAATGGATTTAAAACAATTTTTTCTTGTTTAACTCAAGAATATTTTTTATTCTTATTTTTTTAAGTTTTTCAAAGAATATTCAAATAAATTAATTTCATGCAATACATGTCATTTTTCATAATTCAATTTTCATAACAACACTCTCAGAGTACTTTGACAATCATTAAATGATGAAAATATTCAAAGAAACAGCACCCAATGCATTTCGGAACGACTGTCCTTTCGTCAGGGGCAAACAATCATGGATATCCTTATAAGACTGGCTGTGTAGCACCAAAAGTAATAGTACCCTCTTCAAGAAGTCTGTGGGCTTACAAACCGCCACTCAGCATGGGTCTACAATGAGATGCAAAACCGTTCCTCTAAGTTCTCCTTCCCAATGCTCTTAACCTCCGATCCACATTCCGCATGTGGATCGGAGTTAAACAAGAAAAAATTGTTTTAAATCCATTAATTAGTGACGAACAGTCCATATAGCTCTGCACGCTTGAGTCCAAGTTGCCTTAGGAACTTGGCCACTGCTACATATATTTTGCATGTTAGGCAGGCACTCAACAAGCGTGGCACGGTGATCATTCTTACTGCAGAGAATCGTGACATACCTAATAATCATAGGTGTGCTCAATCTACTTCAATCTTCCTTTTTAATATATTATAGACATATTGCTTTTGTTATATGAAGTTTTTTGGAGACGTTATTGCTTTTGTTTACTATGAACCTTTTTTGTATGCAGCATGGCGAATTATCTGAACTGCAACTGAAATTAAAAGCAAGTGGGCATTATTTGGTGGACAGGATAATTTGTCAAAATGTGGCAGATATACAATCCTCTATATAACAAGTGCCATAGGCTCTAATGCACTTGTAATACAGCGGATGAAATATCCGCCACATTTGTGATGGTGTTATCCATCCACCAATTTCTAAATGTATATTTTTTTTTAATTAAAAAACTAATATATTTTTTTTTAATTTCCTCCTCTCCCTTTTTTTTAACACTCTGACTTATCCCAAACCTTTCTGTCTACTGTGGACTCAAACATGCCTTCTACACTCTTACCTTATTTCTTTCCAGTTCATCCCACTAACATGCGTGCATGTCCTCCACTCCCAATAACTTCTCACATGTCCCTTTTACTAAACAACTTCAATCAGTCTATCCCTGTTCAACACACTAGAATAAATGCATGAGATCTCAACAGCACAAACTTAACTCAACTAATCGCACAAGGAAAAGGAAGCACATATTACTTTATTCTACTACCTATTTACCTCTAACCGTGGGTTCTGGAGTAGCATGCTACTCGCCGCAGATCGCTTCAATGCCTCGTCAGGGGTAGTAAGCACTATATAGATATAATTTACAATTACAAATACAATTATTAGGACTGAGGATTTGCTTCAGGGTTTCAGCTTTTTTGAAGGTCTTTTTAGGAGCAGCTGTGATATATTAAGACAATTCCTTTTCATCTAAATATGCCCTAGTGTTGTTTCATAATTTCAAATATTTTCATATTGCATAAAGCTAGATTAATTAATATCATTAACTTGAAGAGTGGCGTCAGTCAAACTTTTTTCAAGATACTCCCTTTCTTAAAATCTCTTGATTGCCCATTTCTTCAAACAAGTATAGTTTGTGCTCACTGCAGTTTCTTTTTATTCTCTAGAGTTCACCACGAGATACAGTGTCTTTATGGTTGCAGACACGATCAGGTGTATAATGAAGGATACACAATTAAGGATACTATTGGATGAAAATGTTTTTCTGCATGTTGTACTATTCAGTTAGTTCCATATCAGAAAGTGTATTTTAAGTTGGCTATATTGTAATGATAAGTTGACATTCTCCTAATTAGAGTTCAAACATTTGTGGTAGCAGTTCTTTCTCTGTTCCTTTCCATATATTTAGCACATCAAACTATGTTTCTGCCATGATCATTCCCAGAACTAAATGGAAGATAAGAGTTTACGCGAGTTCATGCAGTTTGGAAGGGGCAGAAATCTTCTGTGCAGTATTGTGCAGCACATTGCTCCACGCTGCACCATGTTGCCAGTGGGGCCGCTCCAGTGCTTGCACATTCACAGGGACCTCTAGTTGTCTCTTACGGTTAGCAGATGGTGCAGAGTACAGGTGATGGGCTGCCAGAAAGCTGCATGGCACACAGAACATCAATCTTGGACTTCTTCATCATGGGATCATGAATGCCATATGTTGAATGAATGAATGAATGAATGATAGAGATGTATAAGGTGCATGGCTACTCGAAAGAGTGTCCTGGCATGGAAAACTAAAAGGTAAGGAGAACGGCCACACCAGCACTCTAAGATGCAAAAAGATGAGATTAAAAGCCTTGGGAAAGGACAGCTGCTGGGGAAGCCTACAAAGTGAGAGAGGAAGCCGATTCCATGCACCACAGGCTAACACTGTAAAGGTGAGGTCTCTATGTCTTGCGCAAAATAATTTGGGAATAGTGACAATCAAGGCACAGGTACAGGGCAGTTCTCTCATAGGTGAATACTGTGTGAATCTAGAAATTAGTTATTGTGGACCCTGTTGATGGAAAGCCTGGTAGAGGTTGATCAGAGCTTTAAACAGAATCCCTTCTCCACTGGGAGCCAATGTAGCTCCCTCAAATGATGAGAAATATGGGCTTACCGTGGGATATCGAGGATCAAGCGGGCTGTTGCATTTTTTACCATTTGGAGTTTGATAATCAGCCTGTCTGGAAGGCAGAGATAAAGCCCATTGGCATAGTCCAATCTTGATGTGATCAGCGCATGCACCAGAGTAGGCAAGAGATCCAGAAATGTTCCCACCTATCTCAGGAGGGAGAAACAGGAGGCAGCAACAGAAATCATTTGTGGAATAAAGGACAATGTGACATCTATTTTTACCCCTAAATTCCTCATTGAAGAAGCAGGCTTCGGAGGGTGCGACTGATCCTGGTGCCAGCAGTTAAGCAACCATTCTTCTTTGATGTGGACAAACGAGAATCTTAGTTTTATCCGCATTGCATAGCAGATTGTTCTCGCTCAGCCAATGCAAGGTGGCAGTGAGGCCAGATTTCAGCGCCTCCACTGAGAAAGTGGAAGAAGCATCTACTGTTAGAAGAAGCTGTGTATCATCGGCGTATGAAACAGGCCTAAAGCCAAAAGATTAAATCAACGTGGCCAGAGAAGCCAGATAAACATTAAATAATATAGGACCAAGTGAACACCCCTGGAGTACCTCGAATGACAGTTTAATTGCTGATGATTTGCAGGGGGCAGCCATACTTGTTGTCCTCTCATTTTAAGAAAGGATTTAACCCACCCCAAGACTTATCTCAGTCACCGACCTCCGAGAGGCGTTCTAGTAAGGCTGCATGCGCGACCGTATCAAATAACGAAGACAAATCCAGCAGGATGAGAACAGTACTATCCCCTTTATCCAGTGTGAATTTAATGATCTCTGTGATTTCACGAAGAGCTGTCTCTTTCCTGTGGCCTTGGAGAAAGCCAGACTGCGTAGAGTTCAAAAGAGTGTTGGCTTCCAAATATGCAGTTATCTGGGTATTGATTAGTTTTCCCAGGATTTTAGAAGCTTCTGACGGGGGGGGGATATCGGGCAGAAATTAGCCAAAATCTCTGGATTGGTAGAGGGATTTTTTTAACAATGGACTACTTTTGCCCTTTTCCAGCCACAAGGAAGACAAGCTGAGGACACCGAGCTATGAAAACATTGCTAAAAACCCGTACACACATTTTGCCCACCATCCGAAGGATGTCAGAGGAAAGGTTTCATCCAGTGAAACTAACTTCCAAGGGAGGATCGCCTGAGAGATTCGTTCCAGAGGAAAGGGACCAAATGAAGTCAAATTACAGGCTGTAGTGGTAGATGGCTGAGACAGCATGCTCTTAGCGGGAGTAACTGCTTCCAAGGTGATGCTGCCAGATGTATCGTCCAGAGGCACAGACAGAATAGAATGTATTTTCTGAATCTTATCCTCACAAATTGCCGAAAGCTTATGACAAAATTCAGGTGAGGCAGCCATAATGGGGATGGAGGCTTGAGGATTCATGAAAGATTTAGTGATTTTAAGATTTAACATGCAGAATTATTTGTCGGATTCATTTGATCTGCAAAATACAACTTCTGGGCTGTTTTTATAGCTTTATGATACTGTTTAGATACCGCTTTATACACTTCTTTAGCTTTTTTTATCGTAATTCATTCCCCTTAGGCGATCCAACTTCTTGCATCCCTTTTTTTCGGCCAGAAGTTCAGAGGAAAACCAAGCGGCAGATGGTCCTCTGCTAGTGGTATAACAGACTTTAATGGGAGCCAGATCATTATCAAATCCCCTAAACCAAGATTCTGCTGCCATAGAGTCCGAATTAATATCGCCTGTCAAAAGGAGAAGGGAAGCAGTTAGTGTCCCCACAAGCTCCGAATGGATGACTCAATTTTAAGCATGCTTTTCAAATCCACATTTCCTGCCCACCCTAGGAACAGCACAGCAATAATCCCAGCTGAAAGGTATCAGATAATAATCAGACGAGCTTAATTCCAGAGGGGAATAAACCAGGCCCTGCTCCAGGAATTTTTATCTGGATGGGCCAAGGGTGCATTTGGGTTGACCATGGCGGGCCCAATTTTTGGAAGTAACCTTCAAGCCCTAGATTACATTATATCTACGTCCAAACAGATAACATGATGCAAACATTAGACTCTGTGAGTATACAGAGCACGTAGAGGGTAGAGTAGTGGTAAATTGAGCAAAGGTTAATTTTAGGGGTGGGTAGTGGTAAAGGGGTATAAGCATTTTGTGCATTGTAGCCTTAGTTAGCTTATATCAATTTAATTAGGCAAACACCTGGAAAACCAATGATTTGTGAGTTTAAAGTGTAGGACTGGAAACAATGTACGTGGTTACATAGAGGGAAGTTGTCAACCCACACACAGGCGAATGCTTCTGGTACCTACAGATTTACATAGAAAAAGCTTCCTAAATGGAATGGGGCCTAAACAGAACTGCTGGAATAGGGATTGAAATCACCAACTCTACAGGCTGCAATCCTCTTGTCCTTTGCACAGGAGCACAGGAACAGGACTTCATATTATGTGGAAGTGTTAAAACCCACGTCAGACAACTGAGTATAAGGAGTAAGGAAGATTAGCAAGAATATGTTAATGTAACAGAAATCTGCAAGAACTGGTAGCAAAGCAAAGACTCAAAAAAGTGAAAATGTGCAGAGGAAAATCGTCAATATCAAATTTTAAGGGTCCAAAAGAAGTGGGTGAACTCAGAATAACCTTGACTCAAAAAGTATACTCCCATCCAAGGAGCAATGATTAAGGAGAAAGAGAAAGAAAAAAACCTATATTCCACCCGCACTTTGAGGTGGGAAGAGGAGAGAACCTCTTTTTATATATAACCCTCACCCACCCTAGAAGTGGCATGCTTCATCATTGGGTTCACCCTAACTCCTAAAGATTTACCTTAGGGTCAAAGGACCACAATATCCTGGAAGCCCCTTCCCATAGCTTTGAATCTTCCCCGCTCACCCCACTAATAAAGGGATACCTTGGGTTGAGTTAGGGATTTTTATTAAATGTTAAACTCCCATACGAAAAAAATCAAGACTTCTTTAAAGAGCTCCCTGGAACATGGGTGAGCCCACCCTGACCTTTAGGAGTTAGGGTGAACCCGACGATGAAGCATGCCACTACTAGAGTGGGTGAGGGTTATATATAAAAAGAGGTTTTCTCCTCTTCCCACCTATAAGTGCGGTGGAGTATAGGTTTTCTCTTTCCTTTCTCCTTAATCATTGCTCCTTGGACGGGAAGATACTTTTTGAGTTAAGATTGTTTCAGTGGGAGTATGTATCCCCTTTCCTTCCAGTTTGAAAGGATCTCTCCACCCTTTTGTGTCTCTTGAGTAGCCCTGAGGACCCCATTGGTTACAAGAACTCAGAATAACTACAGTCTTCCTCCAAAGAGCTCTAATCCCATAAGATTCAGGATGTCATTTAATCATAATTACCAGAAGCGGTCCCTCAATAAGACGCCACCTTTCATCCCAGACATACGGAATCTGGTTGCGGGCAGCGAAGCACACAGCCATCTGATTCATGGTAGCACACTCTGGGTTAGTCTCTCCTTTACTGCATAAGTGCAGCTACACAAAACTTCGCAGTGATGCTGGCTGTGGAGTAGAGCAAATGGCAACTCATCACCACAAGCACCATGCATGCAACTGGCTCAAGGGTGTTTGCCTCTTTCACAAGAGTTGGTTGCCACTTACCAGAGGAGATCAACCCTAAACAGGAGCTATGCTCCTTCTTCCGGATTCGAGCAACCTCCTCACTATAGAATTACATACAAATTGTGACCACTGATACTATGTTAAATGATCTGTGCATTTCCACCAGAGTCCCAAAAAAAAAGCTGATTAAAACTTGTCCGTTCTACTTATGATGGTGTGTCAAACATTTAATTGATAAACTCCAATTTTCCTTTTGTAATTTAAATTTGAGAGCTGTGTCCCAGAGCACCTTAATTCTGCATATTTCTATGCTGGCCATATCTTAGAATAGAATGTTTAGGGATGTAACCAGGCATCTGCAGCACCTGTGGTGTGGGGGGACCCCAACCCTCTAGGAGGCCCCTCAACCATTAAGAGGGCCCCATTTATCCCAAGGTGAATGAATATCTCTAAGATATGGGAGGCTCAGATCCCCCCATCGCATTTTTCAGATTGACCCTATCATTTTAGGCTACACCACTGTGAATGATCTGGCTCCATCAGGGTTCAGGCCATCTGACCACACTGGTCTGCCGACCCCACTGCAGTCCTGAGAAAGATGGATTGTGTTCTCACATCACGAGGCCTCTAATAGTTGAGGAAGAAGTTACAATGTTCGGCTATAATTATAAACTTGAAAAAAAAAAATGTTTAAGCCTCACTTCCAAGAGTCTTCATCCCTAGTATCTGTAAGTGACGTAGCCAGTGTGTCATGGGCCCTAGTGCAAGAAAGAATATGAGCTCCCTGTTTGAACTGTGAAATACTGCAATAATCAGGGATCTGTTTCCCCCTCTAGCCTCTGATCCCCAGTGCCACTGCACCTACTGCACCTTGGTATCTCATCTTCTGTTTACCAGGGTACCTGTCCTACAGTGTTTGGACTGGGGCAAAAAAATTGGCCCGGGCACTAAAATGAAATTGGCCCCCTTAGCGAACTAGATAGTTAAAAAATGTGGCCCACATTTGCAAATCAGGCCAGTTTCGAATTTGTAAAAGACAAAGGGGTCGATTCCGATTCGGGCCGGAAAAAGCACCGACCGACTCGGAGCCGGAATTTATTCCGACCGACACGTACCTGTGGCGCCCGACACGCCAAGTACGATGCAACCCAACCCAAGCCGAACGACCGAGCCGCACGGAAAACAGCAAGCCGGCCGGAAAAACACGCGAATCGAACCGACCGACACGCACCCGGAACAAATCCAACCGAAACGTACACGCGAACTCCAAACCGCTAAGTACGATGCAAGGCGCGAAAACCACGACCGAGTCGAACGGAGGACAAGCCGTACGACCGACACGCATACCAAACCGAGCCGAAGTAACACAAAACACCGCGACCGACGCGTACACAGCATAGAAAACTGCACAAACACAGCGTGAACGAAACGGAGAAGACCGTACGAGACAAATGCAGGGTCCGACTCGGTCACAAGAACGTTTCCAACATGCACAAAAAGTACTAAGGAAAAATACACAAAAAAGGCCAAACAAGCAATTACAAAGCCAATAAATACTGGGGGGGTGGGGACAGAGAACAAAGACACAGCCACAACTCCACCCATATAAAGGACACAAATCCCAACCATGATCCTTTGCAAATGCCATTCAACTGCCAGCACGCAACAGACAGCAACCACACACCCACAGCTCATCCCTCACACAAGCCACACACCATCAGCACACCAACAAATAGCTACCTCACATACACCCAGCAAAACACACACCCACACACCCTCACCTGCACACCAACACACACATCACTCACCATCACCACCCATCACCATGCCCCCCAAGAAGAATCACAAGTTCCTAGATTGTGAATTGGAAGTCCTGGTAGACGAGATCCTCAGGGTAGAGCCACAGCTGTTTGGCACACTGGTCCAACAGACCCCCATCTCCCAGAAAACCAAGATGTGGGAGAGGATCATCAACAGGGTGAACGCACAATCACCATGTCTGCGCACAAAGACTGACATCCAGAACAGGTGGTATGACGTGCGCAGGAGGGTACGGGAGCTGCTCAAGAAGGACTACCTCCTGAGCCAATACACCGGCAGTGGCCCTCCTGCCAAGCCAGTATACCTCAGGCCCTGGGAGGAGAAGGTGCGGGCCATCCTTCCGCCAGTGAGCGTCTATGGACTAGAGAACATCCCAGAGCCTGGTGAGTACACAACAAATGTACACAATATTCTGCCACAATACACACACACATCACTGTCAAGGGGAGAGTCAAACCATGCACTCATAGCAATTACACAGCAACCAGAACAGAATCATCCCAAAATGTGTATGTCAGTCAGATAAACACAAAACATGCCATCTCAAAGTTACATTTAACCGTGTCATCACATGTACAAACACAACTACAACTACAGCTAGGCAGTGGCACAAATAGAACTAACAAACACATCCAGACATGTAGCCACCACTACAACACCAACACACAGTGAAGACCACTCAAAGGAAGGAATTCTGTGTATGCTGGGCAAGTCAGTGTAGCCAATAGCATCATGGGAGTCGTAGTCACACATATTGCTCACCCCCACAACTGTCCCATCAACACCACCCTGAACCATGCTCACATCACAGGGAGTGGATAAGGACTGACAAGATGGCTGACACTGGCCACTGCTGTGGGGAGCACAAGGCCCTGCTGGGAACTGTGCACCAACAAACAGCACAACACCACTGCCTGACATCCTGAGAGACAACTTCCACTCCCTGCAATGGAAGCACGTTCCATGGTGGGATATCTGGCTGGGTGGGAAGGAGGACTCGCAGCACTAACCATAGTCATAAGCACCTCCCCTCACACCCCCCCTCAACACAAACTCCACAGAACCCACCTGGGAGAATGCAATGCCTCACATCCTAACTAAAGATCCCACAAAGAACCTCCACCCTGGGTAATGTAGTGTGAAGCACAGGGACACTCTTGGGACTTTTAGCCAAACAACTGCCAGGACAACACTCCCAGCCATCCTGTTAGCACAGGCAGCCCACCCCACAGGGAAGCAGAGTCAAAAGGAAGGAAGCATGGGCATGCTGGGAAGGGGGTGGAGGCAATAGCATGATGGGAGTAGTAGGCACAGATATCGCTCAGCCTCACAACTGGCCCATCAACACCACCCTGAACCATGCTCACATCACAGGGAGTGGATAAGGACTCACAATATGGCTGACACTGGCTACTGCTGTGGGGAGCACAAGGCCCTGCTGGGAACTGTGCACCAACAAACAGCACAACACCACTGCCTGACATCCTGAGAGACAACTTCCACTCCCTGCAATGGAAGCTACGTTCCATGGTGGGATATCTGGCTGGGTGGGAAGGAGGACTCGCAGCACTGACCATAGTCACAAGCACCTCCCCTCACACCCCCTCAACACAAACTCCACAGAACCCACCTGGGAGAATGCAATGCCTCACATCCTAACTCAAGATCCCACAAAGAACCTCCACCCTGGGTAATGTAGTGTGAAGCACAGGGACACTCTTGGGACTTTTAGCCAAACAACTGCCAGGACAACACTCCCAGCCATCCTGTCAGCACAGGCAGCCCACCCCACAGGGAAGCAGAGTCAAAAGGAAGGAAGCATGGGCATGCTGGGAAGGGGGTGGAGGCAATAGCATGATGGGAGTCAGTAGGCACAGATATAGCTCAGCCTCACAACTGGCCCATCAACACCACCCTGAACCATGCTCACATCACAGGGAGTGGATAAGGACTGACAAGATGGCTGACACTGGCTACTGCTGTGGGGAGCACAAGGCCCTGCTGGCAACTGTGCAACAACCAACAGCAGGACACCACTGACTGACATCCTGAGAGACAACTTCCACTCCCTGCAATGCAAGCACAGTCCATGGTGGGATAACTGACTGGCTGGGTGGGAAGGAGGGCCGGCTGTCAACCAAATACAACCAATGCAGACCATGTTCACACCCCAACAAATACATAGAAATGCCCAAATAATGCAGGACAATGTGCTACACCAATATCAACCCCTGACTGTGACGACTTAGGACAATGCAATGTACAGGCCCGCACCCAGAGGCACAGTCACAACTGTCAGGTGTGTCAACCATTGATGCCTGCAGAAACTTAACATACATTGTGTGTGTCTCCCAAAAACAGGTGATGATGGGGACACAGCAGCAGACGCTGAGGAGTCCCAGTCCCAGGCTCAAGAGGATGCGGAGCTCACTGGTGTCGTACAGCCTCTGCCCTCCTCGGACGAAGAAGACCAACCTGGCACATCCGGTGCATGTCAACATGCAGCACCAGCAGGACCACCAGCTGCAGCACCAGCAGGACCACCAGCTGCACCCCTGCACCCACCCCTCCAACGACTGTCACCACAAATACCATCCCTGCCGACATGGACAGAACAAGGAGCAACACCAGCACAGGGACCCTGGACCAACGTGGGGCCATGGACACCACCACCACCACCAACCCCCAAGGGGGACCAGGGTCATCTGTGCGTGCCACTGCACGCACTGCACATGTCGGCAGGGGTGGTGGGCGGGGTGGGAGACAGAGGTCGCTGCTTGCAGAGGTTGCTGGTGTGCATGATGACCCACAACTGGTACGCATAGCCGATGCGTACCAGTCCAGCACCGGAGATCTCAGCCAGGTAGTGAGGCTCCTCAGAGACATGAAACAGCAGCAGGCTGCCCATCATGCCCGCTTGGACTCACACATGTCCCGCGTGGAGTCCAAGTGGGACGCACTGCAAGAGATGACGGCGGTGCACAGGGACATTTTACAATGCCTCCGCCAGATGAACAACAACCAGTCTACACCTCCCTGTGTGCCAACAACATCTGGTGCTGAACAAACTGCAACTGCCACAGGGAGGGAGGATGACTCTGGCGGAGAGTCCCCTGCACCGCAGCAGCCTGTACTTGAGGGGCCCCCCAAAGAAGAGGGGTCGTCCGAGGAGGGGCAAGTGAGAGGCCGATGGCCAAGTGCAACTCCCAGGAAGCCTGAACCTGTTCTGGATGTTCACCTTTGTGCACAAACTGTTCACCCTGTTGACGGCAACACAACTCCCACACATTACATGGGGAGTACAAGTTGGACCAATGTCTCAGACAACTGTGGCCCCGATACTGGGGATTTTGTCTACCAGGACTTTCAATTCACCTAGGAACTTCTGATTGCAAGATATATGTACAGCACTAACCATCCTATGCACTATTCACACAAATGTATCACAATAAACACACTAATACACCATACTTGCCTCTGTTGTGATACCAACGTGGGTGCTGTCATGGGGATGATGAACTGCAGAATTACACTGTGTATGCGAACTGCAACAGCAAGTACAACACAGGCATGTGAGTAAAGGCAACGTGACACATATGAGGGAGACACACCACCAGGGCTACACAACACATACACACCTAGGCCATCTGACTCATTGCCTACACTGATGTTGCCAGGGAAGACGGTGCAATGCACAGACACCACACCTATTCCCAGTTGTAGTCAAGTAGCCCACAGGTGCAGTAAGCAAATGGCAGTCAAATGTGTGACCACAGACAACGCACATCACAAAGTGAAGCACAGGTTTATTACACAGTTGCAACATGTCGTAACCACTACAGATGCAAGGTAATCCCACCTGGCAGCGGGCACACAGTCAACAACTGTAGAAGGAAGGAAGTCCATGGGTGTTGCGCACATCACCTGTAGGGACACAACAGCTACCACCCTGGAAGTACAATCACGTCGTCGGTGGACACAGTTGACCACACGAATCTGAAAGTACCCTGTGAAGGACAGAAATGACACACAGTCAAAAGCAATGGAGAACAGGACAGAACAGCAAAACTCATGCACAATACATGTTACAAGATACCCACCCAGAACCAAGTTAGCATGTCAACACTGTTGGGGAGTACAGACCACCTGTAAGCACACATCGCTACACACATCCAGTCAAGTAGCCCATGGACACACTCCAACAGCACCAGAGCACCACCTACACATATCATGCCAACTCACATCATTGACATGACACCTCAGGATACTCACATTCAGCTAAAGAAGTTGGTGATGAGCTGTGTGCGGACATCACCCTCATCATCATCATCATCACTGGCATCGTGGTCCAGGCCAGGATCCTCCACAGGTGGCGGATGTTGGTCATTGTCATCCTGGATGAGAGGCAACTCCTTCCGCACTGCCAGGTTGTGGAGCATGCAGCAGACGATGATAATCTTGCACACTTTCGCTGGGGCATATGGGAGGGACCCTCCTGTCTTGTCCAGGCAGCGGAAGCGGCTCTTCAGGAGACCAAATGTCCGCTCAATCACTCTCCTGGTCCAACCATGTGCCTCATTGTAGCGCATCTGGGCTGGTGTCACAGAGTTCCTGAGGGGTGTCAGCAACCACGGTATGTTGGGGTATCCCGAGTCACCTACGGACAGACAAGTGCACATTAGCTGACTTGGAAAAGTGGGCGGAATACTACAGATCAGATCACACACAATGGCACAAAGTCAGTACACACCGACAAGCCAGGCACGCTGGTTCTGCATCTGTGCCATCATCCTGGGGATGCGACTACTCCTCATCACAAAGGCATCGTGTGCTGAACCAGGGAAACGGGCACACACATGTGTGATGGTCATATCCGCAAGACACACCACCAGTGCATTGACCGAGTGGTCGTGCTTGCGGTTACGGTAGGCCTGCTCCTGGGCCTGTGGTGGTACCAAAGCCACATGTGTCCCATCAATGGAGCCAATGACATGCGGCATCCTCCCCAGGGCATAGAAGTCACTCTTCACGTCAGTGAGTCGTTGCAGTCTAGGGAAATAGATGTACTGGTTCAGGAATAGCAACATTGCCTCCAAAACATCGCGGAGCACACGGCTCAACATGGTCTGTGACATCCCACCAGCAGTCGCCACAGTATGTTGGAAGGTACTGGTGGCAAAGAAGTGTAGGGCTGCCATCACCTTCACCTTGGGGGTCAGCGCTGTAGGATACGGCCGGCCAGGCTGCAAATGTGGGGCCAACTGCACTGCCAAATCCTCAATCAGCTGCCTGGTGAAGCGGTACCATCGGATGCTGTCCCGTTCCACCATCGTTGCCAGGTCTGGGAATGGTCGATGGACAGCAGGAGCCCTGCAGTGCAGAGGAGAAGAAAGCAAGATTGTCAGTCACCCCACATATGCGGCATTGAACACACTCAATATCACAACATACATCATCATGAGGCACAACTACATGAAGTGTGCAGTTCCGTAAGGACATGTATGGTACATACATGGCCAACATCTGTCATCACGGTTCAACAAGTGGCATCAATAAGTCCCAGGTTGGCCCATTGGATATCACGAGGCCGTGTCACAGTTCCCATCTCCTGCTGCTGTGTCACAATCACCCCCCACAGTGACATGTGAGGACAGATGTGCCCCAGGCATCACAGCTCAACGACAGGTACATTCCCAGGGACCCTGTATTGCCACATGGACACTGGCATTACATGGAGTATCAGGTATACACCACAGCAAAACAACCATGACCCCCACAGGTAGTGGTCCCACTTTCCACTGCAGGACAGACATGGACGTCTGTGACACACACACGCACAACATCAAAGTCCATGCACACACAACGTGGATGTGGAGACTGCCTCCCAATGTGCACATGAAATCAGAGACATTGTAAACACTACATGCACACAGACTGTGGAGGACCATCACTATTGTGCCACTGGGACACCCTGGCTCAAACATACCGTCCCACATGGGACTCACGGGGTATGTGACATGACATACAGATACACCACCGTGAAATGTGACCATGGCACATGCACAGATATGAACAGTTGCACATCACAGTGGTCATGTACATGTAACACCCAGGATCCTGTCCCCATGAACACGTGCACAGCCTGGGTGTGGCTGCCCCCAGGTGACACCCACAGGACAACATGTACACCAACATACACACAATAGGAAATGCAGCCTTACATGCCTTATGATACAGTTTGGACAGGCTGTCGTGTTGTAGGTGTGCCCCTCACTCCCTGGGAGCTATCTGTGGCTGGCATATGTTCATCTGAGACAGGCATGGTGACATATGCCAGTCACTTGTACAGGGATGCGTTGAACAGCAATGGACCGATCGGTGCCCCGGCCGGCCCATTGCATTCAATGTGTGCAGGTACGCGTTGTACCCCTGTACGCCTTGATCAGCAATGGACCGATCGGTGCCCCCGGCCGGCCCATTGCATTCAATGTGTGCGGGTACGCGTTGTACCCCTGTACGCGTTGTACTGCAATGGACCGATCGGTGCCCCCGGCCGGCCCATTGCATTCAATGTGTGCGGGTACGCGTTGTACCCCTGTACGTGTTGTACCGCAATGGACCGATCGGTGCCCTCGGCCGGCCCATTGCATTCAATGTGTGCGGGTACGCGTTGTACCCCTGTACGCGTTGTACCGCAATGGACCGATCGGTGCCCCCGGCCGGCCCATTGCATTCAATGTGTGCGGGTACGCGTTGTACCGCAATGGACCGATCGGTGCCCCCGTCCGGCCCATTGCATTCAATGTGTGCGGGTACGCGTTGTACCCCTGTAAGCGTTGTACCGCAATGGACCGATCGGTGCCCCTGGCCGGCCCATTGCATTCAATGTGTGCGGGTACACGTTGTACCCCTGTACGCGTTGTACCGCAATGGACCGATCGGTGCCCCCGGCCGGCCCATTGCATTCAATGTGTGCGGGTACGCGTTGTACCCCTGTACGCGTTGATCAGCAATGGACCGATCGGTGCGCACCCATTGACAATGGCCTAGCCTGGCAACGGACGCGTTTTCGAAATTCGAACGAGTCGGTTGCTGGAAATTCAGTTGGTCACCCACAACAATGTTGCAAAATCATGTATGTCATGAAGTTGAAGATTTGAAGGATGCTGTGGGCGTGTATTGGTGCTGCTATGCCATGGATTGGCCAGATTCAGAAGATGCAAAAGACTTGGACCTATCACTTTGGACACATGGGACAGTATCTGCCTCTCCAGCACATATATATTGCTGGCTGTTCCCCTGAGAGCTCACTTGCCTGCACTACATGCTCCAGGACGACATCTGCCACTGCACTGCTGCTGTCTCTGCCCCCTCTGGACCCTGCAATGGCACGTACTGTGGAGAGAGCCCCAGCCTTCAGCCTTGAGGAGAACCAGGCCCTGCTGGACAGCCTACTTCCACAGTACAGCAAGCTGTATGGGACACCAGGGGAGCAGGTGAGTGTTCTGTGCACTGCCTTTCTGAATGTGCATTGTGTCTGACTCGCAAGGCTGAAAGTCTGCACGCCACTGGCTAGCAGGCTCACTGAGTAGTTGTCACCCCCCATAGTGTGTAGTGACATGCACTGGACAGGTATGGTGCAGTGACAGTGCATTTGAACAAGGTTTTACTTCCCATGCAATGATACCATGTAGTGACTTCTGGCAAACTGTCCTTGGGCAGCGTTGCACTGCCTGTGTACATCATGTGCCCCTGTGATTGAGACATGTATATACAACTGTGTCATGCACGGATATGTTGCATGTGTAGTAATGGCCTTTTCACTTTGTCATCCTGACAGGTTAATGCCCATCGGAAGCAGGAGATCTGGAAGGACATCGTCCGGACTGTCCGGTCCGTG